>JAODKK010000079.1:11444991-11456286 GCA_026774405.1 Petrocephalus microphthalmus | reverse complement strand
AATATCAAAACTACGGTTTATGATACATTTATGATACATTTTTTCTTTTCACTGAAGCACCGTTGCCCGTTCTTGGGCAAGGCTTCGCGTCTTTTATAATGCAATAGCTCCCTCTGCTGGATTGTTTAAATGTGCAATCATCTATCCATCCAAACGCTTATGTTTATAAAACGAATCGCGGAGAAGGGGGCGCTGAAGCCGGAAATCCAGGCCGAATAGCCGGTTGTGATTAACAAATATTTACACTATTTTATGTCAAGCAATGAAACGTAATTATGTGAAAATTACATTACTTAAATATAAATCGAATCCACCATCCTCGACAGAAGACTGATGTTTAAAGGCTGTATTATTCATGACAAGTTTTCGTGTATGGTAATGAATTTTAAATAATGCTTTTTCCTTGCAACCTTCATCTGCCCCCCCTGGGTATAACTACCAACAAGACGTTTTTAGAAAATGTCAGAGTAATTAGTGCACCCGACGGCGTTGCTTTTACTTTATAGATTTACAAAGCTTTTAAGCCTCTTTTGGAGGCTGGGAGTGTGTGTGTGTGTGTGTGTGTGTGTGTGTAAGAAACAGAGAGGCGGCGACATATTTCATTGCATTCACGTTTCCCACAAACGTCCAAGTTATTGTGAAATAAAATAACATCAAACAAAAACAAGGAGCGGAGACCTTTAGATTACACATCCTCGAAACGAATTTCATTCTGAGTTCACTGCTTGTTTCCTGGCACAATACGCCTTTAAAGTACCGATAGCAAACGTAAAGACTATCATATGTCAAGGAGGAAAATCACGCAGGAACAAGAAAAAAATCCTCATTGATATCCGCTACGATGTCAACGCAATAATGAACCTTATTAATCTTAGTTCTCTTTTTTTATTATTAAACAAGCTACACAGCCGTGATCTGTGGGGGTAAAAAAGCAGGCGAATGGCAGCTGAGCGGAGGAGTAATCCAGCCCAGCCTGCGCTGCAGGGTCAGTGCGGGTTGGTCACCCCGAAGCTCCCGCACGGCGTGCGGAGGTCAGGGGGCGGCGCGCCGTGTTAATTAAAGAGCGGCTGCAGGCGCTCCCACCGCCGAGGCACCGACAGCCTTCTCACCCGCGACCTTCTCCGGGGACAGACAGCGGGGCCCCGGCGAAGGGACGGGAATTTTAAAAAGCAACGACGGCTGTCAGTTCGTTCATTGAAAAGCAGGAGTGCTCGTCGGCAATTTGCGTCTTAAATTAAATGAGTCCTCGAGACAGACAATAATAGACATCCTCGGTGGGTATTAAAATATCTCAGTATCATGTATTGAATGATTCACTTCTTGTTTTTTTTTTAGTTGAATGATTTTTTTTTCTCAGTGTGTTCTGTTTTTGCAATATTAGTCATCACTGAGGTATTGACGTTATAACGGAAACGAATGCTGATTATGTACATATTGGATACCATGTACTAAAATAATAAAAAAGCTCATTCTATTTGGTTGAACATAACAGTGCATAATTAAAGCGTTTATCATGAAGCGATTAGATGTATCGTTGATAGTGCGTTGAAAGTGAAGGGCGAATAGTGGTTTTAGGTATTAATTTGAGGGACGCTCAGGTCGTCGGCACAATCCCTCTTCATACTGTGGTCCGATGCGCCTCAGCGAGCTCCGGGGCCCACTTCCATTGCTTTTCAGATTTCTGTAATCACCTTTTCGTATGCAGCTCGCGAAGTGACAAGATAAGACTTTTTAATAGCTTCGAACCGGGTTGAGGCATTTCTGAAAAGGACGTATAGTCTAATTAGGCACATCTTAAAGACACGACCCGTCTTCGCCCATGCAGACCTCTACATGCGGGCCTAGACATGCTTTAAAAGGATCTCATTTGGAAAGCGAGTCGAAAACAACGCAATGTGGAAATGCTAATAACCCATAATGAAATCTGCATAATAATCACCCTTTTCCGCGGATTCTTAAATGTAACACCTGCATGCTACAGTGCCTTTTAAATTTCGTGGTCGTCTGGATCTCGGCTGCTCCATCGGGTTTCGGTTAGCCGGGCCACTGGGGCAGATCGCGAGCTAAAGGCGCCGCAGCTGTCAATCACCCGTTTCCATGGTGATGAATCGGCGGTGATGTTGACGTCTCTCTTCCCGGCCTACACATGCGTTAACTTCTCGGAAAAAAATTACCGCTGATCGTTACGATTTAATTTGTATTTGGCAATCAAGCCAACTGCTAATTTCAGATCCCTACATCCTACAACATTCTCAAAGTTACGCTAGAAATCCTTAAGAAAATTAGGCCTACATTGGACAGCGAATGGAATTATACTGCTGATGGGCAAGCCGTGACTGAAAATGCTTTATCGTGTGTTTCGTGTTAGATAAGGCAATCCTTGTCGTTCTCCAGTTTTACTTTTTATTAGATACTTAGGTTTTTTTTATTATTATATACGTAGAGCTAACCCCTTCTTTACAGGCCTTGGGCAACGTGCCGTAAAATGACGCGCAGCGAATGAGCGTCTGGGTCAGTATGTCTAACCTGCAGTCTGCAACAAAAATGAAGACGTCTCGTCCATGAAATAATTATAACGGCAAGGCATCACTGCCCCCACAAGCCCCCCTTTTTAACTAAAATACCGGCTATTTTAAGAACAAGTGAAGCAGAGGGAAAATAATCAGGAAAGCACTAGGATTTTACAACCGAGACTTTATCTTTGTTGTCTAATTTGTGTGGCTATTAAAAATACACGACTATTAAATATTTACAGGGGCAGGAGAAGGTGGCAGACTGTATTGTAAATGACACGAGTCGAGCCAGGGGGCACGGCAGTCCTTTTCGCTCACCCCCGCTTTAATTACCCGACACAATGGAGGCGCAATCTGCCGGTAATCTCGCCGTATAATCACCGTTCTTTATTCACTCCTCCACCGCTAATTCAATATAAATGTAAATCGCCGGGCGAAAGGAATAAAGAAATCTCATTTTTATTTACATGATTAATCACAATAATTGCGAACGGAATATTGAAGGAGGGAGCATGAAAAGAAAGAAGGGGCTTTATAAGACCGAGCCCGGACGCCTCTGGACCGCGAATTCATTAAGAATTCAGCATCTTTAGCATCAAAGACTCTGCCTGCAACCTCCCCGGGGACCCAAAATCAAGGGCGACCAGGGTAGAAAATTATTTATAGAACTGAATACAATATGGCGGAACAGCTGGCTGGTGAACAACGAAACGTTGAGCGTTTTAAATATATTGATTGTTTTTTAATGTTCCGTTTCTGAGGGGGAATAAATACCGCGTGCGACGCTTGACTTTGGCGCTGCGCTGTACCCACCATCTGCCTCTGTCCTTTTTAAAGTATGTATAACTAGACCTGTTTTCAGCTCATTAAATAATTTCTACTGACTTTAAGCAGATGACCTACATCATAATATGAATAATACACCTTTATGGCTTGTAAAATGCAACGTACGTTTTTTTTTTTTTAACTCAGTGCATTTTAAAACACGTAATTGTTTCGGATGTTTAAAAGGATAAGCGATGGGACTAAAGAGCCAGTGGTTCATGCATGGAAACTCAATGTCTGTACTCTGTATAAAAATATACAGCAAATTTGTCCAGAAGGGCCTATTGCTGCTGTCAGTCTGCAGCCGGTTAGATGCTTCTGGGGGAAAGGTGGTACGGTGAGCGGAATCGTGGGTTTGACCGCGTCCCTGCGAAGCCTAGCTGTTCCCCTAGATGTTCCCCAAGTAGAGGAGGAGGGGAAAGATCAGAAACTGCAAACCCCACAGCAGACAAGAGGCGAGGATCCCTAAACAGCTTCTGCATAGAAAATCAGGAGGCGGGGTCCTTTGCGAATTAGTGAGAATACCGACCCCTAGTGGGCCATCCCAGTTACAAGTGCCGTGCTTTCATGTCAGCATCATAATTCTTTATCTCTACAGCACAAACAGCTAGGGAGCTGACTTTGTCGAACCGCTGTTGTGGAAAGAGGAGTATAAACTTTTTGTAGCGTGGTTATACTATGCACACAACATAGTGAAAGTTCAGGAGCCTGAAACTCGGGACTCAGGATTGGCAATTTTCAGAACTGCTTTGTAGCAATAATTGAAACAATTGCTGTGTCGGCGGCACACAGCGTTTGTCCTCACACGCTGGATTTTAGTCCAGCTGGGTTCTATATTAATTAACCCGATTGAGCTGTTGATTAAAGTAACGGCACAATCAGAATTATGTTGAGCTTAATGTGTGAACTGAGTGTTTTTCATTTGTGGCCCTAAATGTTTTTAAGAATAAATGTAATGGCAAAAAAATTGTTACCATTAGTTATTGCCCATTAAAATTAATAATACAGTGTTCATTCATTCAGTTAATGGTTATCTCAACAATCAGCTGAAGATAAAGCCAATTAATTACAACATAGACTCATATGTGTTAAAGTTTACAAATGATGAAATAACTGGAACATGTTCAGGCCCATTAAGAAATATTACAAGTTCCCATTTAATCTATTCTGTAATCTGTTTTGGAGATTGTGCCCAATTCAATTAATATCTCAATCAAGCTTAACTAATTGAGAACTCAGTAAGACTGAAATCAGCATAAGGGAAGCACTGAACTATATTAATAGACCGTTATTTAAAATAGAATATGTATCATTCTTATTTAATTGAAAATAGCCGAGTTTTGACAGTAAACCTATAGGAGGAAGTCATTTGTCATTTGTACAGATGTGACCAAGAGGATTTATCTTTAGAGACACATATTAGAAAGACTGAAAAGAGAAGCAGCTTTGGTTGGCAGCGCCTGGGGTAACACGCTGCGTAAATGCTTCGTTTTGGCTGCCGTGTGGTGTTGACCTCCCACCAGGACTCCACGTCACAGAGAAGAGGATGCTGAGAAACCAGAGAGGTCAGTGACTAGAAATGGCCCAGACTGGCTCACTGGGCTGGAACAGGGCTTCAATAATGGATACTCAGGCCCGGATGAGAGTTTTAAATATGGATTTCACATAACGGTTGTTCGAAGTCGTTTTCCCAAAAATGCAATTCATCTGCTTTCTTTCAGCCTTTCGCAGCAGCTACGTGAATCTTTTATGTGCCTACCGAGCTTGGACGGTTTCAGTCGGGGCTCCTATTTTTAGTCTGATGTCCCTGAATGAAAACATGAAACACCTGAGAAATAAATCAATAAGATAAAGAGTAAACAGCTGGGTATGAACAACGCATCTGTCCACGGGCGAGCATAGATGCCGCTGTGGGTTTTTCTATTCACATTCACACAGAAGACCTCAAAATGAACCTTTCCCCAGTGGGGGTGGTGGCCTTTTTCAGCTTAATATAGCCTAGGTCCTCAGTACATCCAAAGCACACAAAAGCTTGGCCTGCACCCCTTCCTGGTGTCATGAGTGTATCCCGAATGACCCAAGCAGTACAGTGACTAGGAAACAGTGAACACTAAACAAGTGTCTACTTTTCTTTCCACATTCTGGTGAGTTTCCCCCTGAAGGCCAAAAACACATAGTTCAATCACTATATTGCTCTTAGTCTCTAATTATGAATCTGCAACCTGCAGTCTGGGACACCTGGCCATTACACATACAGGAACATTTATGACATCTCATTTTAAATCCGTAAACATCAATATGGAGTCGGTCCCCCCTTTGCATCTATAACAACTGCCATTCTTCTGCGAAGGCTTTTTGCAAGATTTTGGAGTGTATCTGTGCGATGTTTTGCCCATTCATCCAGAAGAGCATTTGTGAGGTCAGGCATAGGTGTTGTACGTGAATACCAGGCTCGCAATCTCCGTTCTAGTTCATCCCAAAGGTCTTCGATGGGGTTGAGGTCAGGGCTCTGTGCGGACCAGTCAAGGTCTCCCACATAAAACTCACCCGGCCATGTCTTTATGGACCTTGCTTTGTGCACTGGGGCACAGTCCTCCCCCAAAGGGCCTCCCCCAATCTGTTACAAAGTTGGAGGAATAGAACTCTCTAAAATGTCTTAAAGTATTAAAAGTTCCCTTCACTGGAACTAAGGAGCGTAGAGCAACCCCAGAAAAACAGCCCCATACCATTATCCCTCATGCACCAAACTTTATAGTTGGCACAATGCAGTCAGGTAGGTAATGTTCTCCTGGCAACTGTCAAACAAACCGACACTCGTCCATTGGACTGCCAAACAGAGAAGCGTGATTTGCCACTCCAGAGAACGTTTCCACTGCTCCACAGTCCAACGGCGGAGTGTTGTACACCACTCCATCCGACGCTTGGCATTGTACTTGGTGATGTGAGGCTTGCATGCAGCTGCTCGGCCATGGAAGCCCATTACATAAAGTTCTCGGGGCACAGTTTTTGTGCTGGGGTCGATGCCAGAAGAAGTTTGGAACTCTGCAGTTATTAAGTCAACTGAGTGGTGGTGACATTTAAGCACTATGCGCCTCAGCACTCAGTGACCCCGCTCTGTTACTTTCATGGTCTGTCACTTCATAGCTAAGTTTATGTTGTTCTTAAGCACCACTCTGCAATAATACCACTTACAGTTGACCGTGGAATATCTAGTATTGAACAAATTTCACGAGCTGACTTTTATATAGGTGGCATCAGTACCACGCTTCAATTCACGGAGCTCTTCAGAACGACCTATTCTTTCACAAATTTTGTAAACTTGACTGCATGGCTAGGTGCTTGATTTTATACACCTGTTGCAATGGGTCTGAATGAAACATCGGAATTAAATGACTTAGAGTTGTGTCCCAGTCCTTTTGCCAAATAGCGACCCAGGCATATGGCTCTGCGTGGAAGATGGTAGAACAATGGCGTGCACTATAGTTCAGGCTGTTGTCTCACCCATAATGCGCCTGTTCTTCCCTGTTTATATGGACTGTTAGAGGAGATCAAAAGATTGCAAAGGAACAATCGATGAAGACGGAAAATGCAATCATGGCATGGGAGCATTTTTATGAGATTTACGTGTACATTAAGTGGAAGAACTGCTTGGGAGACAGTTGTGCTTTAGCTTAACTGGGCCCTCTGTCAGGAACACAACCAGGATCGATACGAGCGACACAGGAAAGGAATGAATTGCGAATCAAACATCCGAAAGGGCAGTTTCCCGAATGATCACCATCATTTTCATTCTTTTCTCAGTGCCTGTTATCAGCTTTGGGGCAGTGCTCCTCAAATGCCTGGAGACAGGGGTGTGGGAGCCAGTGGGGATGTATACCCCCCAATATCTGATCTGGCGTCATTCACCCCCATGAAAATAGAACTTTGCCTTTATATTATTACATTGTGTCATCGCCAGTATCAGACTCTTTACTCCGCCATTGTCTGGTGACCCCAACCCCCCAACCCACTGAGGTAACAGCAGCCCCTCTATTTCAGGTCCAGAGATGAGGGACAGAAATGCCTCTGAAGTCCATATTCCTTCCACGACACTGGAGGGAGGTTTAATGTTCATTTGACCACCAAGGTAAATGTCCTTCGCTGCTGCTTGGGTGCATGATTTTGGACTCTAGTCCTTACAGTGATGTCCGCTCCAATCCACCCTCATGCCATATTCCTGTGGACTTCCAGCCTTCAGTGACAGGAAAGGCAGGATACCCATTAGCTTTCACTCTTAATTTAACCCCCCCCCCCATGCACCTCAGCCACTGTTTGGATTTCTCCATAATCTAATTTCAGGTGCTTTAATCAGCATTTAACATGATCATTTTCTGCAAAGGAGGTTATTCACACAGTGCCTGATAAATTAAAATATCACGAATCTATATGGGTTTTGGGTATGCAGTTCAGTTTGCTGTCTCAGTACCTATGAGAAGGCATCACAAAGATGGATTCATTTCATGAACTCTTAATAATCACTATCATTAATCACTATTGTGAATCAATGGTAATTATCAATAAATACAAGCTCACACTGTGCTCTAATTATCATACATCACCAAGGAATTTGTTATGTGAATGTCAGTGAATGTCAGGCAGGGTATGACACACCTTGTTTGTGTGTAGCCAAAACAAAATACACCTGGCGCTTGTGACGTCAAAGTATCATGCTCCTGTCGGCCTGGTCCTCACTGGGATTGGCCTGTGATAGACCCTGAGAGATTTTAGAGTTCTTGTATAATTAATATAAACTTCATTTGGGGGGGCATGGTAGCTAATTGAATAGCACTGTTGCCTCACACCTCCAGGGTTGAAGTCTGAATCCCATCTCCGCTCTGCGGCTGTGCAGTTTGCATGCTCCCCCTTTGTTCTGCAGGTTTCCTTTTGGAGTCCAAACACACACAGTTAGGCTAATTTCCATTACTAAATATAATTATTATATGCTGATTTATTAGCTTTTTAGATTCATCCATCTTTCAACTACTAATCCTGGTCAAGTTTGGGGGGGGGGGCATGGTATCACAAACAAACGGCATAAGGCTAGGCATTGGACAGGATGCCAATTTTTTAGATTCAGTTATATTTATGTATATTTGGTTTTACAAAGGGTCAGATAGCTAAGTTCAAAGTGTGTATAATTGCAGCTGAAGTCACGTCTGCCAATCAAATTGATCTCCTATCAAGGACATGTAGGAACCAGACCACACCGCAGGGGGTGCCAGAGTAGTTTTCTTTTTCTCCTAAGGGAAAAGCGTCAAAGGAGATTCATGAAATTTAACTTTAATTTGTAATAGCAGTAGTAGTGGTTTGATTACACTCGAATAACTAGACAACACTAGCACAAATCAGAGCAATTTAGTATTGGCGTTTACTCACTAACAAAAACTTTGTTTTACTTGTCAAAAGTACCGAGGTGAAAATTTCAGGTCCAGAAAGTAAAAAAATCCAGACCATGATTTGGTTTCAACCAACCAGTTGAATAAAAAGAGCCACAGTCACAGTCAGTACTCAGCAGGTTGGTTGAAACTAAATCATGGTCATGGATTTTTTCTTTCTGGACCTGAAATTTCCACCTCTGCAGAAGTATGATTTGTATGATTTGACAAAGACTATCGACCTTGCTGACTGACCTCTCCGTCCCTTCTGTGTGCTGCTACTGCAATTTACACTGCTTTATTTTTTTTTTAATAATGCTCTCTGTTTCTTACTTATAACATTATCCTATTTATTGACAGGTCTTTATTAATTCTTAGTTAAGTATCCTATCTATTATTGCCTCAATCTGCAACTATTATTGTTAAGTTATTGAGTCTTTTTTTTTTTTTTACTTATTTTTTACATATTGTGTACTGCTGTACCTGAGTCACAAATTTCACGTTAGAAATGACAATGAACCTTAAACCTTGATCATTTGCTAAGATTACATGGGGCCGGGGGCTGAAGAGACCGAATGTGTTTGTTATCACATGGCAGTGTGTGTTACTATGGGACTAAATTGTTTTGGATGTGCTTGCTGGTGTGTGGATTCAGTCATCAGCTCCTGCTTATTTAAACTAGATTAGAGGGCTGAAGCCAGTTAAGGCAGTGAAGGAGGGGGGGGGGTGCCTTTGTCACACAATGTAAAATGGGTCGGTGACAACAATCCTGGCTTCACAAATGCCAATTAAGTGAAGTAATCTCGGAGGTGCTAATACCTCCGTCCACCCACAGCAATGAACAAGACACCTGTAATGACTTGTCTTTCCCTCTTAGAGGAGGTGTCCCAAAATGCATTACTGGATGTCCACTTCACTCAAATACCCATGGCTACCCTCACAAAGTGGACTGTGACCCCATCCTGCACAGGATTCCTCACACCCTCTTACCTTAATGGCCAAAAGATATGCCAAAAGAGAACCAGTTTTTGAAGATGTTTTCCAGATGGGTTATTTTGATGGGATGTTATGATACCCATGTTAGAATGTGGCTGTGCTATCCTTGTGGTGAACCATTAAAAATCCTGTCTCTATGTTCTTGTCACCGTTTACATCAAGGCCGGCTGGCTGGAGGCAGGTCTCTCCTGAATGAACCGTGGAACACCTGCCGGACTTTTGCGTGCTCCTGGTTCCTAAGAATCGGTATCACATCTCCAGTCGAGAAGAAACATGGAAAGTCAAGAAAAAGACAAAGGATCATTCCCTATTTACAGGGAGAGATGGAAAACTTGGAATTCGAAGCCATGATGGCAAAGAATTGGATACAGACTCATGTGGCTTGTTCTGAACATAACAGGTTGATGTCTGGTTTAGATTATGGATGGTGTAATATATATATACACTGGACCTGACCTACATCAATCTTAACTTCATGTACTATTCATTATTTAAAATGAGCTGTTTTTTCTTTCCGAAGTAAAAATGAGAAAGTAGATTAAACGCAATTTGGTGGCCAAGTCAATGTACAGGCATGATAATATATCATTAGTGAACCGATTATAACTCACATACATTCATTTCCTCAGCCCGACTTGGGGGCACATCCAGACAGGAGGCTTTGCCGGGATATACAGCCACACACTAAGGGGAATATAGAGCCAGCAGCTCACCTAAGCAACACATGATTGGCCTATGAAAACCAAGCTGACAGACTCCACCGCCAGGAACCTGGAGGTATGAGGCTAGAGGGCTCTTCTCTGAGGCACCCCACTACCCTGTAACTGAGATACCCATCAGTCGCATAGCTACATACCCTGCTCGGGGGAGGGGGTGGAGCCAATCCCAGGCAGCATGGGACTGGGGAGCACCCTGGATGGGATGTTAGTCCATTGCAGGGCACATACACAGTATAGGCCATGTAAACATTCCAATTACCCTGAGTAACCCCACGCAACACAGGAAGAAGGGGGTTTCAGACCCACGTCCGTGAAAGCATCAGGCAGTAGTGTGACCCACAGAGCCACCATTAAAATATATTTACAATAACTATGTGATAATGATTTCTTTATTTTATTTTTTTTATAATGACTTGATTACTTCTGACTATATTCATGATTAATAAACTTTGAAATAGGAAAATCAGATATTTTAAAATTCAAATATGTATTGCATTTTGCCAGTACATAATTCCTTACCTTTGACTGTAAAACGTCTTTTAATGTGTTAAAATGAAGTCTGGGCTTAACAAGTTCATCGCGTTATGGTCTAAGTCATTTCAGCCATTTGTGGGTGGGATTACATGACATCACCTCTCTCACCTCTTCGAATAGGCTGAATTGGTTGACACAGCCGAGCTCCTGATTGGCAGGGGAGAGCTGTTACAGTTGCTAGGTTTCTGTTGCTAGGATCGCCGCCGTCTCCAGGTTCCGCAGGAAGCATGTAATGAATTATGGATGGATGATTTTCTCAGAGAGGCCTAATCTGTAATGCAGATGAGCTCAGCA
>JAODKK010000079.1:11129114-11140927 GCA_026774405.1 Petrocephalus microphthalmus | reverse complement strand
TCGTTCGGATGGTGCTTTGAGTTTCACAGCTCTGGGGTCTAATCCCCCCCCCCCCCCCCCCCCCCCCCCACCACCCCCCCCCCCCCCCCCCCCCCCCCCCCCACCCCCCAGCACGGCCTGCACTACAGATGAGGCACTCACTTTCAGGACAGAACAAAACCTCTTAAGAACCCAGAAACCCAGACTGCCAAAATTGCTCCCACTGATAGTTATTATTCAGAAAACCCCCGGCGGCCTGCACCACGCGCTCAATAACACACCTATAAGGGGGCCTAATCTCTGCCGTACCGGCAGTCCAAACAGGAAGCCGGCAGAGTCCCACCCGGAGAGAAGTGACCGCAGGAAGGCATCCCGTAGCCCGTGCCACGAATTCCCCGACTGCCCATGTGACCCCCTGGAACACACGAGGTTAGGCGAGCTGACCCCCACCACCGCCCCTCTGTAGCCCCATCGCTGCTGAATGCCGCTCCCATATTGGAAGGGGTCATATTTCATTCCATCCCGGACTGCAGTGGAGCAGTTACTTTGCGAAAAACAAGCAAATAAGATCCCTTTGTGGCAGGATAAGGCCCGACACTGTGACAGCGTGTGTCATGATCCTCACTCAGCACACGCAGCCCCTTATGCCTGATGCCACATCCTTCGACGTCACCTCAGTCTGCAAAAGTCCTCATGCGGAGGAACATATTTATTAAACTGTCATCTGACACACGGAAAGTCCCCAAAGCATGGTGTCTGAATGCAGTGATCCTGTTAATAATTAAACCCACATTTCACTATCATCTGCTGGGCTCTCATGATCTGACTCATATCTGATTCCTTGAGGTGTCTGCAGACGTGAGACACACATTGGACGCCAGCTCCTGTCCTGTGTCCACGTCTCTGTCCCCACACCTGTGACAAAAAACCTCTCCAGTGGAGCAGAATGCCAGCCACGAGGATGCTTAGAGCCCCAGGGGATGTAAGCAAATCGGCATCATTCACGCCCCACTGCACTTGCAGACATTCCGGGACACGCAGCTGAAGGGGTGAGGAGTACGAGCGCGGGACAGCTCAAAACGACAGCGGCGACGTCAAAGACAGCGAGAAGCCGAGTCGCGCTCTCCGCTAAGCGCTCCGCCTCACGCGTCTGCCAGGTCTGCCTTAGCTTTTCCAGATGTCCCGCTGCAGAAAGAAATGCTTTAAGTCGCACATCTGGACTCGATGAGGAGCAGCACGAGGACCCGATCCATCTAAGCGGGACCTCTCCAGGTTCTAAGAACAAGATTGGGGGGGGGGGAGTTCGAATGCGAGCGAGGGGTCTTGTCAAAACCATGTTGCCTCAAAAAAAAATGGTATTAACGAGAGTTTGCATTTACACAGAAAATGGCTTATTTACATGGCCAGCACTGTCATCCTGATTCCGAAAGTATGTGGACATGGAACAGACGGACATGAGCGAAACCGCAGCAGCAAATGTGCAGTATGTCACATACACCCTTATCAAGCCTAAGGATTTTCCGCTGATAAAGTGAAACCCGTGCCTATCTCCATATGCGGTTCCCTCTTTGCCAGCAAAGGTTAAAGGCTGGCCGTCCATCTCTCAGAGCAGCTAGGACTAAATCCAGTAACAGAGCTGTTTGACAGCAGCAAAAATGAAGGAGACTCCTGCTGGAAAGGCAGCCCTGCCAATGTCGTTGGCCGGCAAGCCCAAAACCAAACAAAGGCCGTAGATGATTGGGTATCCTGCCAGTCGGCTGGGAGGCGTGGCCTGGCTCTGACAGCACTGAGTGGGCGGGACTGGGGGAGTGGCAGAAGCTGTAGGATTTCATAAGTGTTAGGAGAAAGGGCTCCAAGTCCCGGTTCTACCAGCAAATAGGTGCGGTTCAGTGAATTCAGTGAGACTGAAGACCATAAAACGTGCTCTACTACCTGAAAAATACCCTAAACTGCTCCAGATCTGCACTAGAAAACACGTCACACAACATCTTATCCTCATCCAACAACATCTTAATTGCAACTGTGTGATACTGGCTGCAGCAAAAATTAGTTCTTGCATGAAATCGGTCACGTTCTGCTCCTATTGCCAAGGTGGATGCTGTCAACGGTCTGTTGCCCAAGATTTCATAAGGTAACAGTGGTAGGGTGTTACATACTCAGCAGTTACACATACTGTGCATTACAGATCCACTAAGGGGTCTTCAGCTCCTGTTCCGAAGCAGGCCCCTGGGTGGCGCTATGAGAAAGGAGTGTGCTCCCACTAACATCACCTGTTGGTTCAACAACCCTTAAAGCCAATGCTCCTCTTCGGAGAGGCCAATAAGGACAGATGAGGCTCCAGAGAGCAATAAAATATCTGAAGTCCCCAAGGTAGGATCACGTGATGTTGATCTTATGGTCTTTGGGTACATTTAACTCAATATCTGACATGTGCTAAAAGAAACAGGAAATCATTAAAAATGTAAACGTTTTCAATGACGCCGAACAAGAAAGCACTCCCCCAGGTTCCATGGTGGGAACAGCCAAACATCTGAACCTACAACCACATAAAAACACGACTGACCACAGTGGTTTAAAAAAACGAGCCAGAAATAGTTACCTCCGAGTTGCTGCTTAAGATATGGACAAAAATCGATAAATTATATAAATTATTTCCCATTTTATTTCTTTATGCTAGCAGAGCTCAATGGCACCACAACAAATCTATTCCTCTATAACAATTTCCTTCTTCATACGTCTCTCATCTGATAGAACGATCCTGCTCGGGCGAGTAATTTATAAGAGCGCTCTGATAAATTGCTCAGGAGCAGTTTATAGAAAAACTCGTCGGGGAATGGGGCGGGGGGGGGGTTAAAATCCTTGCTTTTTTCTGCTCTCTAATCTCCTATGAGTCACTGGCATGAATAAGGCTGGACCTATGGTCCCCTGTCCCCCTATCGACTGCGCATCACAATGAGGCACCATTCTTTTACAATATTCTCTTTTTAATTATTCGTCCAATCAAGGAATAGAATCTCTACAATTAACTGAAAATCAGGTGTTAAAATGTATCACCGACATTCAGTCTCATCTCATTCCAGATCGAGATCACGGACACATTTCTCGCACCGTGTTGCTGAACGCGAAGCGGTTTCATGCACGAATGGTCCTCGGAACTCTGCACTGGGTCGAGAGGTCGTGTGATGAGAGCTATGACCTGCGGCTTGACTTCTCGGGGTATCGAATCACCGCCCTCCAGGCGCGATCGTGGAGCAGCTCGTCAGAATAAAGCGGTCCCAGCCCCCGACACCCGTGACTGGAAGAGCAGACCTCTGCTCCGGAAAGACGAGCCGTGTCTCACCCGGGAGTCCACCAGAGGAGTGCGGCTGAACCACGGCGCCTTCTGCCTCTCACTGGGGCTGAGGCATGCTATTATTAGTGTGGGGGGTTTTGTCTCCCTTATGTATGTGTGAGAGTGCGTTTCTCCCTAGAGAGAAGAGGGACCATGTCAGTCAAAGGTAACGTGTCCGTCTGCCTATCCATGCTGATGGTCGACCTCTGGAGGTCAGATGTCTGATCCGTAGGTCTGAGGGTGGTCCAGCCCACGTCCAAACTGACTCAGAACTCCCCATTTCACACTCGGACTTTTGCCCCCATTACCCAGTGTCGCTCGTCATAATTCAGGATGTTCACCAGCAGTTAGTTACATTGATTTTTAATGCTATGCCAGTAACCTGGCCTATATTAATGGCATGCAAATAGACAGTAAAACTGACAATAGAAAAGGTTAAAATTAAAATAATTATAAATTGTTACAAACAATAAAAATAAGATGTTTAAGATTCATCTTCAATAAAAGAATAAATAAATCAATAATAGCCTCTTGACTTTACGTTGACCAGCATCCTTAAAATCTGAGGCATTGCGGGGTCACATGATCAGCGAGGGTGGCTCCCTCAAACTGGCCCGTCTTTTTAAGTCTGGCATTAGAGAGACTGTCCAATCACATGACACTAAAGCCCCTGGCACTCCCCTGTCCTACAATCACCAGATTGTAGCCGTTAGCAGCTGTCATCAGGCCTTGCCCTGAGCCCCCCCTTCATATCCCCCCCACCCCCTCGCGGGACAGCCGAAGGCAGGGGCCTAGTAGGGCGGACAGAGAGGACTCAGTTATGGATGAAAAAGGATCAATTTCCTCCACCACCATCTCCAGCTGGCCCCTCATGTCACGGTGACCTTCGGGAGCCCAGCTTCGCATTGGATGCACAAGTGGCTGCCGCAAGGAATCCATGAGCTCAGGTAAAGCGCCCCCCCCCCCCCCCCCCCCCCCCCCCCAAAAGTGTGAAGAACAAGGCACCTTTGCCACCTGAATAATCGAAGAGAAGATGGCTGCACCAGACCCCCAAGCAGAGGAACGGGGGGGGCGTGGCTTTGGCCTCATTCTCACATGTCCACCCGCCACCAGCAGCCACGCCCAGCCGAGAGGTTTAACCCACTGGTAAACCCAGCGCCGATCCAAGCGAAGCATTCATACTTCCTCGAGCTTTAATTACACAGCGCTAATAACATTAAGAGACAGAGGGGTGGCCAATCGGCGGGTGAGGGGAGGAGCTTAAAGGTCGAAAGGATGGCGGGTTGGAGTCAGAGAGACGCACGGGCCAGGCCAGCTCCAGTGCGAGGTCGCTCCATGCCGACGAGACCCGAGACAGAGGCTGACCGTCAGCGACTGCGCAGCGAATGTCAAAGTCAAAGTAAATTTTACTGTCAACGCAAATATATACACGTATGCAGCGCTCTGCCTTTAAAAGTCACCTCCCACATGGCAAACTGTGACCAATGAGAGATCCTCACATTATCCGGTGCCAGCTGTCAGTGCTCAAGGTCACTGAAGGTCAAAGGTCCTACAACAACAGGCACTGGCCAAAGATGGACCCAGATCTAGAACTAAATAGAACATCCAGTCATCTACGGTTGTCTGTCCCACGCCCTCTAAACCCCACCTCCTGATTGGCATGCTGCCTGCTCTCAGACAAAATACACCCCATCCAAGACACCAACCACACACGTGTATGTGAAAGGTGGGGCCAGCACTGACCCATCACACAGACTCGAGAAGGACCCAATCCCTAAACACACCCAAGGTCAGGCAGCCTCCTCAAAGAGACTCATATCACGTTCAAACTACCTAGTTACTATGACAACAGCAGCCATGTCTCCCCAGGTGGGAGTCCAAAAACATCATGCTTCCAATAAGGCCCCACGGCCTACTCCCCGGGACCCCCTACATGCCGTGGCAAGCGTTTCAGAGCTGAAGGTGGGTTGGAACGTGACTAAGACCCAAACATACAGGGGTGATGGCCAGGCGGAGCTCCATTCTGGCTCACAGATTAACCGGCCATGTTGAGACATCTGTGAATGATACAGAGAGACTTGTTTCAACGACTTCAAGAAGGCCAAGGCAAATTTAAGGTAAACTGACTGAGTGCAGCCTTATAGATTTGTGTAAACAGGGTTTACTTAATGGATTTCAGATCCCTAAAGCTCGAAGGACAGAAACTTCATCTGACCCCTAAAGTGTAAGTATATAGAGTGTATGTTCTCTAGAAAAAGTTATATTTTATATTATGTAGTTTATTTAGACAGTCACATCTATGACAACCCATTAAAACGAGCACAACCACAATGTTTTAGTTAAAAGCAAGACAGAAATATACACATTTGCAACTCATAATAAAAATGATAGAAACTCACAGGTTGCACTTCAGAAAACAAGAAAATGTGGTACTTGACAGTTAAATTGCTAACTGAAAACTGGAAAATTGCCACAAAGCTGCCACTTTCGACTGGGGGGATGGAGAACGGAGCACGGAGCACCGTCGTCCCCACCTGTGTGTGTGCTGTGACCTACACACCACCCCAGTTCAGAACTGGTGGCCACACGCAGAAGAGGCCAGCCCACCCATGATTGGCTTACGCCAGGTCAGCTGACATGGGTGAGCAGAGATGGTCCTGATCTATTGGTTCATGTGTGTATGAGACCCTCCCACTTTGTAGGCACCCTCCCAGGTGATGTGTTCTCTTGTTTAACAAGATGTAGGACCACATCAAATCCCCCTGATGTGGACCCCCAGATGGAAAAAAACCAAAGAGTGAGAGATAAAATAAAATAGCTGCAAACAAAAAAAACACCTGAAACAAAAGGCACAGACACAGCTGGGAAGCTTTAGCGATAATCAGCATGCAGTATGAGGCACGTAGACTTCTCACAGAAGCCGGGTGGCTCCCACTATTTCCTTGTACATTACTCATGCAGCACGCAAGCTCAGAGAGTCACTTGCAATTTCATGAAAAAGACCCACAGGCATTTATGCAAATTATAATCTCATTTTGTGTTATTTTTGTGATAAAGGGGGTCAGGCGGACCGTATAAAACATCTATTCTAACTCTGAGATGTTTGGAAACCTCTTCCTGTCCATTTAAAATATGTAAATATTTAAGAATCCCTTGAATGCTCGGAAATCTGCAACTCCGTCTTGGACCATTCAAGATGGCCTGAAAAATGTCGTAGATCTCCTAATCCATGCAAGAACAAGATGTCTGTCTTCTAAACACACAGCAAACCCTACTTCGTCTATGGCAAATAATTACTGCTAACAGGTTTAGGGACTTATTTTAATTTTCTCAAGCAGACATGAAACTTATGCCTAGTCACAGTAAACATCTCTGCAGCACACTTGTCTCTTGCACAGAGCGAGGGAAAATTAAGCCCACCGGGTAGCACAAATGCTAACAGAAGATCGAAACTGGCAGAGAGCCAGATGACCTTTAACCCCAAACCAGACTCCCCGTGGTTCAGCTAATTGACGGCCAGCCTGGCCTTTAACAGGGCAGCTAAACTTTTCTGACACCCGTCATGTGATAAGGGTGTCATTACAGTCTCAGTCGACAGCGACCAGCATTACACGGAGCTTCCCCCTGATATTGCTCTTTCTGCTGAGAGACGCGTCCCTGGAAAAGTGCGACAACCCCCCACCCCCACCACCACCACACCCGCCTCCTACAACTTTAAGGAAAACATGTGCCCCCCTTTCATCTGGAAGGTACTTCCACCACATTGTTATTTGAAAAACCTGAATCCTTTGGGGCCCAAAGTAAATTGTGTCAGCAAGTGAAAAAGCTCTCACAATCGAAGAGGGAGAACTGCAGCTTTTCATTAGACTCAAGAAAGTGTGTCGATTCAGACGGAGCGCGCAGGAGCAACGCTCTCGGCGGGCTCGGACGCCCGCGCTCGGCTTTTTACTGGGTTTATTTTCACACGGCCGAGACACAGGCACACACACAGGCACACCCTTACACTTTATCCACCCAGCTGAAGGTCAGCCATTCTTTGAATTCTCATGTCCATCATACTGACGTGGCGATTAACCTGCCCCTTTACTATGCACAGGGTACTCTGGATGCAGAGATCCGAATGGCAACCCGAACCATCTGTAGGGTGCTTTACACACCCTGAGCCCAGACCCCCGGTGTTCCCGCAGACCCACCCCGCCCGCCCTGTTACGTAAAACGCAGGTATTCCTATACTTCCAGACCATCTTCCATAACCATTTATCTAACCACGAGGGGCCTGGAATCTGTCCCAGAAAACTCAGGGAACATGGCAGGAGGCAGCCTGGGGAAGATGCTAGTGGAGAATAGAGCATTTATAGTGGGGTGTCGTTAATAAATAATAATAGTAATAAGCGGTTAGAAGATAGATGATGGATGTATGAGTGCATGGATGGATGTTCATTTAGGTACACAGCTGCTTCGGGAATTGTGCCAGTCTCTAGGATGCCCCACAGGAGGTGATGACAGAGTTCCTTCCTCTCTCTCCTGACGAGAGGTCAGATATCTTCCCCACTGACATTCGGCTCCCAGTGTTCAGCCTGAGAGGGAGCTCTGGAGGTCTGCAGGCTTCTGCGGATACCTAGCCCGCTGCGACGGGTTCCGGTTTCCGTCACACGAAGGGCCGTCCGCGCTCCGCCCTTACCGTCGTCTGAAGGCCAGCCCTTCACTCAGCTTGCTCAAACGCTCAGCAACAGTTGCCGAGGCAACTGCCATACCGCTTGGCCTCGTAGGACAAAATTTGAAAGCTCCTTTAGTAGCAACTAACGGCAAGTCTGAGATTCGTCTGGTATTCCCCGGTAATCACATGGGGATGGACAACCAATTCAACACTAAACAAGTGTTCCTTAATCACCAAACTCCAACCCAGGCACAGGCCAACTTGCCATTATTTTGGCTTCTGCCCCTTTCATCGCATTCCTACAGCACATTTTCCACCAGCACCCGCGAGGGAATTCACGCAAATTCTGCTCGCCTCCCTCTACTAAAAATAACTGCGCACCACGAGACCTCGCTGGACTTGTAACTCATCTGCAAAAACGCCTTACACAGACAAGGCTGGAACCCAGGATTACTTTAGGAGAAGGATCGGCCAATTGCTGCACGGTGCCGTCAGAAAATCCTCTTCCCTGGCACCCTTGCAAAGGCAGAAATTAAAGAACGTAAAGGTCAGCCAGGCCGAGGCGGACCCTCGACACTCCGGGACGAGACCGCAGAGCCACCAGAGAAGGTGGGACGTGCTCGAGGCTTCGCACAGGCCTTTATTTCCGTAAGATATCTGCAGCTGCCGTGCTTGGGGAATGGGAATCAATTAAGCACAAGCCTACAAGTCTTTCATCCAAAGGGAGCCCTTTGGAAAGAACGGAGAAAAAAAAAGGCAGATGGTGGAACCTTCCTGGAAGGCGTTGGTGTAGATCTGAGCCTAGGTCTAAAGGTCTTTTAGCTGCAGACAAAGACCCCCAGCCGATCCGACTGCAGTCTGGAATGAGGGTCCATCCGTCATGCCTGCCCAAGCACTCAACCCCCGCCAAACAGTTCCTGGCCACTGGCACTCTGGGAGCCCCCGGGTGGGAGGGACCTAGCTTCAGCAGCAGCTTGCCAAGCTGGCTGTGCCATGCGCTCAGATAAACTGAGAACAGTTTTAAAGATCTACAGCACCAGTCAAAAATTTGGACACACTAAGTCGCCTAGAAAGGAGAGTGATCACATGACTTGGCCACCTGACCTAAACACAGCAGAGACGGTTTTTGAGGAGTCTGACCAGAGAGTGGAGGAAAAGCAGCCAATGAGAGCTCAGCGTACATGTGGGACCTCCATCAGGATAACTGGAAAAGCATCCCGGAGGCCACCTCATGGAACTGGCGTAGAGGAGAAGGCAGGGTCAGCCAGTTCCTGGAGCTGTTGGGGTTAAGGGCCTTGATCAAAGGCCCAGTGGTGGCATCACTCTGCTGACCCTGGGATTTACAGAAGTAGAGCTGCCAACCCACAGAGCTGCCCCAAATAATTCTTTTTTGTTTTAATGCATCTTTGGTCAGTGCGTAATTCCATAGATGTTATTATATAGTTTTGCTGTACAAATAAACCCTTTCTATGGGTAGGTGTGTCCAGACTTCACTGATATTGTCTACGGTTAGCGATCCAACACCATGGCTGCCTCAGAGCCGTATGTTCATCCTGACCGTACTTGGACAAAGGGCCGTGAGAGCAGGTAGACAAATGGGTCGAGATGTTCCGAAGCAGCAGCGGCAGCCATAAATGACGCCAGGCCTGGCAGCTCTTCCCACAGCTTAAGGAAGCCCCTGCACATCTCACCCCCCGGGAGGTTAAAAACTTACTATCAATTCCATTTATTAACTTCAAATTTAATATAAATCTAGGCAGCCCATGTTTCTCTGCCTGTAATCCCAAAGTCTTACATAAAATTTAGTGAAGTACAGCTTCAGGTAAAAAAATAAAAATAAAAATGAATATTAAAGCATCCATAAAACCTTCAGAAACATTTGGAATCAGTGCCCTTCAACAAACAGACATCATCCTACGGACTCCGCTTCTAAGCATAACCCCCGTCTCTGCTAGGCGGATTTCAACCATTCCTCAAATCTCAAGTCCAGTATCTGACATGAATGAGATTGAGTCCAGCCAGCCGTTTTGCCTGCTGTCGTCCACCGGGAGCAAGCGTCCACCAGGGCCGACGGACCACTCAAACTCCTCTATGTAGGTCACGGTGCAGATCCTTCCACAGGACGGGTGCTCAGTGGCAGGGGGGCCCGGCAGCTAATCCCACTGGATTCGCCTGTCTAGCTACTCACTCCGGACCCGCCAAGTTGCAGGCCGAGAGGTCCGAAATGTTTGTCTTTTTCGTTACCAGGACACAGACGAGGCGTTGAAAATCAAATATGGGAACAGCTGAATCACAAGGCCCAGGCGTGCTGGCAATCCCGCTGGCGGGCCAGGACCACGCCGGTCCCATGAGCAGTCACAAGCCCCGGCTACGTCCTCACACAACCGCAGAAGCACTCTCCCAAGGCAGCCAGAAGCAGACGGACGCAAAACACATTTCTCCATCGTACGTTTCACAACAACATGTAAACAAACGGCGCTCATTTACATGCGTCCATCAGAACCACTGATGGAAGTAAAAGGACTACAGGACCCAGGAAGCGGGATTTTGTGCCATTAATCACTGCAAACAAGTAACAGCCAATGGGAAACATCTGACAGTGATTGACAGCACAAGGTAACCCCGCCCCCACATTAGATTCCTCTCCATAAGTCTATTTTAATGTCATCCTTAATTAGCCACTGTACTGGGAAACTGCTGAACAGACATGTTTGAAAGCCACATTAATCCTGCAAGTCACAATCATACATTTCTACAATTAGCCGTGTTGCCAGAATTAGCGGGGGATTTACAACGATGCAGTTCAATGTGGTTTAATATAGGCCAGTGCTGGTTTGCTTAGGTTCAGCCAAAGAGCAGAGTGACCAGGCTTACAAATGATGCCGATTTGTGCTGAAGAACCTTGGTCCAATTCCACCTATAGTACCCATTTTAGCCTTTGCCGTTTAGAAATCAGAATGAGGATTATTCCTTTAAACTGATGTTGGGGGGACTGTGGACTGGTCCAACCCAGACCAAGAGGGGCCGGGGCGGTTCAAATTTCTACCATACTCAGCTTCATTGGCATACCAGCTCAACAGTGGCCTGTGTTCAGGGCCACAATAGTCTAGGGGCAGTCTGTCACAGACTGACATCTATACACTCATCCACCAAAGGCAGCATACCGGTTCACCTCAACAGTGGGTTACCTTGGAAACGTGGGCGGGGGGGGGGGACAAGTGTAACATGGGGAGAACAAGCAAGGTCACACAGTAAAACAGTGTCCATTATCTGCATCATTGTTAATCGCATATAAACGGCACAATGCCACTCCAGGTCAGAGATACCAGCAGGAAGCAACCAGGCAACTCGGCACACTTTCCCCCCGAAAACAGAACCATTATCTCGAGTGAGAGGGTATTTTTAGAAGTTCCAGAGTTGAAACGGTGGAATGTTCATCTCTTCAGGGTGGGGTGGGGGGTCTCCAGAAGGCAACGTGATCTGTGACTCCTTAACACTCCTGGTGACTGAGGGAGGAGGTGCCACATGGGAGCTGGCCTATCAGAGGGCAGAAAACAGCCAGTAGCACTTCCTGTTAACACGGAGGCATGGATGCATGATCAATAGGATGTATAAATAGCATTGTTCAAAAAAAAGAAAAAAAAGCTTTCAAAATAAATACCTTGTTTTCCCACAGAAACTTAATGCAAAGCTCAAGTGGCTGTTAAAGAACATCTGAAAAAATACACGGACTGAGGAGAGGAGACTGCACTCAACGATTGACAAAATAGAATGATAAAACAAACTGAGAACCGTCCCGCTCACTAATGCCCCCCATTAACCCCCCCCCCCCCCCCCCCCCCCCCC
>JAODKK010000079.1:10899122-10910385 GCA_026774405.1 Petrocephalus microphthalmus | reverse complement strand
CACCTAATTAATGTGCTTCAGTAGGACATATGGGGAAGGGCGATATCCATGAAGATGTGTGAAATATTCAGGATGGTCCACACAATTCTACCAGTTTCATCCAATGAAAGCTTTTTTTCTGGTACCTTCCAGCCTTACAGTTACAATAGCAAGCACATTCCCAGGCAGACTGACTTCTGTAAACTTAAAAGTGGAAATTGCAGGTGGGTCATTCTAGCTCAACTCTACAACTCTACTCTCTTTGTCCATGCTGGACCACCTCAGAACTGAACCGTTTTGAGGCATTTTGTTTGCCAATATGAAAAATCCAAAACGTTTCTGGCCTAGTTCATAGAGTTTAGGAGTTACACTGGCTTGAAATCCAACAGGATTTCCTCTACGTTCACAAAAACGCTTGGCTGGCCATTTTCAGATGGCCACAAAATGGCACATGGTTCTATTCTGAGATGGTCGAGCATGGAACATTTCTTGAGTTGAGGCATCATGTGTCATGGTGACCCAGGTGTCATTCCAAAATTAGTCCTGCATGTAAATCAGGGAGATAAAAATCGAGCAGATCTTCACCATACTGTTTACTCCTAGGGCTTCCGTCTTGGTGTCCATTTCATGCCTACCTGCACGTCCCATCTGCACGGGTGTGACTGGGACAGTGGGTGGGATGTCCGAGATCTTTAGTGCAGGAAGACATGAAGCATCCTGCGACTGAGTCTGAGAGGCCAACAGCTGTAAACCTGAGTCACACAAACACACACACACACACACGTTTGTAATCCTATCTTTGTGAGGACCGTCCATTAATTTCTATAGGAAAAACCCTAATCCCAAACACAACATTCCCCTTCATAGCCCTAACCCTAACCATAAGTAGCCAAACAAATTTTTTACTTTTTTGATTGTAGTCACAGATTTTTGTAAAATAAAGTCTAAAGTAGTAGGACCAAAAAAATGACCTCACCAATCACGTGTTTCGAGGATTTGTTATACTTGCGAGATCCTTTGGTCCTCACAAGTATAGCAAAACCTATCCACACACACATTCTGTAAATATACGGTGCATCTCTATAGGCTCATATGTGACAGGTTGGGCTGGTGTTTGCTTGTCTGGAAGGCCGTGGTCGGCATATTAATCACATCAGGGTTGGGCCCTTAACCATAAAAAGTGCTCCAGGTCACTTGCTAAAAATGGATGAGCCCATACCCTTAGCCCAAGCTTCACTCTCCCTATACAGGACAGCAGGAAGAGATATACAAGCGGCAAAGAATTCCTACGTAAACAAACTGGTAAAATCTGGCAAAATAATGGTAATACCCTTCTGGTATATCTCCTCCTTATCGCCCTCTGACAGGTCTTCTGTCGCCTGCTTCAGCTTCAGCTCCTCAGCTTCAGCCTGCTTCGCGAAGTAGGACTCATCCGGACTCATGGACAGCGTCAGCCTGTGGGTGTTCTCCTGCGAGTGTCCCAGGGTCAAAGGTCGCGTGAGGTCAGGCCACGCCCTAAGAGACCGACCGCAGACGGACCCCACGGGGTCGGGCTCACCTTGAAGAAGAAGCGGACCTTGTCCTGGAGGTACCGCGGGTCGTCCTTCAGGCACTGCCGCAACCTCGCCACGTTCCCGCCGATCTGCAGGAGCTGCAGCGGGTCTCCGTCATGGTTCCAGCAGGGGGCGATGTACTGTCACCACAGAACAGGGCCAACCCATGCGATCACACAGCCAGTCTGTTCGGCACCCGCAGGGGCACTAAGCGCCACAGGGGGTGAACAGGTCAGATCCAGACACATGCTGGTTTTTCATAGGGGGAAAAAAAAAATCTCAAAAGCAGATTTTCTGCTGTATGGCATCTAACCAGTTTAGCTAAGCGTTCAGCTTTCAAAAAGAAAATTAATAAACATTATTAATCACCATAATACTCCCAAAAAAAAAACAGCAAATGAAATGGCCTGCTGACAGATGGCCTACGATTCAGCAAATGCATAATGAGGCGGTTGCCATGGAGACGCATCATTTAACGGGCAGACTCACGGAAGCCAAGGTGAGCCCGAAGTTCGCCGACTGGTGCTTCATCTGTACTTCGATCTTGTGAAGTTGGGCTTCGACTCTCTCATCCTCAAAGCCGTCGCTGGAAGGACATCAATGAGTGAGACCGGGGGCAGGGTGGGAGGCAGGGTGGGGGGCAGTGAAACGGGGGATTGCCGGACGGCGCAGGGAGGCCGCACTTACGCAATGATGCCATCGACGGTGTGACCGATGATGTCCTTCACTCTGTCGACATCTGATTCGGCCATCCCCTGCAGGCCGATGGTGAAGGACGCCTGCCTGGTGCTCCCATCGTACCTGGGGGGGGGGGGGCAGTGATGGGGTTTAACGGGCACGTTCGCACTGGAACCCTCACCTTCTAACCCACTCTGCATAAGAACACAGCAAGGCACATACCCCACGACGGAGGAGAAGTCTGTCCCGATCTTGGGCTCGATCAGCGCCTTGTAGAATGGAGAGTTTGGTCCTGACACCATCAGTGAGGACAGCAGGCTCAGTGTGAAGGCCTCAAACGTATCTGTGATGCTGGGCAGAAGATCGCGCAATGTGACAACGAGCCCAAAACGTGACCACGAGCCCGGCTGTGTCTGTGTGTTTCCGTTTGTGCACGCAGACTCACTCTCCCAGAAGGTAGCTCATACACAAGGTATTCTGCCGGGTCGGGTCAGGGGCCAGAGGGTCAGGTCCACAGGTCACATGCTGCTCTCTCTTTACAGACGAAAGGGAAGCATCCTTCAGATTTCTTGCCCATAACAAAACATCCATCCATCCATCCATCATTACAGGGACATGGGCTATTATGAAGCAGTCAGCCCAAATGTTTTTTATTTAAATATGACCCCTTCCTCCATCAAACCACGTGATACGTAGAGACATTGGAGAATGGGTGTTAAATAAAAAAATCATATAAATAATACATAAATTTAAACTAAAATGAATGACGGACGGATAATGTTGCTAAAATGTAAAAACGGTTTCAGGTTATCACTGGGAACAGGAAATTAATCACAAGCAAAATCAGAAGTCACTTTATTGCCAGTATGTGCAAACAAACCAGAATGAATGAGGAAATGTTAACTATGTACACACACACACACACGTTAGTAAGGCTTGGAATTAGATATAACCCAAATTATACTGAAATGTTTGTTTTTTTAATGTTTTTATTACGAACCATTAAGTGATTTAGCTGCAATAATATGCTTCACCTTATCCAGATTCTCACAGTGGGTGTGGATAGAAACACAGACAGTAAAAGAGCCTGTGTCAGCTACCGATCGGTAAGGGAGCCTGTGTCAGCTACAGATCGGTAAGGGAGCCTGTGTCAGCTACAGATCGGTAAGGGAGTCTGTGTCAGCTACAGATCGGTAAGGGAGCCTGTGTCAGCTACAGATCGGTAAGGGAGCCTGTGTCAGCTACAGATCGCTAAGGGAGCCTGTGTCAGCTACAGCCTGCTAAGGGAGCCTGTGTCAGCTACAGCCTGCTAAGGGAGCCTGTGTCAGCTACAGCCTGCTAAGGGAGCCTGTGCCAGCTACTGCCTGCTAAGGGAGCCTGTGCCAGCTGCTGCCTGCTAAGGGAGCCTGTGCCAGCTGCTGCCTGCTAAGGGAGCCTGTGTCAGCTACCGATCGGTAAGGGAGCCTGTGCCAGCTGCTGCCTGCTAAGGGAGCCTGTGCCAGCTACTGCCTGCTAAGGGAGCCTGTGCCAGCTGCTGCCTGCTAAGGGAGCCTGTGTCAGCTAACCATATATTTAATGACTGCTTCCCAGGACCCAAACACAGCACGAGACCCAGACTTGATGATATCTGGCTGGCGGTCCCCCCTTTTGATACAACCGAGTCCTCTAAGCAAGCGAAACTCACAGGCTGCTCCCAGCGGGGCTGGGGGGGCACGGCCGTGTCGGGCTCGATGCGCCCAAACCGGGACAGCGCCTCCTGCTGGATCTGCTGCAGGTGCTGCTCCAGGGGAAGGTCTCCATAGGTGAAAAACCTGGGGATTTGAACAGGAAACAGGTAACCTGCCGAGACGCCCAGTTACAATCACACAAAATAAACAGCAGCGTGAAATGCAACCATAAAAATGCCAAATATGCTGGAGATGCCATTTCATCAGCTGCCAGCAGGGGGAGACATGGCTAAGGAGCAGCCGAGGCAGCGCGAGTCAAACACTGTAAATGAAAGCGCACCGCGCATTGCTGGGGTGGTAGTGTGTGGCGTGGAAGCTCCTCAGCTGATCCCAGGTCAGATCTGGGATGACCAGGGGCTCCCCACCCGACACCACGGAGTACGTGTGGTCCGGGTAGAGCCGGTTCTGCAGCTGCTGGGCGTAGATACTCTCGTTGTCTGACTGCGGGTGACAAACGAGGGTCCGTGCTCAAACCACCATCCTTACAGAGCACGCAAAGACCCGAGGCGGGGCGTCACCGAGATTTGCTGACGCAGAACACTCACAAAGGCTCCCTTCATCTCGTTGAAGACGACGCCTTTGAAGACCAGAGGAGCCTTCAGGTCTGTGGGATCCTCATTTTCCAGCCTCCAACCCTCCTGCCTGCACGCAAGAAACAAAAACAAAATAAAAATATCAGCACCCAAGACAGAACTGTAAACACCATGTGGCACGGTGAGTCATAATACAGGCACGTAGTTTTACACACAAAATCAAAACAGCTTAACCCGGGGGCAAACACAACCCCGACACGCCTCAGGCCAAGCTCTCAGTCAGCGTACGCACCGGAAGTCCAGCTCTCGGAGGCAGGGAAAAAAGACGGCGTCCAAATAGACAGAGAGTAGGTTCTGAAAGTCCTTGGCGTTCTGCGTGGAGAACGGGTACATGGTGTAATCGCTGGCTGCAAGAGAGTTTTAAAGAAGGATAACGACGATGTATCTTAGGCTCTGTGCACTGAGCCGCACCAAGGCGCAGACATGAGACGGAGGTAAGGGGGAAGGCGCGGGGGTGGTCACCTGTGAACGCGTTCATGAACGTGGACAGCGAGCGGTTGAGCATCTTGAAGAAGGGGTCACGGCAGGGGTACCTCTCGGACCCGCACAACACCGTGTGCTCCAGGATGTGAGGCACCCCGGTACTGTCCATTGGGGTGGTGCGGAACTGAACGCTGTCACAGGACGGCAGACACGTTCAAGCAGGATAGCGGGTTGCAGCTTTCCTTAAGCGTACAGTTACTCCCACCACGGAATGGGTGGATAGCCAAATTTATAAGGATCCTCTGTCATTCAAACCCACTCTATTAAAATGACACTGATACATCTCTGGATTGCAAATACAGCACCTGACAGCCATTTCATGTGTTGTCCTTTTCCAGAAAGTGGGAGCAGTACCTGAAGAGATTGTTGGAGTCATCCCGGGCTACGTGGAGATATTGGGCTCCGGTTTTATCGTGGGTCAGCTTCACGGCCGTGAGGCATAAGTCTGGGACGGCGGCGACCTACAGTGGTGTCAGGAAACATCAGCGTCAGTCTCCCAGCCTGGAGGACACTCTGACCAAGGCGGAATATTTAGCATGCACATGGTTATGGGAGAGGAGTCCAGGAGATGCCATATCACGGCACATTGAGCTTTCATTCTGTAATAGCACAGACATGCCCGTTCACTTATGCGTTCCCAGCCCTCGCTGTAGCCTTACCTGTGTAACAGTGAAGCCGTGCATTTGCTGCCCTTGTTCATACAGCAATGCCCTCTGCCTAGCAGATGTGCTCCCGTACCTCCAAGCATGATGTCGACTGAAATTTTTAAATTGCAAATATTCACCATTTATTCGACTCGTTTTGTAAATGACTAGCACATAATGAAGAGTGAGCTACTCTGGAAAAAAACAAGCAATACATGCCAATATTTCCAAACGTTCTGGTATACTGTATGGGTTTTCCTAATATAACAAAAGTATTTTTTTTCTTCGGCGAGAAGAAAAGTACAGAAACAAACAATTACAATAACGTACTTACCTTAAAATTTTAAGTCTTTTAATGACAGCGCTAGTCTGTCTGAACATGATTACGATATATTATTCAATGTGCTGTAACAGAAACCATAAGAATAACGGAGTTTTTAAAAACTGCAAGCATTTTATGGGGGGGGGGAAATTATAAAATATAATTACTGATAGGTAAAAGCCAAAGTCATTGCATGCTATCCGGAGTTTTTCACGCTGTCAAGAAAGAACCCCTGAGTAAGATTACCGCCCATTGGTCAGAGAAGTGAAGAACAGCGTCGGTGGTTGGTTAGATACTAGAGCTGGCATGACGGAATTTAGGTCCGTTGAGACAGAATAAGAGATAACGCTGTGTCTGTTGCTCTAATAAAAAATAAGATGAACCAGAAGGTAACCATAGTAAAAAGTATCCAGCATTGTATATCGTAATTGCTGTTTGCTGTTCCGAAGATTTTAAAGAAAATTCAGCTGTAAACTAATGAAGCAAACAGCAATTACGATAAAATAGCTTTATGTGTATTTCTACTCTTATTGTTTAAGTATATTTCAAAGTATTATTGTTTATGTGTTTTTCTAACATTATCATTTAAGTGTTCAGTTTAGTAATGCTTTTTCATAAGTGTCGCTGTTGTGCTTTACAGCAGCCTAAAGGCATGCTGTTCAGTTAAGTACGGTGGCTAGAAAATCATAGAAAATGTCAAAGTGAAACTGGGGTCAGATATAATATAGTACTCGCTTTTTGCTTAAAACAGGCACACACACATACTTGTCATTGTGACACTGTTTAAAATCATTAGTTAGATAAAGTGTATCTGTAAAAATGACAAAGGTAAGTATTCCTCCCCTTGGCTGCTATTGCATCAACAAAATACTACAGACAGATAAATACAGACAAATTATTTACTACAGACAGTAAATAATTATGTAAATTGTGCGGAAAGCAATAGGAGTCTGTAATATTGAAGTATTTTTTGCTATATTCACTGGCAAAATGATACCAAGAGTAATGTAAATGTAAACAACATTGAAATATACTGGATGGGTACAGACAGAGCCAGAGTTAGACAGTATTAATTACTCAGGTAAGTTTACTATTATTACCGGCAACTTGTAATTTAGTTTATTATTATTATTCATAGTTGCAATATTAGTTGTAATAGTATACGTAGTAGTAGAATTGGGGTTGTTGTGTTCCAATCTTTTAATCAATTCGGACAACACTTAAGCATAATTATAAAATTCATAAACCGAAATCCATTTGAAAAGTAATGATGCGAGTAATACTTTTATTATCCAGTAGGGGGCAGCAAAGTTAAACAACGTGGAGATGCCAAACTCAAATCACTAAGAGTATTGTGCATGTAGACTAATTTCCACAATTACACGGATATGTTCTATGTTTTCTTTTAGCATGTTACATATTCAATGTGATCGCTATCCGTACCGTATACTAACCTTCTTTATTCAAGAACACACACACACATACGTATATGTATGTAGGTTCATGTATGCAAATAGGAATATTTTACTTATGATTGTACCAATAAAAGCAAAGTAATGGGTTAAAATAAAATCCAGCATACATACTCACAATAATGACTCCGAGATATCTGGTCTACACTGACAGGTTGAGAAAGGCTAGTTAATATCGCTTATAACTTGCGAACGTCTTGCTTAGCTGGACATTGCAATCGCATATATACATGGCACTGCGTATGCGGTTGATTATGCTCAAAAATAATGTAATAAAAACGATTTACATAAGCGCTATATTCGGCGCTAATTACATTCCAAAACACAACACGCTGAGAGGCTCTGTGAACTGTCTCATTTGTTAAAAGGCATCCATATTTGCGGTGAGTAAATGTTACAGGCAAATCCTGCAGAAACTAAATGCGTAAGCGCGTGGCATTCAATTCATCTGCGAGGCTCATTAATTGTTATCTGCGTTCCCAATGTCAGTGTTTGGGTTACTTCTATTCATCAGCCCTACGAGACCACGGGCTGCCAGCAGAGGGGGGAGACTGTGGTCACTGAGACGCCGTGCGTCTCATCTCTAAACAGCTCTTTCAAGGTTCCGTGCAAAGTAGGGGGAGGGCTGGGAGAAAATATCTGGCAATGCATGACACGTGATCCCACCCCGTATAAATTTAATTTAAAAAGTTGAGCATTTAGACATGAAAGGTGCTCAAAAATCATAGTGTGCTCACGGTGTTAATTAATGTAGCTGTAACAATTAATGAGATATGTTGAACTCATGGTGCAAGGACACAACCGGAGCCCTGCGTCTGCAGACACCGGGGCGGCCTGCCCCCCCAACTAGCCCGCCGCCCGCCTACAGAAGGCGTGTAGCCCTCGGCTTCCCGAAGCATCTCACGCCCTTTGTTTTTGGGTCGCTGTCATTATCCTCATTACTCTTCATCTGCGGATATTCCCCAATTTATACTGGAAGCTGAAACTCAGCAAACGATGCAATTAGTATTGATCCCATTAAAATACATGTATGTTCGCCACCAGGACCGCTGGTGCCATCAGTATTGACCGAATAAGCCAATTTATGTTGTCAGTATTCAATAAATCAAACTATTGATGTCATATACGTTGACTAAATCAAGCCGTCGGTATGGACGAGATCGATTGCTCAAAATCAGTCCTCATCGACGCGATACAAGCCCTATCAGCACCGGGAGCACTAACAGGACACCTCTCCTGGCATGGAGCTCCCGGCTCAGGATGGCATGGCTTAGTGGACCACCGATAACGCATCTGGCTTCGTGTAGGTCTTAAAGTGGGGGCAGCCCCCGCAGAAAGCGAGTTTTTTGTATCCAACGTCTGCCTGTTGTCTCTGATTTTCATTATGTGATTTTGTTCGCGAGCATATTTTCCATTCTATTGGTCTCCTGTGCCCACGAGGAAAGAAAATGAGCAAATCCAATATATATTTTTTTCGGTTGTGTTAAGGTTCCAGGACCAGCCTTTGGGGTCATATTCACAGCAGCTAATCAATAGCTATTACCATTTCATTTATTCCGCCTTTGGTTTTAAATTAAACACCAACCTGATGTAATTTGACTTATTCATGACTGCGGTTTATCCTCATAGTCCCATATTGACGTACATTTTTGTTTAATCTTAATTTGAAAGCACACTCACGGCAGATCTTTGACCACATTACCGCTGATTCCTACACGTCAAGAAGCAGGCATTGTATATAAAAGTGGGCCTATGTGAAATTTCCAGAATGATTCTCAAACAATTGTAGATCCAGCCTCATACTTAAGTCCTACTTAAAATTCTATGGTAACCAATGGAGTATCATTAGATAGAGCAGATACGGACTTTCGCTCAGACTGATACTGAGGATTTCATTGATCAAAAGCACCCCGGAGTAAATTGGGAGTGCTAATAAATCTTTCCTTCAAATGAAATGTAATTAAATCATTATAATTCTCCTGGAGAAACACTGTCCGCGACGTGTACAACAAATGAATATTTATTAACGAATGCAATTCGCGCCGAAAAGCAGAGGAAGCTTTACTTGCGATCTTTACTTAAATTAATGAGTAATAAAGTTCAAGCGCATTTGAATAATGCGACTAGGCACCTTTGAGGATGGCTGAATTCCGCTTATGCGAGCCAGGCTGAAAACGCCAGGACGCTTCGCCCCAGTGAGGGACGCACATGCACCATAATGAGTTTGCGCTATCCTACAATCACTTACTGATTATTCATGGTCTTTTGTAGCACCGTGGAATAAAAGTAAATGTGTTCATTTTTCTCACTCGACAACAGTTAGACAGTAGGACTGCTAATGATGCATGGATGCAGGTATTTCTGAGCCCGAGAGCCGGCTGGATTGACCGGGAACTGGGACAGCATCTCGCCACCCGGCAAAGCTTGCCTATGATGCATGGGAGCTCGGATCACCTTGACATTTATCAGGGCGGATCTTCTACCCCGTTAGCTCTTGGCAGTAACTCCGAGGCCCATTTATGACAAATAGCCAGGGTGGGGGGGAGGGGCGTTAATTTGTTTAGAACTATTGAAACAAATGCGCCAGGTATAAACAGAAATCTTTCGGGATTCACAGGACGGACCGCTTTCAGAATGGAGTATGTGCTCGATATCACGATAAGTAATTCGCGCATTTACAGTATGTTACTTTGAATTAGCACGAGTAAAGCAGCTTGTAAAAGGAACAAAGTTGCCAATTTCAGTTACTGGAACTCCCAGATCCTTCTTTTTCGTGCACCGTAAAGATAAATACCCCCCCCCCCTCCCCCATTTAAACAGGACCATTCATTATTTAAAAGGATTTTTTAAACACAGCCCACGGACTCACTCCGAATCTCATCTCGGCGTTGTCTTTAATCTTTACCTCCTTTGAACACTTCAACATTTATACTAAGCAAACAGATCGCAGAACAACAGAAGGAAGTGGGGAAATTGGAATTTATTGTCATATGGCTTGATGGACTCGCTATTAATGGACCATTGTTGTAGCATTCGCCAAATAAAAGTAAACATGATTTGTCAAATTAACCTTGAAATCCGACAAACTGTTCAGCTCAAAGGCGACACAGACAATGTCTGTGAAAAGAACTGGAGGGGATTATCAAAGAAATCTGAAAAATTCGATATTGGTTTCGGGCAAATTGTACTATGCTCGCAAAAGGCCTTGAAAGTGAGTCCCCCGGATTACAAATGGTCGATGAAATCAATGGGTCTGGTGCCATGCCCCATTAAATATTCTTATTGGTGTGAATTATTCATTCGAGATTTCATATTTGGCCATTTAGTGAAAACACTCTAAAATTAATTTTCCTCACATAACAGTCATCCATATTTAATGCCGTCCGCCTGAATCTCAGGAAATATATTGTAATCAGGGAGCTCCCTATGTCTGAGCTGCGCCGCTATCTTCATTATAAATAAGCGGAGAGGTGAATAAAGATTGCGCGGCCATCGTTATTCGGCGCTCCTCAGCATTCACCGCCCCGCTTCTCATTCAACCGGCCCGCCCGCCACGTTTCCACGCCACGAAATTTCACGATTGTAATTTATCTGGCCGTGAGGCCGTCAACTACCGTGAAAAAATAAGTAAAAACAACAATAAATAATTTTCCGGGGGAAAACAAATAGCTGCAGACAGCCCCCCTCCCTCCGCTTCCAGTGACTTGATGAAATTTTCTAATTGGTCAGGAATAAAAAAAAAAAACACTTTGGAACAGAAGGTGACATGGTGACAGAGTGCCGCCAGAAGCATAATAAAAATTCGGGATGGA
>JAODKK010000079.1:10880536-10891663 GCA_026774405.1 Petrocephalus microphthalmus | reverse complement strand
CTGGTTTTGTATTTTCATATTGCACTGTTTAACCCTTCTGTGGTATTCGGGTATGTGGGACCCATGTTAAATGTTTCGAAAAAAAAAAAAAACAACACATTTTTTTTCAACCTGAGATTCAATGTCCTTGCCTTATTTTCTTTAACAAGCATGGCTAGGGACAATTTTTTGTTGAGTACATATTGTGCCCCCCAAACACATTTACATGTCACTGGTGGTATTCGGTCTGCTGGACCAGTGTACAGTATGTATACGATCATCTTCTACAGTAGCAATAGTAAATTATGAAGTGATAATTTAGCTTCATTTACTTTAATGATATTCTGGCATTTCTGGAATTTCACCTGGCTGCCTTAAGCACCGGCATCTGTTCCACCCAAGTGATTATTTATCATGACCCACATAAAACATTAATCCATCCTCAGGAAATCCCCAACCAGAAAAACCCCCATCACGTTCCTGTCCTACAAACATATGATTATGCAGCATGATAAGCATCTTTAAAGCTTGTTGTGGGAACAAAACAAGCATTTTCTTTTCTGTAAATACACCTTTCATAACCTCTTATTCAGTACAGAGTTGTGGGAATTTTCTTTTCAAATTTACTGTGTGTAAAAAAGAGGAAATAAACCTGCAGGCATGCTCTTAAAATATACAATAAAGCATCAATAAAACTGAAAATACCAAAACAGGGTCAAAAAATGCAGATAAAACACCAAAACTACATTTTACTGCCTCTTAGAACAACTTGTGAAATTACTACTTGAATCTCAGCTTGAGTTAAAGACATAAAATCAACATTCCTGAAGAATTACGCTTCAGGATCATTATTTGATATGCACTGTTTGAAGTGGTGGTGTGTAGGGATCTGGACACTAAGCGTATAAATATATGTGAAATTCTATTGCCTGGCAGAAGCTTGTTTATATATTTATGAGGTCATCTATGTCATCTGCTTGGGGGAGGAATGTATGCAGTTTTTGTTTCTGTTTGGAGGGTGGGGATTTTCAAATAAAAACATGTTTGTATACAAAAAGATGTTTTTTTCTTATTAGGTAGCATGGTGATCAACTAAAAACAATTTGGGGTTGAAATTCCCTAAAGAATGCTGTTGTACTTGAAAGCATATTGAATTGTTCTGCATATATGTGTATTACTGCCAGTGTATAAGTTTTTAAGTCAGATGAAACCTTAGACATAACCTATACAACTTTCTGGGAGCCAATCAGAATTCCCAATACTGTGAATCAAAGCAAGCAGCAAAAGTAGTCAGCTGATGAATGTCCCTGTGGGAGTCGCTTCCTGTCACACCTTGGTAAGCAAGCATGACCCAGATGCAGGCTGCAATGCAGGTAGTCCCTCACTGGGAACTTTTTTAAGTGTACTGAACAGGGTACAGGAGCACAACAGGTAACAATGGCAGAACTAGGGAACACGGGACTGGGGAACACTCAAATACATGACCTACAAACAAGAGGCAGCTGAAAGTGATTAACAGGAGGCCAGGAACATGAGGTAAGACTAACAGGCACCAGGCGTGGCTCATTAAGGCCACGCCAGGGAGGAAAAGAGAAAGGTGTGGTTAACAGGTATGGGCAGGGCATGACGCTCCCTCAGCATAGGGGTAAGCCATACGGGTAAAGTGTGCTGTCATGCAGGAACTGTCTCTATTGATGTTCGCACAATCTTAAAAAATGCTGATTGTAGCTATAGCTAGTGTCCAAATATCTGAGATGGTATCTGGCGCAGGAAAAATTAATTTAGCCGGCTAGAGATTAATTTAGTTCACTAATAACTGTTCGATTTATTCTTTTGAATATCCAGACAAATAACAAGGGCACAAAAAGACTAATTTACATACACATTCAATTAAGTTGGAGTGTATAGTGGCTCAGTGGGTAACACTTCTGGCTCACATTTTTATTATTCAGGCTTTGAATCCTGCCCCTGGCTCTGTGTGTGTGCGGATCACATGGTCTAAATTCATTTGCCTGGGATTCCTCCAGCAATCCAAAGAAACATGCATTTGGGCGAATTGGTACCTTTGAATCACTCATGGTGAGTGTTTGCGCTGTGATGGACCAGCATTATTCCCAGGGTGTGTACGCGTCTGGGGTGTTTGTCTGTTTTGTGCTCTGTCGTTCCTGGGACGGGCTCCAGTTCTGTTATCCTGGCTAAACACTTATGAAATTAATGGATGAATTAAACAAACTGTTTATATAATGTATATTTATGGCTAAGAATGTCACATGATGACAGATTACACAATATCAGTTAATTGACGTTTTGCAAACAAAACTATAAATGAAAACTGTTTCAGATTAGAAAAAAACATTCCAAAGTCAAGTGGTAAACTGGCGTAAATCAAGGCAATTTCAGCTGATTTTAGAAAGAACATTTTTATAAGTACCACTATTATTTAACCTCCAAGCTGGGATGGTGATGTAGTTATATTTCAGTAAATGGTAACAATTTTGGGATTGATGACAGATTTAGTGTTGCACAGATTTATGTCTAATGACAGATTTGCAGATGTAAGCCGTGCCTGGCGGTGGATCCCGCATGCGGCACGTCTCAGCCGAACCTCGGCTGGGGCGACGGCGTGCGTTTTGTCCGCGAGCGTTCACACTTGACGAAGAAACAATCGGGCTTCTGACAGCCGCAGAGGAGGACAGAGACCGGAAAAAAGGGGGAGAAGAGACGAACGACAGGAGACACAAAGGAGCCGGGGCCTTAATCAAGAGTGTTGCCCGGCAGTCGATGGCGGTGTGATGTAAGTGCCCAAGAATGCTTGTTTGTTACTTATGAAGCCAAGATCTGTTGCTTGCAAAAGTCTTTAAGGCCTCTAACTGAAAACATTGTAAAACATCTCCACAGATTTCACAGCAGGGGTGTCGTGAGCAAGGCACCTCCCAGAAATTCTTTCTTAACGGGTCGAGCCCAAAACGATGGATCCCGTGCTCCCGTCAGGAAAATCTTTTATGCTCATTAAAAGATGCCGGAGGCTTTCGGGCTAAGATAGGCTTTTCACTTCTTATCCTTAATGAAAATATTCAAATGATGTAAATAATCAAATATTTATGGATTTTGTTTTGTTCCTGACTGTCAGCGGTGCTTACAAAAGCAAGACAAAAACAGCGTGGCAGTGCGCATCTGTTTACCTGGAGTAGGGGACTTATCACACGGGAAAGGGAAGCTGTTTCTTTCATTGACTAACACAGTTGTGCTTTATTCCTACCCTGGTTTTGATCTCATCAAAGTGAAGGTCAGTGGGCTCACGGAATGATACAAATGTTCAGAGGTCACTACAAATGTGCTGACCTTGAGTTCAAGCCAGATTCCCAAATGGGAGTGCTTTATTTGGGTAGGCCCCATATTACTCAGGGACGGTTGCTATGGAAACTCTTTTGGCTGCCCCTAGAGCCACTGGTAATAACCAGTTGCGGTATTGGAAATGATATAACATCCGAGAAACACAGACAGGCCGGGGTTTTAGTCTGCAGTAAGAGGAGAAGTTATTTAGAGATTTCTTTGTTTTGCACCTTGTAGGAGGTAGCATGGACTCCTGACCTGGCCTTGTCCTCATATAGTAAACAGAGCTAATGCTTTGGGCCTGTACTGATGACTGCATTTTTCTGTTCGCCACTATTCACAGAGTCATTCGCGAACAAGCTGTGATCTCATTGGTGAGGCTCCCTTTTCACAGCCCTTGTGTATTTTGAGTGTGCTGTATGTGCCCCTGCAGGACAAGGATGATTTGAAGGACAGGAAGATTGGGGCGAGAGACAAAGACAATATCCTGTGGACCTGCGCTCGTTGTTATCGGAGAGAGGCGGCAAAAGCCGCGTCCCGCCCGCCAGTAAATATTGACTCAGCGGCGAACAAGTGGTTTTTTATTGCAAACCCATCAAAGGCACAGTGTGTCTATGGAGCTGAGCGCGTGCTTCTCCGCAGAGGATACTGACTCCGCATCACTAGGAGGCTAATTTTGTACCAGATTGGCTCGGGGTGTTCTTTGAGGCCGAGGATAAAGGACACGTAACCTTTACTGGATTCTGGAAGCTGGATTCTGTGCTTTGGAAGTGGCCCAACACAGTCCCACGGCATGTTCCGTCTTCCCGTTCACATTTGTCCAAAGGGGTGCCGAGGGAATTTGGAAACAGTCTGGAAACGAAAATCTTCCCCTGGAAGAAATTGTCAGCGGGGGTCGATTCGTGTTCTGGTTCCCGTATCGGTTAGCATTCAGGTCTTCTCTGACGCGATGAGCGGGAGAAAACAACACAGGAAGACAGCTGGCTTTGACACAGGAGGAGTATGACTTGTGTATGTGAGTGGAACAACTGTAAAACACAACAAGGAAGTTGGCCCTTTTGTTGTGTAAGTTCCGGCCCACTTCCTCTGCTGACACCATGTTGACTGAGTGGCGATGAGGTCACTTTTTAACTCTGACTGCGGGCTTTCTCAGACTGATTAAGAGGTTAAAGGTCATACTGTACCTACCATGGTCAAACATGACAGTTATGCTTTCTACTCTGGGGATTGGTCACCTCAGGAAAAAGATTACCAGAGTTTCACTGAGTTGCTATGACACTCCCTACCAAGATTGCATTCTTTACACACTACAGACCGCATGACCCGGCCAGGCCTCTACAGCTGGCTAGAGGAGTAGAGGTTCTCGCCTTACCGTTGATGCCCTGCAGGAGGCACTGGCTCTTAACCCGGCTGACTGAAACAAATAGCCCATTTTCCCACACCAAAATAATGTCACTAAGGTCACTGTGGTGGAATAATATTTGAAACAGAAGCACTTTCAGAGATACAAAAAAACACAGCCAGCACGTTGCTGACTCAGCTACCCTGGAGGCCTCAAAGCTTTTATTTTGAAAGGTCTGTTTACCTTGCACAACAGGTGAGGCGGCTCTCTGTCCAAATAATGTATTTAATATGGGAGTTTCCCATTCCGTGATTAAAAGTCCTCTTTGCCACAGGGCTTGGTTGCTTTGTATTGACGGGGCTGCGGTCATCGGCAAACACGCAGCCTTCTTTTCTATCCGCCAGGAGTCCGCGGGAGCCGCGTTTATTAATTACGCTGTTGTGCTGCATCGTCGCCCTCGCACTAACAGATTTATTAATGCGATGGCTAAGTTTCACGGTGCCGCTCGCATTGTTCTCTAACAGCGGCTGGAGTTGCACCAGATCAAATATTTAACTCCTGGACAGGCGAGGTGGGGGTGGGGGGCTTGGCACAGCCACGGGGGCCTGGAGGGCAGCTGCAAATGAAAATAGTGTAACAGACAAACAAAGGTGGCCCTGCTGGGGAAGAGAGGATGGGGAGGCGGTCCAAGTCCTGGCTTCCTCAGCTTCCAGGCCGCTGGGGAAGAAGGTGCGACAGAGCCGTGGTTCACAAGCAATTTATTTAGCAGACAGTGATGTGAAGTTACTCACAAAAGTAATCTGTTACAGTCAAGGCCAGGTCCATAAAGTACAAATCCAGAACAAGGTTTTGTTTCCACCAACCAGTTGAGCACTCTGTGACTGTGGCTACTTATACTCAGCTGGCTGGTTAAAACAAAACCTTGGTCTGGTTTGTACTTTTTTTCATCCGAACTTGTCTGTAATTAATTACTTTTGTGAGTGACTTCCCCGACACCATCTGCATTTGCCTTTCTCTAAAGTGATGTATATTTCTGAGAATGCGAGTTCAGAAAATCCCTAGGTTAAGGGCCCTATTTAGGGACCCAAGAATGAAATCATCTAGGGATCTGAACCGGTAACCTTCTGATCACAGGTATGGGGTCATATCCCGATGTGCAATGTGTGTCCCTTATCCATCAGCCCCCTGATTGTGTGAAGCATTGCGTTGTGCCTCCAGGCCTCTCCTCCAGGAGCGCAGCACGTCGTGGTGGGAGAGTGGAGCAATCGGAGACAATGCATCTCGTGGCATTATGGACAGAATTACCCCGGCCGCTCCTCGGGAAATAACACCGCCAGCGGTCGAGAAATCCCCAGGATTCACGCGGAGCCGGCTGATTAAGGATGAACTCGGGGAGCGAGGGTAGCCCCCCCCCCCCCCCCCCTCCCCACTGGCGGAACTGAATGAATACTCCTGCATCGCTGTGCTGCCTGAGCCTCGCCTCTCAGCTCTTCTCTGCTCCGCAGGATAGCATTTCCTAGCATTTTCTCATTATCAACATAAACCCGCTTCCCATTTTGCATATTAAAGGCATAATGAGGCCGGAATCTCTGACGGTTCCACCTGGTTATATACAGAAAATCACAATTTGCAGAATGGGCCCTGTGACGTGATGTCAGCCGTGCCCCGGAGACAGAAGCCTTTGCCATACTGTTATATAATAATTCTTCCGAGAAGGGGAATTGGCCCAGAATAGTGCTGTGTCCTCACCAGGGACCAGCCTGGCATCACACGCTGAATCACGCTGTCAATCAAAACCTGCAGGCCTTCATCTGCCAGGAAGACTGATTCAGTTGTATTCACCCCCCCCCCACCATGAAAAGCTAAGCGCAGTGTCCTGAGGTAGGGGTGGTTCCGTTATTCAAGGGAGAGACAGTCTGTCAATTATTCGTTAGGGCTCATATCACGAAACAGTTTCCAAGGATTGGACACTTTATAGGGTCATATACGCATATAACTGAATTGCATCAGTATCGATGACCCCCGTATCCGGACTGACACCACTCCCTGCATTACATGCGAGCAGCAGTCGGTTGCGACAGCTGCAGGGGAGCGCCCACGCAGTGAGCCGGGCCCCGCCGTTCAGATAAGAAGGGCTTTAGTCACTCGTCGAAAGCCGGCCGCGTGAGGCGACGCCGCTCGCGCTCTTTCAGGAGAACGCCGGGCCACCTGTCCGATTCCCATCCCGAGCGGTCGGCAGGCAAACACGCCGCGCCGAGTGGAGGACGCCCGGCTAACATCCGTCTGCGGAAATATCAGCGGGGCGTGGTTAAGATGAAGATGGACTTTATTGATCCAACGCAGAAGTAAGAATGTAGACCACAGATAAACGTGCGTAGACCGCCCCAAAAGACAAAGTCCAAAGGCGGCATACACAGTGCAGTCTAGTGAACGTGGTGCACGAACAAAAATAATAATAAAAAAAAAAGCTACACAGAAATAAAATAATAAAATGTCCCGAAAAGCAGAATATTGTAATCTTACAGAAATCGATACATATGTAAAGATAAGAATATTAAGTTAGGACAGATGTTATATGTGCAATTACCTGGCTTTTACTGTTGTTTTTGCCATGGTCCAATGAAGGAGATGTAAAAGACATCCAGCATACCTGCAGCTGGGATTAAATTTTACAAATCTGCTAGCCCCATGTCATTTAATTGTTTCATTTGGCAATGTCCCCAGATAAAGGTCTCATTATTAATTTGACAGCTGTTTATTTATTCACATGCAAGCACCTTAACAGAAAAATTATGTTTCCCCTAAGGAATATATTGTAATTGAAATTTTAATTTCAACCACAAAAGCTGCAAACCGCTTCTCTCTGCCTCCTGTGCGTGACATGTCAGGGTAGATTGTCAAAAGCTAGTCACCATGATGGGTATATATATTTTTTTGTTGCTGGAACTTTCTGCAATTTCAACACGTAGGAGTGACCACGAATCAAAAGTGGCCGTAACAAGTGTTTATGGCGGGTTTCGGGGGAAATGCTCGAGAGGTGAGTCATTGTCTTCCTATGGCCTTGGTGAAAAATATTTTTTGAAGCAAAGGTCAGCCACGTTTTTCAGCCAGGAGATAGGGGAGGGGTCTCATCATGCCCCGAGACAGTCAATATTTTTGACGCGGGGGTGGCAATCTTGATAGCCATACATATAAAATATAACCATGAAAAGTTACATTATTGTGCCAATTAGGCCCTATTGAGCTCTTTGTGCTCAGTGCACCTGCAGAAATAAGTTGGGCAAAAGTCTGTTTGACCAGCACTAAGGATTTATTCAATTATTTATATTAACTACACATGCAAAAATGTATAGGGCTGCATTATAGCAAAACCATGCCATTGGATCAAGGCAAAAAGGTTCGCATTCCATTAATATTCCACTTTGAAGTATTTTGAATCTCGTTCTGCTATGACATCACCTCATGATCCCATGAGTCACCTACTCCAGGCAGTTACAGGTTTTGTTAACTGCCTCTATATCTACGGTCCACATCTCAGGGGATCCCAGCAAATGAGGGCAACTGAGGTCAAGGCTTAACCCACCAAAGACTGATGACCCCTAGAGGCCAATTCAGGTCTGGCAGGTGGTGTGAATTACTCCCCCCAGGGCCCCGTGAGTGCAGAAGGCTCACCACCACAGCCTTCGCCAGTGTTGCTAACCCCCCACCAAAGCGAATTCCAGTTGCGAAACGTTCAGCGATCAAGTTTCGAGCTGCCTCTTCTCATGCGTAGATGTTTGAGGTTACGTGGGTGGGGCTACTTGGCAGTTATGGGAGCCCAGTTTGTGGATGAACCCTTAGGGGCTCGAGGACAGCAGTTACCCTTCCCCCACCCTACTCAGGAATCCAAGAATTGAGATGCAAGATGTTTTATTGGCTATGTGCAACAAGTGCGTTGGAATGTTGAGACACTTTGCCCCACCTGGCACTCAGCACAACTAACAGTACACAAATCAATAGACCATAAACGTACAATGCACGTGAAATAGTGTAGGCAAATCAGGTAACTCACTGCAATCCATGTAGTTCAGGTGCAAGTACTGTTACATTAGTCCACTTGTAGCACTTTCTGATGTGGAATGCTTGGGGCAAGAAACTCTTGAATCTGGTAGCTGGCTTTACGATGCAGCGAAATCTTCTAATAGGGGTGAGAACAGCTCGTGGTTCAAGTCATGTGCGCATGTCATGCTTTGTTGCAGCTGTACTAGATACTTTTCTGGTTGACGGGGAGCAGTTCGGTCCCTGCGATCTTCGAGGCCGATCTCTCAGCCTCCGGTGTGGTCTGGCTCCACCATACTGCAGGGAGACACCACTGGTGAGGACAATTTCCGTGGTGTTACAGTAATTGTTGGTCAGCGACCTTGTTCATCCTTAGTCACCTCAGGAAGAGTAGGTGCTCACTGACTATTCAGGATGTTGCCCAACTGTTCTATGTCCGTCTCAGTCCCTTCTGAGATATGGACGCCAGGGAAGCTGAAACCCCTGACATCTTCCACGGGAGAGCCATCAACTCTGATTGCTGTGTGGCGTCCCACAGTGACTCCTGAATTCCACAACGACCTCCCCGGTATTATTGACATAACCATATGCGGCGTTTTAATGGACTCCGTAATAAACACGCAATTGCCCCCTATTCTCCCCCGAATAAACCCATCTTTTAATGGCAACAGATTTATTTGCTGTTGATGGTGAAATAAATGTGTCAGATTTCGACAGCCATCCACCCATCATCCATAACCGCTTTTTCACTGGCGGGCCGTGGGCGGATTCCAACGTGGCCACCGTGAATGCTACTTACAAGTGCGGCATGTGGCGTCCTCTTAATGAACTGTGCTTAATGCGATGGCCTTCCGAGCCGTGCCAGGTAAGACTGACGTTTGCTAAATGCAAATGATGATTAGTATTAATTTGCGAAACTGTTAATTGCGGCCCACGATAACTGACAAAGTCATCCTGGGATGGGAAGACGTCCACTTCCTTTGGGGTTCTACCTGACTTCAGACGTGATTAACGACACAAATCAAAGCACAGGTGGGTGTGCTTGTGCCAGACCGACTGGCACGACATCCAAAAGCCTGTCGGGTCCCTGTCACACAACCGAAGGGAGCCTCCGCGGTTCCAAGAGCTGCGGAGACGGGTCTCAGCGGTGGATGCACCAGCAGGGCTGTTCCTGCTCTGCCTGTCCGTGCGTCTCCCTCCCAGCGGGTGTCAGCATCCAAAAACACCTCGGCTCGTAATGAATGGGAACGCTATGTTACAAAGACGGAGCAAAAAAATACCAAAAAAAAATAACAAGGGTGTGTTTGAAATTCCATCTGAATGAATTGTTTTGGCGGGACGCCAACACATGTTTTAGCCAGTTAAAACAGAGATAAAACAGTCATTGTTTGGTTAGGATTAGCCTGAGAACTGTGAATTGAGGGTGTGTGGGTAAAATAGGGCCGTGAGCCAAATGCGTTATAATACTTCATGTTTTTTTTTTTTTAACAAATCAAAGAATCAGAGTGTCGTTTCTGAGGTGGAGTCCGCGGCATATGCAGGCAAAATAAGCAGTGCGCAGAGAAGCAGAGCGGGCCGCTTACCATACAGTAACTGTCAGGCGCAAACAGTCATCAGGTGGGAAATGTCTTGCAAAAACAGCAACGATATGCGTCGGCAATGGCAATCCTGTGGCTGTGATTGGCTGATGAGAAGAAGTGGGTGGAGCAGTGGCATTACTGAGCAGACTGGGCCAGAGATAGGATGCTCTCTACCTGCCCTCATGGACGTCTACAACAAATGCTGCAGCATCAGAGTCCACTCCTTCACACATGACCCCTCACCCTCAACAGCCTGTTCATCCCCCTCCCATCTGGAAAAAGGTTCCTGAGCATTCTGTACACCTCCATCAAGCTCTGCAGCAGTTTTTTCCCCCCCAGGCTATCAGACTACTCAACTCCCACGTACTTCATAAATGCTGATAAAATGCACATTTCTGCTTCAATGTTTCTCTTATTTGCATAGTCTACCGTCTATGTGCACACAAATGTTTACCTGTATTACCTACACCATGTCTTCGTCATTGCAGTTGTGTGTTTTTATGTACTGTTGTGTATTTATTTCATTTACTTTTTATATACACCCCCGCCCCCCCCCAGTATTAATTGCTCAGGTGTTCTTGCGGTTCGGTTTCACAATGAGCTGACTTGAGGTGCCTTGGGATGGACTATAGCTATACTGCTGCTAGTTGAAGGTGCAAGTTGCAGTATCAAGTAGCAACAGAACTGACCCCCCTCAGATGGGCGGTCAATGAATCTGTCTGAGCAAACATCTCAAGCCCCATCTCTCCTGAAAAACTAGACTACCTCATCCTCCCTCCAACCTGCACTCTATCTTCAATGACTATTCCTGGGTTATGGTCTCTTGGCAACAATGAATGCTCTTCTCTGGTATTT
>JAODKK010000079.1:10870355-10880436 GCA_026774405.1 Petrocephalus microphthalmus | reverse complement strand
CAACCTGCACTCTATCTTCAATGACTATTCCTGGGTTATGGTCTCTTGGCAACAATGAATGCTCTTCTCTGGTATTTTAGCACTTCTCAAATAGGAACTAAGTCCTCATGGGAATTGACTGGCTTTTCTGATGTGTTTTTTATAGCTCTCGCCTCAATGCTAACTTGATACTTGCACATGATACTGATCACTAATTGGCTGCTCGGCCTAGGAGGACTGATCACTCATTGGCTGCTCAGCCTATCATCACTGGTCACTCATTGGCTGCTCAGCCTAGTAGCACTGATCACTCATTGGCTGCTCCGCTTAGCAGCACTGATCACTCATTGGTTGCTCAGTCTAACAGCACTGGTCACTCATTAGCCTAGCAACATTTGTTCCTACATTGGCTCCTTGACAGTTGTATGCTATCTTCCTCACTTGTATGTCACTTTGGACAAAAGTGTCTACTAGATAAATGGATATGATTGTAAATAAACATGAACGCTGATAGCTCAAATCACTGAGGTTCCTGAATCCCTAAATCGCTTAAATACACAGAGAAATGGGAGAACACCAAAATGTCATTTCAAACAATGTAATTTCATAGATTTTCTCTGTTTGCAATAATCTCAAAAGGCCTCTTTAGTAACAGTCTAAAGAAGCAGAGAGAGAGTGGAATCGATTGAGTCATCTTTGTAATCGCTGATGACGTGACGCAAGTGTGACCGCGCCGGACGCCATCGCGCTATTGATGCCAACCAAAAACAGCTCTTCAGATGCGGTGGATGGTAATGTATGGAGTGACACCCGGCCAGGGCTTGTACACACGCAACCTTCGGCTTGGAATCGAAGAGAACATCATGTTGCCGCGGGCAACCTTCATCTCGGTATAGAGTAGAACGTCAATTGCCGCGAGCGATGCCCTACTGGGCTCGACACCTCTGGGAATGTGGGTTCTGGCCAGTTTGAAGACAGGGAGGATTCACAGATTTCCCTGCCCTGTGTTTCGGAGAGCGATGTGATATCCCGGGGGTTTTCGACCTCAACCACTAAATGAAAATAGGCCAGAGCTAGAAAAGCCCCCTTTCTGTGTAAATATGAGGTCACTCTAATTATGGTCCCTCTAGCTGTTCATCGGTGTCTGCAGGGCAGAGCGGTCCGGACGAACCAGCATCCGGAAGATGACAGCAAGCCGATGAAATGTGGCCATGTGCTTCATTCCGTCTCTGTCTTTGGTGTTTTCATCCCCCGGCATTCCGATAAAGCTGAAGCGCTGTGGCGTGCAGCTGCATTTGACAGAGGTTGGCCTCTCCGGGCTAGTGTTTCATCATCGGCCTGCGCTCTGACCCAAAGGGCTAATCCATCAGGGCCCATGCGAATTGGCACACACATTCAGTGGGAGGGTCCCCGGTGATGAAAGAGATCCCCCCCAACACCCCCTGCTGAGACTTGAGGCCCAGACTGTGAGAGCAAGGACGTGTGTAGTTGGGGGTGTGTGTGCGGGGTGTGCAATCAATGTAGCCCCATGGATCTCCCTTCCCTCCCTGTTTTCACGTTTCCATGGCTGCTGGTGTGATAGGTGGGAACTGAGACCAGAGTCCAGTAAGACCAACCGTCCAATCAGAGTACCAGTGGTGTCACGGCAACCCCCCTCGCATCCAAGCTGCCTCATTCTGGGCAGGCATGCATCATCTCCGTCTCTTTCACTGTGCTTATGCTCACATAATTTAGCCTAATATTCACAACTGGGCCCATGTGCAAGATCCTCAACCCCCAGTTTCCCTGGGAACTGTCTGCCCCTGCCTCCTCAAAACGGTTTGCCACTTTGGATAAAAGTGACTGCAAAACAAATAAAGTATAAAAAATTAATACTGTCCTCAATTAGCCAGCTTGTATAATTTTGATACCTGGGTTTTTCCACCATCGACGAGCTACTCTTGGTTTAAAGGCATCCCAATGTAGGTGGGAACTGAGGCGGCTTGTCGGCTTGATGCAGACCTTGGTTCTGACGCCAAGAGCTGAATGGGAAACTCATTTTGTGAGAAGGCAGGATGAGGCTTTATGACTTCTGGCAACGGCTCTGGGTCGGGATGCGTAAAACCAGGCTTTCGAATATGCACCGTGACACAGGGAAAGCAGTATGTCCGTCACCCCTGACGACCCAGGTGTCCAGTAAAGAAAGGCTTTATTTTTCCTGTTATCATTTTATGGACCAGGCAAGTGCCAGATCCTTGCTAGCCGCAGCCTGCAGCAAAGTCACACAGACACAATCCATCAGTTTCTTGAGGAAAACAACACATACCCAATACATTATTCATTAAACTCAACAACAAATACATTTCAAAACAATATTGTAATAATAATGCTGCAATATAAAAGATAAATGAACTGCACGTGCAATTAAAGATAAAGATAAAACTCATTTATTTAATTGATATTCTGAAGGAACTACATGTGTAATTGCATGAGCTGCTACTACTAGTGGCCAGAGTTGTGGAAACACTTCCAGTTTTTAGAGATTACAGTACTTTATTCAATTGTTGCTCCAGTTACTTATTTAATGCAAACATTCTTTGACTGTTTATAAACATCACCTCCAATATCGTGTAGTAATTCTAAAAGCGTACCAAAGATGCCTGGTGTTCCCATGGTTCTGGCCACTAGTGTTTACAGAAACAATTTACATTTTGAAGATTATAATCCATCATTGGCAGGACTAATATTAAAGGGTCTGTTTTATTCTTCAGTTTTCCTTACATCCACACAGCCACCAGGCTGAGAATCCAGTATTTAATTACAGCAATAACTGTGCACTGTAATCTGATTTTGCGTAATGGCATTAAGATAATCGATCTCTGTGGGACATATGACTTGTGTTAAACAGACGCTTCTATCCCCCAGGAAGTGGAGGGATATTATCCCTCTGCGGGGCAGGGCACGACAATTTTTCATAAAGGACAGATAGGCTCTCGGAGAAACTTCGGTAGCCGTGGCAACCCTAGGGTAGGCAGAACCCTGAGAACAGCGGCCTAACCCGCCTGCACACTGAGGAACTGGCCAGCGTCCTTGCTGCTGGAACAGATGCTGCCGTCCTGTGAGCCGGGAACCCGCCAAGCGCACGGCGGTCGACCCGGCGCCAGCCTGCGTGTGCCGCACGTGTACGCCTGTCCCGAAAATCCGTCTCTTTCTGACCCGGGTCCTTTCTGCATCTCTGCACGCCGCTAATTAAGAGGAGGCGAACAAAACAAATCACAGTGCGACTGTAAAGAATGCGCTCAAAACGACAGCGTTCATAGTGACCCTGTTCAGTGTGCCGACTGAACCGGCGATGGGAGAAGACAGGATAAGGGGGAAGAATGTTACAGTCTATATCACCCCAAGACCCCAAGACAAGATAAGATAAGACAGAACTTTGCTGGTCCGTGTGACAGAAAACTTCCTGATATCGCAGTAGGGATTAATGCAACGATAAATGCGACGGTAAATGCGCTCCGAAATACAGTGCGATACGGCTTGGGGCAATATTCCAACAGGATGAGAAAAATGGCCCCAAGAATTAAGCTAATCTCCTAATGTAATGCTCTCCATTTGGGGAGTAACAATAACTGGACAAATTGCTTTTGAAAGCGCTCGGTGATGGCAAGTGACGGACCGGCTGGCCGTCACACAGATTCATTACCCTTCAGTTTGCAGCGTGCGATTCATTCTCAGCGCAGTAACTGGTCCCTATTCCCCTATAAACTGGCATCTATCTCCCCTCAAGGAGTGGAGCCTCATGTCGCATGTCCTCCAAACAGTTTATTTATGAACGGAAAGATAAAACCTGTTAAATGGACAGATAAGGCTTTTTTATGAAGCGATATCTTCGGACACTGACACTGGATGCTGTGATCTGCAGGCCATTTATGGGAGATGAATTATAGAGAACGCTGCAGTTTAGTGGTTTAGTATCGCCCATATTTGGTTCATAATTTTTCCACAAAGGTAGGTGGGCAAGGCGGCGTTCTAGAAGTTTCCTTTCTCCGGGTCCAGCCATGTAGTTCTGCCCACGCCGTGCCGCTCTAACGTCTCGAACGCCTACAGGTCGGCCGCCTGCATCTAAAATATCTGCTTGCAGTGGGAGGCATCCTCGAAACGTGGCCGGGCGCAGCGTGGAGATGTACTGCTGCCGGTGTAACAGCGCGGAATGAAAAACCCCAGCGATTCCTCGCAGATAAAGGACAGTGCCTTAAATCATCTGCTTTCCCAGGTTCCCATCTTCTCTGTTCCGTCACATTACATATTACTCAGCCCTTGCATGGGAACCCAAGCCTACAGTGATACTTAAACTGCGATAAAAACACAGCAAGACGGCGGCTCATTTGGTTTCGGATTTGCTGGAGATGGGCGGATCACCCTCCACCTGCATGACTTTGAGTCGATATTGACCAGAGAGCCCTTAAACGGTGAAGATATAGGTCATGGATCAGATTGTGGGTCTTGCCTGCAACTGTCTCTCCCCCGCTGAGATCTTTTCTTAAAGATCCAGGCTAAGGAAACATTTTTCTTTTTCCTGTCATGACCTCTCATGGTGAAGCTGCTTTCATTTGCAGAAAAAAAAAACCCACACATACTTGTTAGGCCTACTAACTGGCTACTTTAACTCTGGTTCTGTCACAGATACTTCTTTTCTCAAAAGGTAAGCGGTAAACCCCTTTATTAACGCGACTAGGAAACTCCATATTTCAATATAGGCATCGTAAATATTAGCACGCAATGACGCGTGTTGCCTGTGTTACCGTTAGCGCTATGGGCAAACTACAGAAGAGGAGATCGGACTGCTTTTATTAAATTTGTAATTAACATTTGCGCCGTTACAAAAGAAGGAAAGCCCTCTATATTAACTTCCAAGAATCCACTTCCCTGTGGAAGATATCAAGTCCAGCACTTCTGGGGGTGATGAAAGGCTCTGTCGAATAAACGCTAAGATGCACCGCCAGCGTGAGGCAGCCGCACGCCGGGCTCTTTTCTTCCCCCCGTGTCTAACTCGCAGCGTTTTTCTGTCTCTCTCTCTCTCTCAAAAAATACTAAAGAATAAAGCAGGAGCGCAAGCCAAAAAATCTGCGACATCAGCTTTTTTAAGTTACGATGCCCCGACAGCGATGAAGAGACTTTTTCAAAAGCTTTTTTTCCCCCACTATTCTGCGCGGGGGTGATAGAGACTGTAACTTTTTTTTTTCTTTAAAAAGAGATGCTTCTAAAGAAGTGTAAGACCATGAAAAATAAGAGTGATGCATAAAGGATGACGGGACTCGTGAGCAGCGATAGTCGACGTGCTTCGGATGATGAGGGCTTTTTTTTTATATCGCGGTGCCTTTACCAGCAGCCGCACGCCGGCCCAGTAATTATACGTGCGGCGCTGCAGCCCGACGCGCCGCGGGAGCCGATGCCATGCGTATGGTGCGCATAGATGTATATTTCAGCGCTGCACCGAAGCGGGGGCACGATTCTCGTTTGAGGAGTTTTTTTAATCCAAAAAATGCCTCAGCTAAATTGTAGGAGCGAGAGTCCCAGATAAGTGATGATTCATTCCATATCGGGACAAATGATGCAGATCATTCCTCTGCGATTATGTTAAAATAGTGTGTGTGTGTGTGTGGTTTAGTAGTAGCGTTGTTTGGTCTGCCGCAAGCAGGCATGCTGTTACAGTAGGGGGATGATTTCCAGCTTTAACGAGTGACCTTCGGTAGAGAGATGTGGCCTATCAGCTCGGCGCATAAACAGCAAACACAATCTGAGCGTGTCATTGATTTTCTGTTTTTTTTTTGCAATCTTCTGTCCTGCATGGGAAAATAAACGGCTCTGAGCTTAAAACGCATCCACATGCTAATTGACCTGACATTTCCAAAAGAATTATTCATATCTTAAATTCCTGAGTGCTTAAAGGCCCGGCAGAAACGTCTTTGTTTGCTGGCTTTCTGTCTGCTGTCTTCAAGATAAATGAGCGTAGGACCTCGCTGAAAGGTGCTCCATCTCTGGTCCTTCAAAATGTTAAGCAGCTTATTAAGTGACAATGATCAATAGTGACTGATGTTATAATTAAAGCTTACGATGCCGCGTATGACATTGGATTCTGGCGGCTAAACACTTGTATGAGTAAATAGTTAAACAGTCGTGATAATGGAGTGTTACTTTTCTTGAGTGGTGGACCACGTCTTCATTCACCTCCTTGAATAACGTTGAAACGCAATCTGTTTAGACGCCGAAGGATTTACGGTGATCTCAGGGCATTGTCAGGCGGCATATTTTACGGCGTATTGGCTGAATTATCGCGGCGAGCTGCGAAATGTTTGCGAAAAGTATCGATTATGCTGTCGCGGCGGCGGCGCTCACATATGAAAACAAGCCCGCAAATAGAAGGATCGTTATTTCGGAATCATTGACGCGGCGCTTGGAAGGACTGGGATTATTTATCGCATCGCTAAGGGAGCGCCGCTTACATTTTAATATTTCCATTAAGTGTATGAAAAACAGGAATTTGAAAAAAAAAAACGCGTAGAGGTTAGATCAGAAGTGTGTAATGGGTAGTTTCTCAAGGGCGATGGAACAACTTGAATATAAAACCCTTGGGCCAAAGGGTAAACACATTACGGCCAGGGCTGATCGGAAAGCTGGGGGTGGGAGGGTGTCCCTATTGTTCTAGCGCCGTGTACTGATCCACCTGCCTGCACCCTTTCCTTCCTGCATCGCGCACAGACTAGAGGAGAAGGCCAGAGATTACGTGAACATTCTGCAGGTTGCCAGGACACGGCGAGAAAACCATCCGTCACTGAGGTATCTTTCAATAGCTGGTACCTGCATGTGATGTAGCAATGAAAGTAAAAAAATAACAGGCAAACAAACGCAAGAACCCCATCGTGGCTATTTGACAGTGGTGTCATAAGGGTTCCATCGGCATATTTATTATTCAAAAAAGCCTCCTGATGTCATACCAACATCCAATATGCACCTGCAACATCCAATACGCAATATACCTGAATGCACCAGTCTGCGATAATTTATAGGTTATTTTGCACAGGTATTGTTAAAGACTGAAAGTAAGAAATCTCCGCGTGCACAGTACTTTAGGATTCATTTTAAATTTACAGCCCTCCTCTAAAACCATTTTAGCTATTTTGGCTTTCTTTATGACCCGATCAATAGATACCCAGGCTATCGTGGAACATCCACAGGCCAATGGCCCAAACAATCAAACGTAACACCTACATAAAATATTCATCAAATCGTCTTTCAGCTGCCCAGAAGGCATTTAATTGATGAGAAAATGTAAGACATTATTTTGACATGTCACTTTAAGAAAGACCGTTTTATCTATAGCTGAAGTGTGACATGCGACCTTCAGATAAACGTGCCACTGTTTTTTCCACTTTCTTTTCCATTCTTTCCGTGCGCCCACCCCCGACTCCTCACAAAAGCAATGTCAACATTAGTAGCTATGCCAGAAAAGCTAATTTGCCACTTTAGGGCGTGAGATTTTTTTCCTTGCGTTGAATGTGCGCCATGCCAATTAGAAACCCCTCTTTGAAATCCGAAAGCTTGGAAGGCAGAGGAGTCTTTTTGATTCAGTGTTTTTGTTCTGTTTTTTTCTGTTATTTTTTTTTACACCGCTCTCCATAGTGTACTCAATTGATTTCAATATGTAAAGCACATACAGCGGGATCAGGGAGACGGTATAGGGCGAGATTGGCTAAATGCTGGGAAAATAACACTCTAAACTGATTGCCACATCAAGTACCGCGGTAAGGATAGCGCCAAATGTATCTGTGCAGCGCATTAACGCGCACTTTACAGTAAAGCACGCATAGCCTGTGTGAAAGGAACTGCATTTCTTAAATTAAGCATGTAATGTTAGACTAATGGCAATTTTGCTGGCATATTTCATAGACTAGTTTCAGGTATTTTAAACTATGCGACAGATTTGGAAGCAGCTCCAGTTACTCTAGGCCGTCATCGTCTCAATGTGATTTATAAAGCGCACAGGTACTTCTGTAGCAAATCACTTGGTTTTGTTTAATACGGGCGACGGGAGGGACGTGACGGCACCCTCTCCGAGGCGGGGCACCGCTTAGCGGTATCGCGTTGCCCCCCTGCCTCGTTTTACCTCCTGCCGGACAGGTCCATCTGAAGCTGGATGCTCCGCGTCTCACAGACATCGCATTTACATTAGGACACGTGTCATAAATGCGCTTTTACGGCAATCGCCTTTCAGATCAAGAAAGCTGGATAACCATAACATGTGATATTATTCCCGTCCTAGTAAATAAACTTAAAATAAAATAAATTTTCTGAAGTAACAAATCATTGTCTTAATTTGTTCACGTTTATACCAGCGTCTGTTGCGTGTTCTCTGCCATCACCTTATCTTTGCATTGGAAAGTGCTCAGTGGTATTCGTCATTCTGAGGAACTTTCCACATGACTCGTCTGGAACTTTCCTTCTGACTCCTCCGGACATCCAGGGCCATTCCCGCAGCGGTGTGGGAGCTGCTAACCGTGCCCCTGGCCCCCAGTCCAATTAACATTCGGGTGAGACTCAGCTCACAGAGAGGAGGCGAGCGACTTTTCGCGAATTCACCTGCAGCGAGCAATTAGTTACCCAAATCTGGGCAGGGTAACACGTAGGCGAAAGTCTGACCGCAGGATGTGAGTGACTGCTTCCTGCTGCCGCCCCACTCGCCATTGGGGGGGGGGGGGGACTTTAATGGAATGTGGTGTCACTAGAGCGCACAGGACCCGAAAAGTCAGAGGTCTGAACATGCCTGCACCGGGTCTGTTTGGGGGCGGGTCAGACACATGGAGGTGGGCGGGACCGTGCGAATCATGCCCCGCCCCGCCCCCCCCCGAGCCCGCTTCATGTTTTCAGCCGGAAAGCGAGCGGGCCCCTCCTCTTGGCAAGCGGAGCCGGCAGGCCGAGTGTAAACATCACATGTGGACGGAGAAGCGGAACGCAGAGGCGTGGAAAGCCGAGGCAGCCTGGGCAGGAGAGGCTGCGAAAATCACCCCCGATCGCCGCCACCTCCTCTTAATATCAGCCTAGGCTTGCGGTGATCCCGGAGCGTATCCCGGGAAACACGGGGCATCATTCACTATATATACTCCAGCGGTAATGCCAGCATGACACAAGGCACTCAGGCAATCTCTCTCACAGTCACACGCTAAGGCCGATTTAAAGGCGACAGCTCACCCAGACCTAATGCATTTATACTGTGGTGCGAAGCAGGTCAGCCTGGTGTAAATCTACTTGTGCACATCACGCGGTGTCAGGCGCCTCTGAGCGAGCAACCTGACATCCCCATTCCTCCCCGGCAAAACAGCTATTTTTCCCCGAGTAGGCAAATTAGGAGAACAATGACTGGGGACCTCCCTCACCCCATGCGGCGAAGCCGGCGGCCCGGGCGCGGCCCATCTCGGCACGCCGCGCCGTTACCGCCAAACGACAGGGGCTGCCGCGCCATGTGACAAGCTGCCAGCTTGACGCGCAGCGCGAGGCGTCTTGCCACTGGACGTCTTTTTGTTCCGCTTCCCTCCTTCGCTTAAACGCAACGTTAGCTTCCAATCAATGGGTGTCAGAGAGCCTGTCCAGCTGCTGGCGTGCGGATTGGCAGCTGGCTGGGGGGAGGGGGCATCAGGGCCGTGGACGGATGGATGGGGGGCCCGCATCTCTCCCGAGGGGTGGAGGAATTACATCCAGTACCCCACATCTTTTTCTGAGTGTTACTTGATTCACGAGGCTTCAATCTGTTTATGGAAATCACGAGATGCCTATGTCCTTTGCACGGATGGTGCCAGTGATGGAGACATCTAAGCATTTATGTAATTCGCTATAAATGTACCTGCAGATGTCCTGTAACAGACTGGCATCCCATCCTTAGACCCTGTCCCACCTGCGGTGGGTTTCAGACCTCCTGTGACCCTGCACTGCGTTTTTCGTGGCCTCTTTGTGGTTCCGTGGGTTCAGGGCTTGGTCTGTGATTACGAACCCTTACGAAAATGAACCTGGTTTTACTATGGTGTTTTGGGTAATCATGAGTTTATGACTACGGTTTTATCACGGTTTCACT
>JAODKK010000079.1:10668197-10682094 GCA_026774405.1 Petrocephalus microphthalmus | reverse complement strand
ATGAAAGAGAAGGAGGGGGGCGTCCCGAATCGAGAAGATTTCAGCTGATGCTGCCTGAAATCTGGCGTAGAAATCGGGGGGGGGGGGGGTTGCTAGTTCTGGGCTTGGAGATGGCCAACAGAAGATAAATAAAACATTAAAATGTGCCAAAGCCAAGCTGGAGGGGAGCGGCCAGGCTAATGAGGGGGCTCCGGCGCTAAGGGGCCCCATGGCCGCGGGACAGGGGGAAGGCGCCCCCCCCCCCACACTCCCTGTGTTCTTTTGTTTTACAGGATCCTACTCGCCCATTACAGTTCCCACTGCTGGCTCTAGCACGGCTTCACAGGGCAGGATATGACATCACCCCCGACTCTGCTTACGAGCCTGCGACCATACCCCCCCCCCCGGCATGTTAGCCCCGCCGTCCCTCTGGAGGGGGCCCCGGGCCAAATTAAAGGACAATGGCATGTAGCATCCAGCACAAACAGGCTCCTTTCCTGTCTGAAGCTCTATAGGAATGAGGAACAGGGATACTTTTATATTTGTTACAGTTGCTACAACTAAGCAAGTCCTGCACCACGCTGTATATTCTCTCTCTCTCTCTCTCTCACACACACACCTTTGTGTTCCTGTCTTAGTGAGGACCGTCCATTCATTTCCATTGGAAAAACTCTAATCCCAATCATAGCACCATTAAGCCTTACCCAGCACTAACTTTAATCATAAGTAACCGAACAAAATACAAGACTTCTGGCATTTTTAGTTTTTTGACTGCATTCACGGATTTTTATAAAATGAAGTCTGAAGTAGTGAGGACTGAAAAAACGACCTCACTAGTTAAATTTTTTTTTCGTCCTTTGGTCCTCACGAGTATAGCAAAACCTGTACACACACACACACACACACACACGGGCCTCCTTTTTCAGGGTCTGACTTCTGCTCCTCAGAAATCAGCCATTTTCACAAAACGCTTAGCCGCTCGCGTGCTCGGTGTGCCAGCAATAAGCTAACGACCCGCACCTCCACACGCTCCCGGGCCTACCTCAGACTCCTCTACCTGCCAGGAGGTCGGCTTTATCCAACCCCCCGACACAGAAGGCCTGAGCCATACCCTGAACCGCTGTGTAGACTCAATCCCCTTACAAGTTTAACACCGCGCAGTACCTGACCCGCTAAAAGCGCAGAACATGCTGAAGCTTAGCTAGATGTCTCCTCTGACATGAACCTAAGTGGCAGTCCCCGTGAAGCAGATGTTCCCGTCTCACCTCCCCCCCCTCCACAGAGATGTCACATGACTGTGTCAGTCCTATCATGTAACTGGCCCGGCCTTAGCGGGTGGGGGCATTAGGCCTGAGGCTTTTGCACTTAAAGTCAATGTTTGCGTACAAAATAAGACCGTGGGACCTTTGGGAGACAACGTTTTCCTAGTTTGTTCCTGCCACACTTTGCAAAACGACGGTTTTAGTGCTTATTTGAAATGAAAGACAAAAACACACAGACCCTGCCCTCCTGGTAGGTAAAGTCGGACACCTCCACTGTACACCCTCATGCACACACCCCCCACAGTACCTTCAAACAGAAACTCATCCGAAATAAAACGAACCAACATCTTCAGTAGTCTGTGCACATATCATTGAGACGGGAATGGGCACAATAAGTCTATCAGCGCTAATCAAATCACGGAACTGCAAAGTGAATTACATTTACCGGATTAGAATTACAGGCTGGCCGTACGACGGGGACCTTTCTCACGCTTATTGAGTTATTCCTACAAATCGACGCCCGGCTCCATTCTCCACAGGTATAAATATAAAAACGACACGGTCGCTATCTCGACAAGGGCCCCAGGCGAGTTAATAAGAGACCAGCCATACCGAAAGCTTCAATTATATAGGCCGCTGGATTCAAAGCCCACTGTGGTCCTCCAATCAGGAGGCAGGGAGGCGGTTACATAATGCATGAGAATGGCAGAGAAGTGCATGCTGGGAGACGACTGCGCGGGTAGACGGCGGATCCCCCAGGTGGGTGGAGCTACATGATTCCAAGTCAAAATGGGGACTTCTTACTCAGACACTGGGTGATTTCTTGGATAAATGAGTACAGGCTGGGTAACAAAAACATCCATCAGTTGCTTTTAGCCAAGAAACTCCTACTTCCAGCACGTCCAGCCTCTTCTGACCCCTTACCCAGTATGTATTCCTGTTACTGCTGCTGAAGGCTCAGCTTTGGCCCCAGATGCAGGGGTATTCTGGGGGATCTGTCCTCCAGCACCTCACCGAAAATAAACACCACGAGGTAAGCAATCGGCCCAGTGCGTGTTTTCTGGACTGGTGCTGGGCCTGAGATGAAGCATCAGCCCTCAGCGAGAGGCCCTCCGGGTATCTTCTGAAAGCCCCGGGTATGAGGAACCTCCTTCTGGCTTCCTCACACAACAGCCTGAGGAGCCCCGCAGGCAAGCGCTCCTACTGACGGGGTAAACAAGCGGCAGGCAACGCGATCTCCACGGTGCTAATTTCCTTATGTGTTAATATAGCACCATCATTCAATGGCTGTAAATGAATGCCCGAATTAGCAGAGCACTCAAGCAGGCTCCTGGCCTTCCCGACGGAACAGAATCGTTTCTAAAGGAGATGCCCCTGTCCGTCTGATTACTAAACCTGCAGAACCTTCGGCGGGAGGCGGACACTGAGACCAGACAAATAGCTAATCTCAACATTTAATGCTGGTTAAGGAGCAGGAGTGGGAAAAGGCCAGGTGCACTCCAGCAATGAATCAAGTTCTCCCAGGTGGGAAGAGGCATTCAGCGCACTGATAGACCCAATTCCACCGAGAGGTGCTCCTAGCTCGCCTGACGTAATAATATTTCCACACACGCTGGTAGTGTTCCATCTCCTGGTTGCTGCTGAAGAGATTAAAACCAGCAGATCCCTGCCAGGTACTCCAGAAAGAAATAAGCTGCCCAATCAGCTGTTCAGGGCTGAAGCGGGGGGGGGGTGATGTAGAAGAGAACAGCAAACATTAGTGTTCATCTTTGCTTAATCCGGAGGAAGAGGGCGAGCTGTGTTTGCATCTCCCAGAGCAACAGCAAATGTCACAGTCCCCCTCAGTCATAATACTTGGTTTTCGATCCATCTGAATGACAAATTATGAGCAAATCTGGGCCAATATATCGACGGTTTCTCCGTCTAAGGGATCGCGGCTGGTCACTATGACCCTGACGATCGAATCCAGGCCAGCGACAGTGATATGGGTACAAAACCACTGACATCAGTGAGGGCAGACCTTTGTACTCACATAAGAGTTCCTGCTTACCATTATTGGCATGCAAAGATGATGTCATGGAAATGATGCAAAAAAAAAAAAACTACAACACAGATTCATTGAGACTCTGACATCCTGTGTTAGTAAGTAGCCAGTCATATCTATAAGCCATATCTAAGGTCGCTTTGTATACTGTGTTCTAGTGTCTTTTATACAACACTCACTATCAGGAGTCCATTTCCGACCCCAGAGATCTGCTGTCTGGCCAAGGAGACAAGATCTAAATCTGAGCACTGTTGTGTCCCATAGCCTTTAAGCCAAATCTCCACACTGATTCATCACAAGACCTTGGAGACACATCTCCATGCTGACTTATCATAGGGTCCAGCAGTCCTCATTGATTTTTCACATGCTGTTGTTCCCGTAACTTCTTCTTTCAGAAGAACCGTAATCTTTCTCTAGCTCACGTGAGCCCTTGTTCTTCGAATGAAGCCACTGGCAGCATTTTCTCGGTGCTCTGAGAGCCGAGCTGTGTACATATAACACGCACTAGTAAACCTGTATCCTGTGTGGTACAGACAGAAAACCTGTATGTGTGTGTGTGTGTGTGTGTGTGTGTGTGTGTATCCAGAAATCTATGTATGTGTATGTATGCATACTCAGAGTGACACCACCAGGGCATCAAATCATACAACCAGTGGTACTCAATACCATCCAGTTTGATGCCTCCATCATACACTCTCAGAAAATAGGGTACCAGTTTGTACCTCTGCTTGTCACTGGGGCTGTACCCTAAAGGGTCCAGTACCTTTTAAGATACAGAAATGGGCTATGAGGAACTGTTTTGTACCACTGGGGGTACATTAATGTTGTTTGTACCTTGAGGATTCATTTCTGGCAGACCCTCGAGGGTACAGCCCCAGGGACAAGCAAATGTACAGATTGGTACCCTATTTTCTGAGAGTGCACTAGTACAGTGTTTCCCTACCCGGTCCCCAGAGACCCACAGATAGCCCACGTTTTTCCTCCCTGAGACCAGGTTGGAGAGCACTGTACTGATACATCATAATAGTACTATTACTACACAATATTACATAACATTAATATAGGACCATTGTTAAAAAAATTCTGACAATGTCCATTTGAAGCCAAATACTGGTACTTTGCAGCGGTCAGTGAGCGACGCCGTTCCTGGCAGCCCTAGAGCAGCGTGGCGCTGTTCCTGCCAACCGGAGGATAGACATTTCTCAATGGTGCTAAATAACATGACTGTCACCATAACAAACTCCGAGTAAATAGCAGGAGATCTCCAAGTACCCAACATTACCGGTTCTTGGTAGTCTTTTTATGGAGAGCAGGACAAATGAGTGCACCAGCCGTGACCAGTGCCGTAGTCTGTCCCTAAAACAGACACATGGAGGCGCTATCACTCTGACAGCAGCTTCAATTTTGCCAGCTATTGCGCTCCAAAAATTAGACACCTTGCTGATCTAAGGTCAAAAGCTATCCAATTTTTCCAGTCTGACTGGTTGAAAGAACATTCTGATATTTCCGAGGATGATTTGAGAGCTGATAAGATTGCACTGACATAAAAACTACTCCCTGATTTCAAACACACACACACACACACACACAAATACACGTATGGTTCTATTCAAGTTGTTGTAATGCAAAGATCTTGGCATGTAAAGTGTTAAAAGACTGTTTTTCCTAACATGATTTTGTCTTCTTATGCAGAAAATATTTTCATTAGATTCACCATCATGTACATAAAAATCTCATACAAAGACAAGATTTTACCCTGTGATACATGCAATTCATTTGACATTTGACTGTATTCCAAATTGCAGCATTCCAAAGAGTACACACATCAGCCAAGATCCGCGGTGTTTTCACTTGAAACCTAATCTACCCAAATTCGTCGTGGATTTCGGAGAACTTGACTGTAATAAATCTTCATACCACGTCCTGAGGATTTACTTATTAAGCACAGCTCAGAAGCGAGGTTGGGGGTGGTGGGAGGGGGGGGCGCACGAAAATCCCAGATGACGCTCCTCAGCTTCTCCAGACCCTCTGAAATCCCCCCCCCCCCTAAATCGCCACATCCGTGCCTTTTTCAAAAACCATACATGGCATTTTCCAAATGTACAACCCAGCATTACCCGGGGGGTGGCCAATAAACACCATTCACCGAATGACTCCGGTTCACGCTGCCTACAGTCCCACTCGTTTCATAGGGTAATAAATAATTCATACACATGCGGAGGCGTTGCACAGCTGATATGCCGTACAATAATGCAAAACAGTGGCTTCATGGTTATGCTGTAAAGGATTCACTGGTCACGATCCAAGAAAATTAACATCTCCGTTCGCTGGGCCCATTAAATCGACCCGTCAGCCCTTCGATTAAAGTCCAATCGCCCATATTAAGTGAAGTGCATATTTACTGCTGCCCGTTTCAACAGTAGGCGGATAGTCTGCGATGCTGGCAACAATTACCATCCCTACGCCATGCTGTATCAGAAATGATAATAATTTCACGCGAGGACAGCTTGCCACTGTTTAGTGATTCGCACAAGGCTTAATTGTTGGGGAAATACCGAGGCACCGGGCAGCGCGAAACAGCTGGCAGGACATCTGGACACAGCTGGACATCCGTGACAAAGAGAACTTTTTCATGAGGGGCGGCTGGGAGGGTGGGTTCCGCCGCCTTACCGTCGATGTTCTCCCGGTCGCTGATGTGCTGGAGGTTGCAGCCCGTATCTTCCCGGCTGAGGTCCGGCTCGGGCTGGTAGGAGTCCAGCCGGGAATGAGCGTTTCTCCGAAGCTTGGGGCTCGCCGAGACGCAGCAGGACGCCGTGTTCCCCATTTCTCCCTCTCCCTCCCCCTATCTCTCAGCGTCTCTTCATGTATATTCCGGATCCCGTCGTATGTCTTTTCTTCGCAAAAAAATAAAGATAAAAAATAAAACAAAATAATATCTAAACCCGTAACAGATCCGCGATGACCTGGGCGGCCGCGATGGAACCGAGAAACCGGAATATATATGCGATCATTTATATAGCGCCTGCCTGCTCCGGATCCGAGCTAAACCCCCCATCTAAGAAGCGGAGCACCTCGCCTTTTCTCTCTTACGGTCGCACTCAGACAAAAAGCGAAGTGGCCGCAGCCCACGCAGCCGCCCCGGCCGCTCGCCCTGACAGATCATAATAATTATAATAAATAATAATAAATAAAAAGCAGGCACGCTGATCCGCTATTGCGCGTCCCTAATTCTCTTCGCTGGTCAATATGCGGATGACAGCGGGGAGGCGTTTAAATGGACGATGGCGACAGCGCAGAGCAGCGCAGCGCCGCCGCTCCTGTCACCGGAGCGCAGAGCCGAGCCTCCCCGAAAGGTTCCGGTTCAAGTGGGTGGGAGCCGCTCAGCCCCAGTCCGGCGCTCCGGGGCTTCGCCGATCGAAAGCGGAGACTCCGTTTAACCTTCTTTTTAAGCACTAAAAGGACATTATTTGCTTCGGTTGTCGTTTTTTTCCCTATGCTTAAGCAGTAATGTGGTAAACGCCCTCTGCTTTGGGAAACATGCGTATGCGTCTGTAGTGTTTATCAGAGCAGATTAGATGCTGGCGTCTGTAGTAAATAGTACTTTGCATTTTAATGGCTGTTTTTTTTAAAGATCGTAGGAGGTTAAACTCCGATATTCAGGAGCTGGTTGGGTGTTGTGGTTTTTTTTTGTTGGGTATATTGCTTACGATAATCTGCTAAATCGGTACATTGCGGAGAGCAGTTGCTTTTTAAGCACGCTAACGGCGAAGATTACAGCAGCCATATGAATGACCGCTTCTTACAAGCGGCCTTATAAAGAAACAACGTGCATTTCGAGATAAGTGCTTCATGCTTTTTATAGGTACAGCATACTTGGCATATAAATGTCTGGGTTGGATTTTTTTCCAAAAAAAAAAACACGAGTGCACGATATACAAGTTTTTAGTATATCCTGATCTCGCTATTTTATGTTTTTGTATTTATTTTGAAAAATTGCATGCAAGGGTAGGCCTACATTTTCCAGAAGAATGTCCACCATAATAGAACTTAGCCTACCTCATATTAAACAATATATCTTCAGTTGTATTGATTCAACAAGCAAGACAGATGCAAAGCACAGTAGCCAAATTACTTAAATATTTGCCCTTTGATCCTCACATGTCTATCTGACACCCAAAAGAAGGCAGCATTCAATTACGACCAGGGAGTCTTGGCCACTTTATTTTGGACCAAATCCCAAGCTAACACTGTGACCTCTGTGTATTTGGCTAAAATTCTAATCTGACACAACCAGAAGTTACCTTTCCAGCAAAACCGCTGTTTCAGTAAGAAAGATTATTAAGGCAAATCGCCTTAGGGTTTCCAGAATGGAAGAAGTAAAGACAGCAGTATTATTTTGCATCGTCTCCATTTTAAATGAGGCTCGTCGGTATAGGATGATATCTGAACCCCCAGACCTTTTTTGTTACATGTTCAGTCTGGGCCGTCTCCCTGTTTACTCAGCCACAGTCATCCTCACCCGCAACCTGAACTTTGACCCCGATGACCTGCCGTCGGTGGGGGTTGGGGGGCTGGATGGCCAGGGAGTCTCTGCCTGCACCCAGGAATCAATCTATCGACCCGAAACACTCATTAAAGGGGCTTCACATCAACCATTACTTTCGCTGATTTAAGAAAAGCATTATGCAGTGGCAAACGATGGTAGTCTAAACATTTCGCTTGTTAGACCTGCAATTTAATGTACATTTGAGATTGCCAGTGGTTTATATGACATCCAGCTAATTACACAAATTACATTAAATATCTCGATAGAAATGCCCTCATATAATAATTTTGTGTGTAAATTACACCTTTTTTTTGGAGGAAAATACGTGAATCACACGTTGGGAGGCTGTATGGTGTTTTTGAAACCTATTAAAAGGAATAATATCTTAAAAGAGATGCGTTTTATGGATATTGCCCGAATGGACTTCAGATATCCTGGTGGACAGGAGGTCTTAATCAGCAGTCTTCTGAAATTGCCACTAGGTGGAGACAAAATACTTAGTCACGAAGATAACGAGGAATTGCAGGTTTGGGAAATGAAAAAAAAAATGAGAAAATGCGTGTAGCAATATTTATTAAGTATAATCTGTTTAAACAAGCACTGCATATTGTAAACATATATTACAGGCCTACCAGCCTGAACGACCATTTTTACATTTAGGAGATTTGCAAAACATTGGTCCACTTTTAACTCATTATAAGCAGTGACAGTTTGTCCAAAGGTGTCAGCTGTGGTCAGGGTCTTTCTGAAACGTTAGCCGAACTCACTGCACGAGGGCACAACGGTCCGACGTGGAAATTTCCCTGTGCGCTGCAATCCTAGCCAGATGTAGATGTTGCAACGCTATAGCCCGTTTTGAATCAACACTTTTCCCTCGGTTGTGCAAATTCTTCCTGTATTTGCCAACGGGTTGCCATGCTAGCGCAATAGATTAACAGGCCTACAAAAAGCAAGTTTATCAGAGCTAATGTTTTTTTATCTTTTATTACATTTGCGGTATTGTGCAGTTTGTGGTCTGTAAGCATTTACATGCTTGCTATTTAGTCAATGCGTGTTCGCTGAAATGATGAATGGCCACCAACGAACAACGTCTTCCACACAGGAGGAATTTGAATCATTATCGACATAAGTAATAGTTTTTGGAGCAACATTCCCAGCGTGTACAAAAAGCTGCAGACAGGCTAGTGCAGTACAGGGCTAAATAAGTCCTTCTGGGGACGGCGATCCTGCCCGGTACGCAATAGTCCAAAATGATGCAAGTGTGCAAAGTGCGTTTGTCTGCACTGAATTCCACAGACTCCGATCTCTAGCTGATGGACAACGATCAACCGATTGCAAAAAAAAAGACTATATATGGATATGATTATTTCAGTGTTTGTATATGACAAACAACAAGTCTCCCCAATTCTGAAAGAGAGAAACAATGGTTAACGTGTTGTATCATCTATAAAAAGCTATAACTTTTGTATGCACTTGTGAGCTCAGTTCTTGCTGCTTTAAATAGTATTATGAGTGTGAATAAGTTGATGTAAACAAACGTCATTCACAAAAATGTGATTGTGAAATTGAAATATTCCCCGTCTGCAGAGACATTCATCAATTTTAATTACCCTGCTGTACAAATTTATACTCCTTTGTGACTCGTTCTTCATAACTTATATAAAAACTATAAGTTTATAAAGAAGAACCATGCAAAAGTTTTTAATGGTCAAAAAGAATTTTAATAAAAACCTACCACAAGGACATCTGTCATTTACTATACACCTATTTGGGCATTCAAAAAAGCAATCAATAGAATAGCACAGCTGTTATACAGAAACTGTAAGGCTGGGTTTTACATGACAATCCAAAAATAAAGTTTCTTACAATTCTTTTGCAATAGAAAATAGATCTCTTGGAAAAAAAAAAAGAATTGGTGAATTTTTAAAGTCTCATTGTGGGATGGCATTAAGAAATCCCACATCCACTCATATTCTGTTTGGTTTAGATGGGAGTTTTGGGATAATTTACAGGTAATAGGTCATTGCATATCAGAGATGGGCCTCAAAGTGCTCGGAGGAGGGCGGGCGGTGCGCGTGCGCGGTGCCTGCGTCCCGGTCGGGCACGCCCAGTCTGTCCTCTTAATGTCGGTATCCCACGGGCTGCAGCCTCGGGGACTCCGGCGTGGAAAGGTCGCATTTCCAAGCTTTTGCAGTTTCCCTGTAAGGAGCATAAGCGAAGGGGGGCAGCAACACACGTCGATACGCGGGATGCCGGCGGGGTCCGCGGCTCCTCTGGCGCCCCCACCTGGCCGGGAGCGGTGTGGCAGATCTTCAGTCCTACTGAGACGCTGGCTCCCGCGGCCCCCGCCGGCCTGTCTGTCTGTACGCCCAGTCAGCCACTACTCTGCTTTATGGCAATAGATGTCCTTTAAGGCCTTGAGCTCCTCGATGAGAGTCTTGTTCTGGTTCTCCAGCACCGCCACCCGGTTCTCCAGACATTTTACGTATTCCTTCTTCTTCCTGCGGCACTCGCGGGCGGCCTCCCTGAAAGCGGACGCAGAGACAGCCCCCGTAAACAGCCAGAAGCGGATCATCCAGGACTCTGTAAGTTACCCATAAAGCTTAAAATGTCTGGCGATTCGGCTAAAGAAATTTCACCACCCCCTCCCAAAGCACAGCGTGCATCCGCTGTCCTTTCCTGCCGTTATATTCTGTGTGTGCATGTAACCAGCAAATGAGTCCACATCATAAATACACCTGCAGGCTGGGCAGACGGCACACTAATGAGTTCTGCCAGGTACGTTTCTCAGCCGACATGGGGCAGCCAGAGAAAGTGTAACATTCTCACTACAAACAGGGTGCACAACATGTTCACTATGAAGGAGCGTGCTAAAAAGTGTGCAATGTGGTTTCCATGACACCCCTTCGGAGAGTGCCATGAAGGCCCCCTACCTGTTCTTCATGAGACGGACCTCCCTCTTGCGCGTGGCCTCCTCGGTGTGCTGCTGGGGGCTGTGCATGGAGCCGGGGGAGGCGGCCATCACCACGTTCTGGCCCAGGCTGGAGACCGGGGTGCGGATCTGATAGGCTGGCATGTCCCCAGTGGCCGCTAGAGGAATTGCAGCAGAGGCAAGCGGCGGTTAGGAGGGCCAGCAACGCAGCAATGGACAGCGAGCTTCCGCAGGTGATCAATTCGCGCGGACGAAAATGAATGAAAGTCACAGCCGAACACCTCCATCCCACCGAATGTGGGCCTTCTTAGAAGGACGATCACATTTCCCACAGTTTTGTGTCATTTCTCCCCAAGAACTAAGACAAGGTGCCTTTTAAAATGACCACCTGATGTCAGGCGGCGTTAAAAAACCCAGCTCCAGGATCTATGAGGTTTCCACTTGTTGAAATCTGAACATTTATAAAAAAGAGCGAGGGAAAAAAGAAAAACTTACTTGAGGCTTAAAACAATATATTAAGAAAAGAGACGAGAAAGCAGTCGTGCTTGTCCGTTGGCGATTTCTTCTTTTTTTGCCTCTTTCCAAAGAAGTTAAAATAAAGATATGAAACCAAAAAATGATAGTACGATTAGATGCCAGGAGGAAGTAGAAGGGTACGGCTAAGAACAGTAATTACAAGCGATAATCTTCGGCAGCATTATAAAAACGCTGCTTACTTTTACGTGAAGCACCTTTTGTTATGAGCGCTTAGCTGCTCGGGGGAGAAACAGGAACACAGCCCTGCCTCTGACCTTGAGCCTGGCCCCGGAGTCTGATACAAAAACACAATAACTATGTCACTCCGGCACTGTCACCGAAGGCCATCCCAGCAAATGACTAACACAGCACAGGGCTGGATGGTGTCAGCGATCACCGCCTTATAATAATCTGCGCTATCCGTGAGCGCCGCGATAATAAAGACAAACCAAGCACGGCGCTGAACAGAACGCGGCGCTCAGGAGAGCGCACTAATAATCAATTACTCAATATTAATGAGCATAAATTAATTTTTTACAAACCGGAGTTCACTCCTCGCTGACGTCAAACGCAAAAGAAAGCAAAAAAAAAAAAAAAGTGTCCAGATATCCCCCAGCGCTTCCTTCGTGACCCATAAAAGGTCCCCTGGCGACTTTCAGCGCCGCCTGCCTTAATTACGGGGCGAGCGGCGGCCGCAGGAAGAGCGCCTTTTAATCGCGATTGACGTCAATGCGCGTCTCGCAAAGTGCGCTTCCTCGCTGGCGGCTCCTTCCAGGAAACGCGGGCGGCTGTCGGGACGGAGCGGGCGGCCGGGCGGACCCGCCGAACCGGCTAATCGCCGCTCGCAGCCCCGATTACGCGCAACGCCCCCCCCCCCATAAGGTTTCGCTCCGCGTCACTCTACAACCCAGACATCGGTGAGCTTTTAAAAAAAAACAGCCTTCAAAAGCCTTTAAATCAGCATTATTTCGTTAGGAGTCTATCCTCCGCATGAAGAAATAAGTCATAAAAGTCAAAATCATTCAGTTCGAAAAGTGCCCTGTCGATTTCAGCACACCCCTTCCGCACGCTTAAAATGTCTATTTAATGCAAGTTCCTGAATTGCGACTGACAATGAGTCGAGAATCATTAGACCTGCTGCCGTTTTAATTGCTCAGCGTGGCAACAAATAATTCTGATTTTTAAAAAACCGGCAGTAGCGAGAGAGCTGTACAGCATAAAGACACACATCATACCTGCTTCGGTCTCATCACCGGTAACAGCCATGTTAGTGTTTAATAATCCAAGAGAAAGTCTCCTCTGCCTTCCCCTGGAAGTGGGTCCTCAATTAACCACAGTACGCGTAGGACAACAATTAGGGGAATTGGCGTCACAATGACGCCACTCGCTCGCTAAGGTCAATAACAGTGGCGGCTCGCGAGCCCGCCCACTCCGCCTGGCCACGCCCCCTGTTTTGGCAGCTCGGGAGACGTGGGTCTAGAGGGGTGGGGTGGCTCTATCTTTAGATCTTTGACGCAATTTGCCTTCTACATAAGAAGCTGTGCAGCAGACAGCAGAATATCCTATCTGTATGGGTTACACTCACGCAACTAATGTTACAAATTGGGGGGCGGTTTCAGTTACATAGTTATACATTTCCTGCTTTTTGTGCTAGTCTTCAAAAATGACACTGTCCCTTGTCACAGTGTGAGTCAGCTGAGCACCCATAAAAGCACCCATAAAATGACAAAAAAGTTGTAATTTATATGCATGCGTGCGCACGCGCGCGCACACACACACACACACACACACACACACACACCTCTCTAAATGGGACCTTCCATTCATTTCTATGGGAAAAACCCCATAGAATCCCCAACCCAGCCCTAACCTTAACCACAAGTAACCAACCCAAATACAAGATTTTTGGCATTTTTTGTCTTTTGATTACATTCACAGATTTTTATAAAAATTTAGGTTATCCAAATGGGGATCTGAAAAGATGTTCCCAAAAGTAGGGAAATTTCAGGTTTTACTAAACTTTGGGGACATTTTTGTCCTCAGATGTGATCAATGGAAACCCAAACACACACACACACACACACACACTCAGTAATCACGCAGCAAAAACAATTCCAGTAGGAAAAGCAGACTGTGTTCTAAACTTAACCAGCTAATAATCAGAGCCAACCCCAATAAAAGAAATATCAACAAATATAACGTGAAAAATATTAAAAATGACATCACAGAGTTCTGTACAAAAATCTATTGCTAATATGGTAACAATCAGTTTCCTCCAGGGTAATAAAAGTTCTGATTCTGATGATAGTCAGCACATATCCAATAACTTATAGCAACAACATGACATTATCAGGAACAGCATGAAGCAAGAAACAGCTACAGATATGACGATATGATGTGGTACTGGGTAAAGTCCAAAGTAGATATTTTGTAAACTTTGTTTCGATTAACCTCAATGGTTAGTGCAGCAGTTTCCTAATTTAAGTTAAGTACATAGTGAGGTGTCAGCCTTTACCACAACCCCGACTTCAGAATTCAAGATGGCTGCGCCCTTTAATCAACAGAAGTTTTTGTAGTTTTATTAGCGCTCGCGTCTTTTGTGGCTCATTAAATTGGCC
>JAODKK010000079.1:10526345-10538177 GCA_026774405.1 Petrocephalus microphthalmus | reverse complement strand
CCCCCCCCCCCCCCCCACCGCCATCGTCCAGCATTAAAATCTCAGCCGTGGAACCTCAGAATATCAATGCACCCGACACTGCGGCGGCTCGATACCCAGAGCCACTGACGGCGGCCTGTCTAAAAGGCATGACGTCCTACTTAATATACAAGGACTCTATAAATAATAATTGGAGGTCAGTGCCTGAAGCAGCCAGTGCCGGGAACCCGTGACTGTTATCATTTGTAATTTGGAAAGAAAAAATATATCATCTGTGCATGCATAAATGGCATAAAAAGTCAAGCAAAATGTTTCCCCTCCGGCAGATGGCCCGAGGTTAAGGGGACTTTAAGAGCTTTAAGAGCAGACGGATGTATGGTGCTTCCCTATCCCCCTCGAAGGCCAGAGTCGATCTGTAACGACTGGAAGTGGTGAGAAGGAGTTATTCCGTAGGATAACGGTGGATTTTATGCGTTGGACGCGGCTGGGTTTTTGGGTCAAAATATTTAAAAAGTCTATTTCCCTGCGTTGTGCTTTTGCATAAATGGCATTTAGAAAAAGGAAAAAAAAAGATGACTCTGGAAGGCCTGGGTCTTTGTAGCATCAAGGTCACAATTATTCAGTGCCGGATGAGAAACAGTGAAGGAGAGTAAGTAATGCTTCTCTAGTCGGTGTGAAGCTTCTCCCCGCCTTCCTGACAGGACCAGCTTGACCCTCTTTGATCACAGCCTGCAAGAACCACAAGTAGCCCTTGTTTTAGAGTAACATTCGTCCTCAGAGTAGAAAAACATCTCTTGCTGTCAGAGGCAGGGGATAAGGGTGCATGCTGTGTCGCTACAGGAAGTGACATCAGCCAGAGTCGTCTTGACAGTGTCTGTCGAAGTTGCATCCTTTGCTGTCGGGGGCAACTTGTCTTGGCGGACTGGTCTTTCGGAGTTTGGAGACTGGGCCTGCTTCTGATGTGCTGCGGGTCAGCAGCGGGAGGCCAGCTGTCCAGACACCCGAGCGAAAGCCCCCCCCGGTGATGTGTTTGGGCGTGAGAACGCCTCTTTCTCCCCCTGCCTCCCAGAAAAACAGGTTGCGGTGTGGTGCGGCCCACTAAGCTGTCGCGGGCTGACTCTACGCCCAGGCGTGTAGTCAGCGTGAAGGTGAATGTCTGCTGTTTGGGGGCAGAGAGGGACGCCGCTCTGGCGTGACTCGCTTCTGCCTGCTGGTGAAGAACCTCCTCCATGTTCCTCTTCCTCAGAACCATCTCCATGTGTCTGATATTCAGTTCAGGTGGAAGGGAGGCAGGAGGTTAATGTCATTTTTTAAGTTATGAAATGTCTTTTCCTTTTATAGTTGGGTAACTGCATTATGGCTTGCCTGGGGGTTTCGGGTCCTGGCTGAGATCTGCTTCCTCTAGAAGGATTGCTTCTGATTTATTGGTGCAGTCAGCAGCGTAGCATCTATGGGGTCTCACGACGGAACCGGTGGGGGAAGTTCCAGAAGAGCCTCCTCCTTGATGTACCCGAGCTACTTTAGAAAAAGAAAACTTTTTAAACATTTTCTGCTAAGTAATTAATTGACAAAGCACCGGGGGCTACTTGTGTAATAAAGCTAGTGATTCAGACTATACAAAAGCAATTAAGATTTTGCTGTAAGGCTTGTGGCCTCCTTTGTCCTTAGCTTGATGTGTAGCCCCTCCCCCTTGTTGTCATGCAGCAAATGGCTCCTCCCTCTTGTTATGGCTCCGCCCCTTCCATTTATAACCAGGTGTGACTCCACCTCCCAATCTGTAATCCCATCTGTTGACTCCCACAGCCTAGAGCAAGACCTGGACCAGGAGCTGGACCCTGACAGTGCCTTCCAGAGGGAGGGCTTTGGCCGGCAGAGCATGTCAGAGAAGCGGACAAAGCAGTATGGAGACGCCACCCAAATGGAGGTTGTCAAAGCTCGCAAGTCCAAGAGCATGGATCTAGGTACCTCCAGTGCAGCCTGTCCCTCGTCTCCTCCCGGCCTCCGCATTAGAGCTGTCACCTCCTGGCCCGAGTGACTGCTTTTAGGTAGTTTCTGCACTGCATGGAATCATTGGAGATGCACGTCTTTGAGGGATTAAGAGGCGAACAGAGCCTGACCCTGTTAGCATGGAGGGCATCCCAGAGGTGATGCTGGCAAGGATGTCAAAAGATCTCCTGGTTTTCTTAAACGGTAAAACGAGATGACAGCCAGGCTGACCTTGGTAAAACCTGGGAATGCATACACTCAAAGGTAATACCTACTGCATAGTTTATGCATGTCACATGACACATCACATGACCTCCAAAAACAAATGGAAAGATCCCCGTTGCTAAGCGCTGTAGGTCATAAGCCCGGGGTACTTAAATGTCATACTCCCCCTTTCTCAGCTTTTTTTTTTTTTCTCCATTGAGAACACCCCACCCTCCCAAGAAAAATGTTCTCAGGCCCAGTGGACCTTGCCTTCATGTTGCTGATGGAATTTGGACCTCAGGGGAAAAATACTTGAGTGCCCCTGCCATAAGCAGTGGGAAAAGTGCTTGAGGAATATACATGACCTTACTTGCCACAGTGAATATTGAAGTGAGTAAGGTCTAGAATCAAGAAATGGTGTCAAGCCTCCAGGGTAAAGATGTGTACAAGTTTGTGGTATACGCTTGTTGACTAAACATTAGCAGATAAACCACATGCATAATTGCAGCCTACACTAATAGGTCTGGCCTTTTAATGAGACCTTGTCTCTGGTTGTAATTTCGGAATCTTGTCGAGGTTATTTTTTTTTCCCCCTTCCCAGACTCCAGCACCTTTCATCCTGAACCTTTTCATCAAAACCTCTTCTTTTCTGGAGTGTGAATCTTTCAGCCGTGTCTGCTGGTCTTTCTGAAGCTGAATCGGCAACTGTAATTCGTGAATTTGAAACTTATGATCATGAAATTATGGCCAACTGCCGCCAGAGTTTGGGTTTATTCTACAGAGGAGGGGATCGAGACCAAGTCAGAAATAAGCGTGAAAGTCCAGCTCCTTCCCTAGCTGAGGATGTTGCTGGGTAACTTGCCTGCTATAGGCCGCGCCGTAACGGCATCCTGTTTAATGTCTTTTGCACCCCTTACTGTTTCTTTTTTTTCCTCTGTTGACTTTGGCTTCCTGTCGCTCTTATCTGAACGCGATTTGCACGTCTTCTGATCGGCATGGAAAACACCTGGGGGGGAGGCATCACTAACCCAATCCTGCTGTCCGTACTCTTAACAGTAGCTGGCGAGATTAACCTCACTGCTCGCCCAGAAGAGGTGGAAGGTAAGCAGTTCCCAAAGATAAATGTGTCTGGGTTTCCTCGACTCCCCTGTCCCTCCCTGGCCTCATCTGCTGACATCACTCCATCCTCATGCATACTGACAGCCTCAGCCACCCTCCCGTCAGAAATTCCTCCTAGTCTTTCCCCAACCTGTCTTGTCTTCCTCCTCCTAAAAGCTGTGGCTACGTGTCCCGATTGCCCTGCTAGCATAGATAGTCTGGCTTGACGAAAAAGTCCTCCATATATACACATATTCTGTATGTATCATTTATATACATCTGATTTTTGCAAAAAATATTTGGCACTGAAAATGGTGGCTCCTTACTCTAAATGGGTAGCACTGTTGCTTCGCATCTCCTGGGTTGTGGGTTTGAATCCCACCCATAGCCGTGTATATGCCTCTATTTCCTCTGCACCCTCTAGTTTCCTCGTGCAGTCCAAAGAGACGCAGTTATTCAAAGTGGTAAATTGCCCTAGTGTGTGACAGAAGATATGCAGCTCTGTGCCTTCTGATGGACTGCCCGTCCTGCCCAGGGTGTACCCCTGCCTGATGGGGTCAAGACCCATGGCTGTAACCAAGATAAGCAGCTGGAAGATGGATGGATGGACAGTTATCCCAAATGGGGCGGCAGATCTGTTTGCAGTTAAGCCTGAATGGAAGGTATCAGAGCAGTCTCTGAAGTGGGAGCTGGCCTTGACCTCCAGCCCATCTCTCTCCCAGGATGCATTGCTCACTGTGCTAATTTTCTCCTTCATTTAGCGGATTCTCATAGTGAGACTGACTCGAATGTCGACCCACCCAGAAACCTCAGTAGCATCAGTGTTACACCCCTTTGCTGTCAGATCTGAGGGCTTCTTCCCAAAACTGAGAGGATCCCTCTATAAACGGCACCCGAATCGGACTCTCGGCGTCTGTTTTGAATCACCATGGCCTTTTATATACACCATGGCCCTAAAGTTATTCCTGAACAGTACTCCTGGTAAATTCTGCAGTGGAAGCGCAAACCAGCCTCCACCCAACAGCGAGTAGGCGGGGCCGCTTTCATCGGCGGTGGGGTCCGCGGGCGGCGCCCGTAGAGCGGTTGGAAGGAGTGTAAATAACAGGCCGATTCAAGCGTGTGTGCCCTTAAGCGCGGCAGCTGCTGATTGGTGCTCTGGAAGGTCTGGGGCACCCTGGCGTGCTGCTGACCAGCATCCAGCGCCACCCTGGCTGCCTTTCTTCACGCTCCACAAAAGCCTTAACCACTTTTATTTATATTCAAGCTTCAGTAAAGGTTAGACTCACCGGGTCTACATCCGTCTTGTCGCTGTTTCTTTCTCTCTTTTTTTTTCCTCCGTGTCAGCCACCCACGAGTCACATGATGACAGCACTCCCTGTGATTGGGCCGTTTCTTACGGCACACTGCCGACATACCTGGTCAGAGAGCTAAACCTGGGGTTCGATTTCCGCGGTATCTGTCGAAACAAATCACGATTAAAATAATGTATCTCCACCTGGGATATTCTGTAGTGTAAGTGCCACACAATTTAAGCCTAGTCTCTAAATCATGAACTGAAATTCACATTTAGATGTCTTTATTTTTTATTTATTTTTTTTTTTACCTAAGGTGAGGAAAGCAGGGGCCGTCAGTCCTTGGAAAAATTTGGGTTAAGGACCTTGGCTCAAGGGTCCTATGGTAACAGGTTCAAATCCCATGGCCATGGGATTGGAACCTACCTGGCACGCACAGACTGAGACAAATAAATACTCCCTGACGACTTCACTTCTGGCTTCCCAGATGCAGTGAGAAATCCCCCATCCCGCTTGGCCTTTCTTTCAAGGGGGAAAGCCAACCTGCTAATGGCCTTGCCCCAAACATGCCTCATGCAGATCTTCACTGCAGTTTTCGCCGAAACGTCCGAACGCGGATTACCGCTCCTTCTCCGCGCTTATATCTTCTTAAGACTGTTGGAATGAGGCTTAGAGCTTGTTAGTGGCAAACGAGGGGCTTAATCTTGGATAGAGCCCATGGTGTCATGGGTCTCATGTGTGGGTTTGGGTGGGGGGATGGAGATGTAAATGTATACCCTCCCACCTCTACTGCCTCCCACATGCAGAAACAAAAGAAAAACCAACACTCTGCCCTCTTTCCTTTCTCCCTCTGCACCCGGATGATGTCACTTCCTCCCACCAGAGACCATCCTCCATTGCATGCATTTCCCCACTGAGAGGCTGCCCGGCCTCGCTTGACTTTCCTCTCAGTCCCGCCACAGGAGTGCTCCCCGTGTCTGCTCGCCATTCGCCCTCACGCTCCCTTTCTTCTCCTCTGTCTATCTCATCTCTTTCAAGCTGCCTGCTGGGAAGAAGGGAGAATTCTCAGTTCCCCAAGAACCCCCCCCCCCTCACCAAGTTGTTGTCAAGATACATTGAAATTCAGGGCCGGTTACTGAAAGTGCTCTGATTAAAGGCGGTAGTGGCTGTTTGATGCTTGGAAATGAATTTTGTCTCTCTGAATTAGTTTTTTTTTTTCCGTTTGTTTGTTTTTTAAGAAAATAGCCATTTCATTGTTAGTATAACAACCACACCTCATTATCAAGGATGTCAAAACTCATTATCTTCTGTTGTTCACTGTTTTTTTTGTTCTGTTTTCGTTTACAAAGGGTCTTCGACACCGGACGTGGGACCTTCCCTGGGCCTCAAAAAGTCCAGCTCTTTGGAAAGCCTACAGACTGCTATTGCCGAGGCAACCCTGAACGGGGACCTCCCCTTCCACCGGCCACGCCCACGGATAATCAGGGGGCGGGGCTGCAACGAGAGCTTTCGGGCCGCCATCGACAAGTCCTACGATAAGATGCCCCCCGAAGAGGACGACGAGGGTATGGAGACGTGCAAGTTTCCCGTAGTCCCAGTCACCTCCCGAAGGCCACACACATGCACAAAGGTCTTATTTTTAAGGAGGTGATATTTCATTTGCAGAGTGGACATGCTACAGCTGCATAAGGGCTTGTGCTGGAAATAACTCCACCCATGTGTATGGTCCATGTTCCTTCGAGAGGAAAGATTAGCTTGAGTGCTCTGTTCTCAAAGGCATTGCCTTCAAAACAAATGGGGAGCCAAGGTCACCGTGGATTTGCTCAGTGCTCTGAATATGGGATATAAATTCATATCTAGGCAGCGTTTTTGAACAAAAAAATCCCTTTTGTCTTTATATGTAAGGTGATAAGCACCGATTACTGGCCCCTTTACCATCTGAAAAAGAAAACGATGCTGCCGCCGTCTTTAAAGTTTGGTGCGCGGCTCTCGTATGCAAATAGCCCTGCTTTGTTTTTGTTCCCCGAGACCTGCTTTGTTACCCCCAGGCCATTTTTCCCAGCAGTAGGATTAAGAAATAGAGTCCCGCGTCTTAATCTGAGCGGAGTGGGATTTGCCGGCTAATTGCGGCGCGTGTTTTGACAGGAGCCGCTCTCGGCTTTGCCGCGTCTGTCGTAACACGCGGTTGTTTTTTTTTTTTTTTTTAATTCCCACTCAACCTTCCTAATTCTGCTTACGGGGCCGATGAGAGCCAGCCAGCGGAGTGGCCTCTAGCGGGCCGCCTTTTCCCTCAACGCGGTCTGGACGCTTTGCCTGGCGGTAATGCGCGCGACTCGCGTAGATACGCCTCCGGAATCCCCAGGAAAGGCCGCCGCCCCACTCTCCGGCGCGTTATCTTTCCACGAGACGAATGCCGCGGCCTTATCGCCGCAGACTTTTAATTCGCCCGCACAAACACCGCAGCTGTGCGATAAATACCCTCCAAAATGACTGATAACGGCGGCTTCACGTCTCTTTTTCCCTTTTGCCAGCCAAAAATAGCCGCCGTTTTTAAATTGCATGACCAGAAGGCTCCTGCCTTCATAAGCCGACTTTACGGTTGGTTCACGGCGTGATATTTTTCGGGACGCTCTGAAAGTGAGCGTCGGAAAGTTTAAATCGTACCCCCCACGGAGAAGGGGCCTCCCGTTCTAGCTGTTAGCTGCCTACTGTGGGATAGTAATTCCCAGGTCTTAGTGAGGTTTTATGCTGAAATGCCTAGACTTGGAGCTGAGTAGTGAGGGCCGGTCGGTGCTGCTCTTCTGTCCCGAGACTTAGTCGCTCTTATCTGGCGCCTACTGTTTTGAACGGACGCTGGAGTCACATGAGCCTGTTTAAATTCGGCACAGCCATCGCCGGAAACTATCCATCCCCACCCCACCCCCCCTTTTGGCTGAGATTACTCAGGGTCAGCTCGGGACAAAAGGCCACCCTTAAGAGGTTTCCACAAGCTGTTATTCTTTTGGGTGGAAAGTTTCAAGCCTCTCTACAGTCACTCCTCCCCCGGGCTCCCAGCGAAATGTCAGGTTTTTTTTTTTTTACGCCGCAGCCCCTATCTGCGCATCTTCTGAGTGAGCTTTGGTATCCACCTCTCGGAGATGCGAAGGAAATAGCTGGTGAAAAAGCAGCCGGCACGCATTCCCTGCACATTTCAGCGACGCCGCGCTTGTGATTGTGGTGTGCTTGACATGTGCGAGTTCCTAGAGGAGTGTTTCCATACAGGATATTGTGTGAATAGAGACTTGGGGAAAGATCTATGGATTATGGAAGTTATGAGTCTATAAAATAATTAAACCTATTTACGCACCTTTAGCATCTTCAGCACCATAAATTACGACGATTAATGATTCGATCCGCAGTCTGCTAAACAGCTAAAAATCTGTGCAAACAAAGTCTGCTTCCTAATAGCTAGCTTTTGTCACTCAGCCTCAGACTGAAAGTGCTTTATTGACAAAGACGGTGCCAACACAGTGTTGTTAAAACACGAATTAGGCTAACTACACCCTCAAAGATGTGAGTTTCTGCCCGTTCCATTCCACGGATCAATGAAATCAATTGAAAGTAGGGCTGCTGGAACATCTTGACTGACTGGCTGTGAATTGGGTTGAGGGCAATCAATTAAAAACAGCAGGGCTCCCTTTGACTTTTATTAGAAAGTTCTGTGAGTGGAATCTTTTAGTCTTGCGTTTGATGTGTGAAAAGAAGATTTAAGACATTAGAGTGGCAACCATAACATTGGAGGACTTAGAGGTACAACAAGGGTCAGCAAGGAGGTCAGCCAGGAAGATAGACCACCAACTATGTCACCATCAAATGCAGAGGGGGAAAGTCCAGGTCCAGAGAGTAAAAATCCAGACCAAGGTTTTGTTTCAACCAACCAATTGCGTACTCTGGCTGTGACTCTCCATACTCAGCTGATTGGTTCAGATCTGTACTTTCTGGACCTGAGCTATCCTCCTGTGGTCAAATGTATCTTTCAATGTGTGTTACTGTCAAACGCAGTAAGATGTAAGTAAGTGTTTCTGATGAATGAACATCATCGCCATCCATTTTATCAGATGTCATGTAGATGCTGAAATCCGGGGCGGGGGTGATCTTGCACACTGCACGCCTGCCAGCCTCGTACCCCTGACAGCCCGGGCCAATATCTCCCCTGACAATCTCTGCTCACCTCCTGCCGGCTCTGTTTGCCCCCCCACCTGACAAAGCGTCGATCTCTCCTCCTCCCCCCCCCAAACAGTGGAGTACGACACTGAGGAGAGCTCCCGCTCGGGCCGGGAATCGGTGTCCACCGTGACCGAGCTCACCCCCCCGCCCGGGGGGGCGTCCCCCCCGGAGAGGCAGGTCAACGGCAGCCAGCGCATCAAGGAAGACAGGAAGAAGGAGAAGGGAGCCAAAGACAAGAAGAAGGCCGAGAAGGGCAAGACCAAGATGGGCGTGCTGAAGGGCCTGGGCGACATGTTCAGGTGAGGCCCGGCCCCGGACCCCGTCCTCGCCTTTGTGACACGCCCGCGCCGCCTGTCCTCTGACGTGCTTCGCTCATATCCAAACACCGTGCCCGAAAAGTCCAATTTCCATCATTCATGCAATCTGCCAACGCATCCATGGGGGGTGGAGATGAGACTTCTTTTCTAATTCTTTATTGACTATTCCCCCTGCTGCTCACTAATGAACAGTGCATTGAATGTAATATGCTAATGAGTATGAAACATGCCGAATGAGGCTCTGTAACCCAGCCCCTCATTAATATTAATGAGTAACCTTCATCCTGAGCTTTGGCAACTTCAGGGTGAAGATCTTGACACCTGAGTGCTTAAAATCGTATTATTTTTAATAAGTGGCACATGTGCCATAGTGTACCCTTTATCAGTATTCCTCACACGCTGTCCCCACTAAAATGCATTAAGCTTATTTAAGCATATTTAAAAACGAGTGACACGTACAAACAACTGTGCTGTTGGGCAATAAGGAAGGCGCTCGCCGAGCCAGATTACAGCCGCGGCGACAGCTGTTCCGCGCGCGGAGCCAGCTCCAAGGGGGCGCCACTGAGGCCGCACTTGGCAGGCCGGCGGAGCTGGCAGAACACGTCGCGCGGAAATGTACTGATGGCGCGCGCAAAGTGCCAAATTGGTTTCTGGGTTGGGCGGTGGGGGCAATGGGCCGGAAGCTTCGCGGCTCTGCGAGATGCAGTCCAGGCAGGCCGACGGGGGTGGGGGGGGGCGGAAACAAAAGAATCATTTAGGCATCAGCACAAGGAGAAACACGGGGAAGCTAAACAGGTGTTGGGTCTCTGAAAGAGCTGCGGTAGAGCGTGGGGTCCTGTATTAGGGCGTGGGCAAATGCAGCTGACCGTTATATGGTGATGGGCAGTGATACGGGCCAGGCGGAGTGAGGGAATGTGCTCGGCTCGGCCCAGAAGAACATTAACCCCATCCACTCTAAAGTGACAGTGCTTTTCCTCTCAAGGGGGCTGCCTGTGGCTGTGGATTAGGAGTCTGTGCGGTATGTCGTCGGTTTAAATCCCAGGTGTGACTGTGTGTCATGCGAGAGCAGGATGGGATGTGAACCTATACTTTTTTTTTTTTTTTCCTGCGTATGGCAAAGAATCATTCTATGTTTTTTTTTTTTTAATCTGTCTGCTTATTAAAAAAATGATCAGCTTTTTTGTCTGCCCTTGTCTCCTTCGCATTTTCTGCTGTCTAAAACTGGATTGAGGGTCCTTCCTGGGAAAAGGGGGGAGAGGGGTGCCAATTAATGTTAGGCCAAATAAACACAAGCTGCAATCCATCATTTTGATAGCGACTTGAATGGGGTACCTGCTACGCGCTCTGTCGCGCTACGTTTGGCCGCACCGGCCGCAGAGATACGGCGGCGTGCGCGAGATGGAAGGTACTCTGGCGTGGCGGTTTGCACGCGGTGGGAACCGCCGAAGACGTCACGCGCTGGAATCACCTTTGCACACTGGCGTTATCTCCCCTGGCTGCGGTGTAATTTGGCCCTGGGGACAGGGGGAGGGGGGAAGCGAAGCGAGCTGACAGAGATTCGCAGCCAGGTGGTGCTCTGGTGTCCTGGTGCGTTCCAATCTCAGATAACTGACAGGTGTAATTACTGCTAATTACCAAGCCAATGGCGTCTTCCCGAAAAAAGGGCACGGCAGCCGAGGATCTGCAGCTCCGGGGCCGGGCTGTTTCTGTCAGACGCAGAGGCGATAAACACCAGGCTGATGGACAGCTCTCTTTGTTCTCTTGGATTTATCAGGGCCTAGGCGAGGGGGGTGGAATCCTAAGTGAAAGCAGAGGCTTCTGCTCCCTGGAGCCCTCAGCTTCAAGTTCTCCGTACCGGCGGTGTGTGAGTTTGTGCGTATGTGTGTGTGCGGTGCGTGCATGTGTAAGGGCACACGCGTGCCTACCTACCTACCTACCTACCTACCAACCTACCTACCTGCCTGCCTGTGCGTTTGTGCATGCCTGAGGCGTTGGCCGGGCGGGAGATGGAGCCGAAAGGACCAAAAAGGGCAAATAGGAGCTTATTTCACAGCCGGAGAAATCGAGTGCGAGTGTGCGCTGTCGCCAGGCACCTTATAGGTCACACCTGCAAATAGGGGCCAGCGGGGGGCGACGGAGTGACGAACTGGAGCTGTCAAATTGAAAAGATGAAGATGCTCAGTGTAGCAGGTACTCCTAAAGAAGCAAGTAGAATCTGAACGCACAAATACAAAAAAGGAAAGGGGAAAAAAAAACCAAAGCGTGCCGTGCATAATATATTTTGTGGGTTGTACATTGTGCAGTGCTGTAATATGCTTTATTATTGTAAGACACAATGGAGGCAGTCAGGTGAAGGGTTTACAAGTGCACAAGTCATTGGAATGAATTCAAGGCACAAGATGCAGCAAAAAATATCTCGAAGGTATATTATCCTGCTGTTCAGCAAGATTCTCACTGCACTGGGATAAATGAGCAGGGCATCTGGGTGGGGGAGAATAGGAAGGTGGTGCAGGGATTAGAGGTACATGAGAATGGGAGAGACTGGGGTGGTGCAGTGAGGGGAGACGCCTTAAAATGGGAGAGACTGGGGTGGTGCAGTGAGGGGAGACTGCTTAAAATGGGAGAGACTGGGGTGGTGCAGTGAGGGGAGACTGCTTAAAATGGGAGAGACCAGGGTGGTGCAGTGAGGGGAGACTGCATAAAATGGGAGAGACTGGGGTGGTGCAGTGAGGGGAGACTGCATAAAATGG
>JAODKK010000079.1:10348185-10361072 GCA_026774405.1 Petrocephalus microphthalmus | reverse complement strand
GCTCAGATCCCGGAAGCTGAAGCTAACCAAAAGCAAGGTGCTAAAGCTGAGAATTAGTGCATTAAAGGTAACGGAATGGCAGGGCAGCAAAACTGATCCATCTTATGCCTCTAGTTGCAGACTTTGCGTGGCTTGAGTGTGACTTTGGCCGAATTAGTCAGCCCTCGTTCTGTGGCTGGAGCCAAGAGAGGGACGGGAACGTCGAGTGGATGGTCCGGTTTGATGGAGCTTCAGGCACTGGCACCGGCCCAACCCTGGACCATAATGGTAAGAGAGGTACCAAAGGAAGGGCACCAGGACGAGTTGTGATGGGCTCAGTGTTGGTTATCTGCTACCCTTACAGGGTATATTATACCCTATAAAAAATGTTGTAAATCAATGTGAAAAGAGGAGATGGCTGTTTACAGTAAATCCAACTTAAGGAATCTTAATTGTGGCAGAGTGCTGCTGTTGTTCCTTTGTGCAGAATTCTGAACAGTAACAGAATTCTTAACCTCTAAAGTACTGCTCACCCTGCAGGTAACTTTGGGAACTTCGCCTACCTGCGCCCGGTCTCCGACACTCAGGAGCGCGTGACGGGCCGGCTGGTGAGCCCTTTGCTGGGCCAGGACCAAGACGTGTGCCTGTCTTTCTGGTACCACACGGCCGAACCGCACGCCGAGAACCTGTGGGTGAGGCTGAGGAGGATGGAGGGCAGGCGCGAAGAGGACGGGCTTGTACTGTGGAGCAACGATGGACACAGGGGGGGGCGCTGGACGCAGGGCCGCGTGCTGGTGCCCGCCGCCACGGGACCCTACCAGGTACCAGGGGCCTTCCAGCGTTTCTTAAACACCCAAACAGGAAGCTCTCTCCATGCTTACTTAGGCCTAATTGTCATGCTGTCACCATTTGCTTTATCGTTGCTATTATGTTATTATTTACAGCTGATCAGTTTATAATGTTAATTATGTTGTTGTTTTCTATCATGCTGTATTGTCACATTATCATGTGATTAAAATATTATCATAATTCTTATCCACTTATTGTTTTCAGTTGCACCCAATTTTCTCTGAAACTTCTTTTGTATTCATATTATCTAACTTAATGTTAGCATCAATTCGTATTTCGTAACTTAATTTTAGCATTAAGGTGACTGATACGGTTGGCGTGCCGACTGACGTGTACCCTAGCCTTGCGCCCTCTGCTGGCTGGAACAGACCACTGCATTTAGGATAAGTGGTTAGACAGACTGCATAGATGACTGGGGGGGGCATGGCTCAGTTGGTTAAGCCTCTGGGCTTGACCGGAAGGTTGTCGGTTTCAGGCCCAGCCTCAGCTCAAAAGTCAGATATCTGTTGGGCCCTTAACCCCAACCTCCCCTAAAATGCTCCAGGGACACCAGATTAATGGCCTGACCCTGGACACCAAGTTTCACTCTTACCTGCATATGTGTGTGTCTCACAGGAGAGCATGATGGCATATGGCCAAAGAAGCATTCCTGCACCTGTACCTTGTGCAAATGGCTTATTCCCCCCCTCCCCCCCAGGTGGTGATTGAGGGGGTGCTGGAGAGTAACACCTGGGGGCACATTGCCCTGGATGACATCGTGGTGCTGAGGGACTGCCTGGACAATGATAGGGTGCTCACTGTCCTACCCAGCTTCAGCTCCGAGTTCGTCATTAACATGAGTGAGCACCGCCTTCGGACGCACACGTCCCCCAACCCGGTCCTCCTGTGCCCCAGTTCAGGCCGGCCAGGCTGGGCCTGCCTTCTGGTTCTGATCACCGTTTTCTTTCCTCTCCAGACCCATATGCTCCAACAGAATTTCCAGGGTCATCGGACAAAATCTGTACGTCATTCTCTTTTCTTTGCATTTGCTCAGATAATCTCTGTTTTGAATTTGCATTAAGAGAACACACATTAGTGAAATGGTAGCGAATTAGGAGAAAAGTTCAATCAGTTGTGGAAGTGTGTGCCTCTGAGGGGTGGGACTCTGTCTGCGATCGGAAGGTTGCTGGTTCGATTCCTGTGACTAGCAGGTTGATGTCACTATTGGGTCCTTTGCCCAGACCCTTAACCCCATTTGCTCCAGGTACTGGCTGACCCTACTCTCTGATCCTCATTTGCATCTTGCTCAGACAGGGTTTATTCTAGGGTTTTTTTTAAAGGTGAGGGATGTAAGAGTCAGATGTAAGATTATAAAATTATCATTAACCAATGATATGTTTTGAATCGGTGAGTGACAGGTGAGAGGGCCAATCAGCTTTCAGCTTAGGAAAAACATGTCTGCTAAGTAAATAAAAGTAAAGGTAGCTGTAAGAATTTACTGAGGAACCATGTGAGAGCATGTCTTTCTGCTCTCGTTTGTGTGGCACAGCATACACTGACTACCCAGATGGCATCATGGACGGCCCAGGGACCATGCTGAGGACACTGGACCCCATCCTGATAACTATCATCGCCATGAGCGCCCTGGGTGTCTTCCTGGGAGCCATCTGCGGGGTCGTCCTCTACTGTGCTTGCTCCCATGGCGGCGTGTCGGACCGGAACCTTTCGGCACTGGAGAACTACAACTTTGAGCTGGTGGACGGTGTCAAGCTGAAGAAGGACAAGCTGAGCGCACAGAAATCATATTCGGAAGCGTAAGCGTCACCAGCAGGACGCCTCCTGTTCACGGAGGCTGGGACTGAGCCAGGCTTTTCTCAGGACCTGCAGTGAAGGAAACTCACCACTAGGGGGACACTGTGTATAAAATTGAAGGAAAAAAAATGTGTACAGTAAGATGAAAATTTAAATTTTGTTTATTTTTTGTTTTTTTTTTCATCGAAATAACCAGATGCTGGTCTTGAGACCAATCAAGAAGACATTCTGGCGTATTTATCTTGTTTTTCCTGCAATGAACTTTTAATTTTGAGATTTTTAAACTTTTTTTTTTGAAAACCCCAAACGAACCACACTGCCATGCAGTGTCTGTGTGTGCTCAGTGTGAGGCGCTAGTCGCACGTATGGTTCCCGCAGTGCCTTCGTCACACCTTGGGTGGTTCTTTAGTTTATTTTAATTTTTTTGTTATAAACAGTGACGCCTTTAGTTCTGGGTGCCGCGAGTATCGTTCTGCCGAGTGGATCTGCGCAGGTTTCCCGCCGTGTCCCATTTTGTATATAAATTTTAATATATTTGAAAAAAAAGAGCCTCTTTTAAGAAAAAAAAGCTGCAGTGTTCTTCTCCGCAGGCTTCAAGCCACAGATGTGTCACCGGAAATTGTAGCCCGGCCGAGAGAAGCCGCTCATTTCTCGATTCCCCCAGAGATCCCACACCTCCTGCTTGCCAGAGCTTGGGTTTGGGGACAGTGTCTGTGTCGTTTCAGCCTCGGGAACGTTCATGTTAAATGGATAAAGTGACTGAGATGTTGTGAAATAGCTGCCGTGGGTCAGGAGATACAAGTCTGCTTTGTGTGTGCGCTGTGTTGCCCGGGAGTGTGGCGGAAGCGGAGCCTCTGGTCATACGCGGGCCGTATCGCGATCTCTTACGGTATCGGCACGCGGGGGGGGGCGGCTTACGCGGGGTTTTCCCATAATCCTGTGCGGTTCCGGCACTCCACTGGGTTAATAGCTGCCAATACGCTTCTTCGGGTCAGTGTCACTCGAGGGAGTCCGCTTCATAGACCCTGTGGGACCCCGGAGGCGGCAGGTCGGCCGTGCCCCGCCCCTCACCCGTCCCATGTCCCGTCCCGCCCCTCACCCGTCCCACGTCCGTTCCTTCTGTACCGTGCCGGAAGAGGGGAGCTTACAGCAACAGAGTTGGGATAAAAGGACTCTGTAGTGTGGAAATAAAAGAAACAATGTTGCACTGAAGAATATATTTAAATGGTAAACGTGTTTATAATATGAATTTGTAAGAAAAAAAAAAAAGTAATGCAAAAGACAGTGTTACAAATGTTTCTTTTTATATGGTTTCAGGTAATGTGATTTGATTCTGCAATGTACAATTTACTGAGGTGTTTTTCATCATTGAGAAACTGTACCGATTTCCTACAGTAACGTTTCCATTTAAGAGTTATGTTACCACTTGTTTTGTACTGTCATCTGACGTTTGTGCTTTTCTTTTTTTTATGAAAAGAAGTTTTATTTTCAATACTGCTTCTGTACTTTGCTGTTGTAGGAAAATGAATAAACAGCAACGCCTTAAAAGCTAAAATTATGTTTGTGCTGCGGTACCAGGGTCGCGCTCAAAAACTCACCCGTGTCTGCCCTTGTCTCTCACCTTGACTTATGACTACTACATTCCAAAGAATCAGATGAAATAAATGTTTTATTACGATGTGGCTTTTCAAGATGTTTCATTTGTTTCTGTGTCTGCGTGGAAAAGCTGAACGGAAAAAGTCGTCGCCATCAGGATTTCAGAGGCACAAATGAATAGTGAAAACTGAACTGGTCAGATCGTTTTGATAAAGATGCACTTGTCCAATACCTTAAGACTGTATGACAGTGAAGAAGAAATTTGCCTTTACCTGAAATGCAACAATCATGTGCCCTTCCCTTGTAGTCTCTACCGGGACCGTTCCCTGTGTTATTTAGTACCCATGTCTAATTCTGATTCTAGTCTGAAGTGTTTATTCCTGCTTATCTCAAACATCGATTCCTATGAAAGGAGCTATTTCCTAGCCTTCCCGAGAAAGTTTTGCCAAACTTTTAACCTTATTTGGGTGAAACAGCCACTACCCGTGCCTCTATGGAAGTAGTGAACTAGAAGATTAGATAAGCATCTCTTCATTGTCATGGTACACAGATCAGTGAAGTGCTATTTACAGGCACTTCAGGTGCAGCAGGACAGCATATACAATATGCACAGAAGGACACAGAAAGTACTCTACGAGTAGGACGGATGCTGCACTCGTGTAGCTCACCGGTGCTCATTACTTCTGTGGTATTGGGGGTACCTATAAAACTTATATTTCTATAACTTATAATTGCTATGCTGATTTCCACCATCAGAGAATTAACTGTCTCAAAATGTGATATCATTAGGATAAATGATAATAAAAATGTTATCCTAATGTTTAACAAATGCTTTTATCTAGAATAACATGCTGAAAAATTGGTGCAAAATTTGTGCAAGCAATTATGGTCTACAGAATTGAATCTGTACTGGGTAGACAGCTAATGGGAGATGGAATGGGAGTTCTAGTCTATCTTGCATTTCTATATTTGGGTCTTGACCCCAACGTGGAGTTGCATGTTCTCTCTGTGCTAATGTCAGTTCCTCCTAGAACATACAAGTATTCAGTAGTCTTGGAATTAGGTTGGTAGGCGATGGTGAAATGACCACCTGGTCCATCTTGTATTAAGTCTCTCAACGTTAAAAAGATATTCTGGTTACTTGTGATCAGCAATCACAACAAATGGATGTTTAGCCCCGTCTAGAAAATCCTTCCATTCCTGCAAAGCAGACTTTATAACTAACGGTTGAATGAAACCCACCTGGGGGGTAGGGTTGGGCAATATTCAGTTCTCAAATTTGCCAGAAGGTCTTTCAATAATATCAGGAAAGACAATATTATCGTTTACATTACTTTAAAAAAAGCATCACTCATTAACAAAAATTGCAAGATTTGGCCACAAGGGTTTCGCTGATGTCGCTCCGAAGCCCCATTCAGACATGCACCCCCACCAGGTACTTTTGTAAAACATTACCCAAAGGGGCTGCATATTTGAACAGAAGTGTCCAAAATAGCTGTAACTGACATTTAAGAGACAGTCCATTATTTTTTCGCTTATATTGCAGGTACGTCCAAATAAATGCAGAATTGATATTTCAGCAAAAACAGTGGTCATTGTGGAAGGACATATTATGTGTCATGTCCTACCTACTGCACGCTCCAGCCTAGCGCCACCCCGCCTACCAACTGGAATATATCTAGTTGTTGTAAACGCCTCTGACGTGGAAAATCTTCGGTTGTGTGCTACATGTGTGCGAGGACAACTCCGGAAAATGTCATGTATGAGCATGGCTTTAACTACAAGCAACAAGGGTTTAGAACAAGTAAGAAAACCATCTAGTATTATTATACATGACCAGGTCAGCCATCTTTGTTTCCTACAGTGCAGGTGTAACACGTTTGACGGTTATCATTTCGAAGCAAACGTTGATGCCGTTAGTTAAGGCTGCCAACATCGCCACAATACTAGCGACATATCGCCCAAGCCTACTGGAGGGCATTATCAATATATTTTATCATAACTTCTTGTTCTGGAAGAGAAAAGCTAAACAATCCAATTCTTGTAGGAAAGTCCCTGTTACTGCAATGGGCTGGCCCCCCATCCTGGGTTGTTCCCTGCCTCGTGCCCATAGCTTCCGGGATAGGCTCCGGACCCCCCGCGACCCTGTTTGGATAAAAGCGGGTTGGGAAATGGATGGATGGATGGAAGTCCCCGTTATTGGTTCAATGGTACATCCCCAAGGCTTGTACAGTGGTAGTTCCATGACTCATAGTTTGCTGAACACCTCCTATGTATCTCAGTATGGGATCAGGATTTCTACCTTAACCCCTTCTTGGCCGGTCTATGTAGGGGTCATGTTTCAGTGGTCAGCATACAACAGCAATGGTAGCGATAGTCAGGTTAAGACTCCAGTTCCCATGTTTGCAGTGCCAGGGAACTAGGGAGGACCTCTTATAATAACGGCGTTATTGCAGGCAGGGATTGCAAGTATCCATGTGCCAGGGTTATACAAGGGTGGGGAGTTGCAGTTTCCTTCCTCCGTCTTGGCAGCGCAAATCGCTAAACAGGGTCCTGGTTCCCCCGTCCAATCCTCTTGAGGGCACTCAAGAGCGTGAACAACAGGAAGGGAGCAGATGCAGGTCCAGAAAGTACGTAGCATAAAGTGTAATGGATAAATGCATTCAGCATTTGATGTTGTCGTTTTTATTTTAAGGTCATATCACTCTTCAAGAACCTGCAACAGTCGAAGGTTTTATTTTCATGGTTTACTTTGTCATATATTATGTACAAATACAAGACACCCTTTTTCTGCCGGTTTTATGCTAGGCCTGGTAGGACGTTTACCAGGTACAGTAAGAAGACAGCAAAGTCCTACAGCAGATGCCAAGCTGAAAGTTCAGCGTTTCATAGCTGATGGATATTTGGACAGAGGCGCAGACCCAGTTGCAGACTGGGAGCAGAACCACAGGATCTTCCCTCACCTGCACAAGCTGACACAGGTGTTCCTTGTTACACTATTCCAGCAACATCTGTGCCACGTGTTTTCCAAAGAGGGCCAGGTAATTAAATTATTAGAGTTTCTTTTTTCACTTTGCAAAGTGTCATTTAACAGGTTTCATTTCATTTCAGGTGATTCATTCACTTCACTCTGCCCAGATAAGAGGTCTATTGGATAGCAGGGAAATAATATAAGCCAGTTTTGAACATTTAGTTGGGATTTCACCCACGGATACACAAGGTGCCTGCCCCCTACGAAAACAGCACAAATCCTCAGAGGCATTCAAAAATTCTTTTCTTGATTGCCCGTAATTGTTCAAAATTACCCTTGTCATTAAGATGCAGAAAAACTCCCCAAAATTTTTGCACATGTAGTGCAAAATAAATTGCAGTTCTAACAGTGCAACTTTAATAAAATTGAGTTTTTCATGACTATTTCCAGGAAGTCAAATATGTACTTTGTACCTTGCTTTTTTTCCAGGCCTGTCTATTCAAGCAGCATTTCATTTTTATCTCTCATAAATAAATTTAGGCTGATTTATATGGGATGATTTGAAGCTGAACTTGATATTTTCAGTTTAACAATTTTTGGTGTTTTAGGTTGATTTAAATACTTGACATGTGCTCTTTTGAATAAAATGTCATATTATAGTTCCATTGAACTACTTGGAATCGTTTATTACACGTCCTCTAACAGACACCCACAGCTCAAGGTTTGCTCTCTTCCCCTCTGTGCCATCATCTCATCCACATTGAAATTAATTTGCAAACCATATTCAATAGACAGTGTGTCTGGGAATAAGGTCAGAAATGTTCGCTTGAAAACGTTGTTAAGTAACTTACGCTCCTCTAAAAGGCAGCATCGTAAAGCTCCCAGTGGTGCTTGGTAACGATAATTTACCCTGTATTGTTAACAGGGTCAAGATCCCCGTTCATTGTTACCTCTCATCTCCCAGATAAGGACTTTTTGATTTGTTTTATGGTTAAAATAAAACTGACTATTATTATCTGCCATTTTTCTAATGTAGGAACCATGTTAACTATATTAGAAGTTTCTGGACACCAAGTTCTGAGTTTTCCGAAACACATCGGGATGTGCGATACTACTAAGGTGAAATATATAGAATGTTTACTTTTTCTTCAGATAATCCATGCGCAGAACACCGGTAAATCAGCAAATCTACACTCTCAGAAAATAGGGTACCAATTTGTACCTTTGCTTGTCACTGGGGCTGTACCCTAAAGGGTCTGACAATTGTACCCTTAGCTGTAGGTAATTGCACCTTATATGGTACAGAAATGAATCCCCAAGGTACAAACAAACATTAATCTACCCCCAATGGTACAAAACAGTCACTCCAGCCACCTGACTAAAGTTGGTTCCCTGTGTCTGGATCCCTGTCGATGCACTCCGACGCGCTAGTCGGGGCACTCATGATTTATCAGAATTGATTGATTATTGATATCAGAAATTGGATTTTCTACTAGCTAAAATTTTCCCTATATCAACAATGGACATTAATTGGCTAGTTAAAACTGCATTCGTGATATCAGAAATTAGTACTACAGTTTAAATACAAATATCAGAAATTGAGATTTTAACTAGCTGAATTTCAATTTCTGATATCAATAATGTGCCTTTTATCTATTTCTGGTATCAGAAATGCACATCATAACCAGTCACAATTGAATTTCTCATATCAAGAATTTGCATTCTAACTTCTACTTGGAATTGAATTTATGATATCCTCCAGAAAGTGGCTAGGTATGCTTGCACAACGCCTCAGAGATCAGGGGTGCGTTTCCCAAACAGTGGGAAGGGGTCTCCGGGGTGGCACTGGACACCCCTGACATCCGATTGGCCACCCCGGGTGCCACCCCAAAATTTTATTTGCTGCTGGCAGTTCCTGATGCTGATTGACATCTCATTTGTCTAAAGAAGTTTTTGAATTTTGCCGGCAACGCTGCTCAAGCTATTTTCGAATCAAAGACGAGCCGAAGACAAGAGCATGTTTATTAAAACCCACCTTAGGGCAACAATGTCTGATGACAGGCTAAGTCACCTAGGGATTCTCAGTGTTGAGTCAAGGAGGGCACGCTCCCGCAACATGGATGAATTCGTGAAACTTTTTGCCAGTTCTCATCAGAACCGCAGAATTATGTTGTTTTGAACATACCTATGATAAGTTTGTAACTTATGAGACTAAAACTGTTTTGTTTTTCTTTTCAAATCCAGGTCTGTTTGATGTCTGCTATGTCTATTTGCAGTATTTTTTGTTTGGTTGTTTTTTCTTTATGCTAATATTTTTGTAAATGAACTCTGCATTGTGGACCCCCTGAGATAGCAGTGGCCACCTCCTGGCCACCCCATGTAAAAAAATTTTAGCTCTGCCGCTGTTCCCAAAAGCTCCCGTTACCAACTTACATAGTTGGGTCCATTCTGTTGCATGGGTCCAACTATGTAAGCAGTTAGCAACTATGCTTTTGGGAAACGCACCCCGAGTTGGCTGCACCGCGCTTTACTGGGATGTGATTTACATTTCCTGTCGGTCGGGGCGGGTCGAGGTCTGCTCAGCCTCCGCTTCTGCTTTATGGACCGACAGGAATCGCCTACTTAACCCGACTAACGCGACACTCCATCTAATCATTGCTTCATTAAAACTTTATGTCTAATATAGAAAATAATATGCAGTGCAGGATCGGAACCTGTTCGCCCCCCAGTCGAATAGCAAGTATTAAATAGTCCTGTAACAGACTACATTATTGCGTTTAAATTTATCCACCAGGAGCACTTTTATCAGAAGTACAATTTATGAATTTTAGGGAATAAAATCACCGGTGTTTTTTTACTGGAATCTTTATCAGGTGAGTAAAACGCAGAACAACGATCTCGCCTCGTTCTGCTAGTTCATTCGTGCGCATTAACACACACTTAATGGGCTTAGTCATGACTTTAAAGTGGGTTATTAGTTATTGTGAAGCTCTCTTCGTGCTGCGAGTATACGCGGGGCAGACGCCTGTCACTTGGGGACATGGGGAGGTATACAGTACAGCAGGTGTTTTCGGCACATTGCATCACATCGCGTTTCTCTGCATTGTGACTTGTTTGCTGGTTCCTTCATGTATCAAGCAATAAAACGGACAAACTTAGTCGTGCCGCTGTGGGCGCAGATGTTACGACTGACTGCGCTGGGTATGGACCCCCCAGTGCCTGTATGCGCCTGTCTTCCCATAAAGTAGTGTTTTTCTCTAAATGGGACCTTGTAGTTCCACCATGCGTGCAGCAGAAGCCTGTCAGATGGAGGTGAAAGCACGTGTGTATTTCCTGCCTGCAGGTGGTTTTGAAAAGAAATTAGGCTCGAATCCAGTATCAGCAAAACACTCCTTTAAAATCCTTGAATCCACTTAAAGAGCAGCTTTTAGCCAAAATAACTACACCTTGTTTATCGAGGCCTGTAGGGGTAGTTAATGATTGTTGAAACTAAAGTTTTACAGATGGATTTGAATATACTGTACGGTGGCTCTCATTCGCGTTTGGATCTGACTGGAGTGGGAAACTGTTACACACTAGACTGTATTGTGGCAGCAGATCCAGTTTATAGTTATATAAATGAGAATTTTTTTATTTTGGTTAGTGTAATCATTTGGTATAATTGGGATTGTTTCAGTGTTTGAGCTTTTATAATTTTATAATGTGCTTTTATAATTTATTGCCAAGAATCTCTGATCCGCGGAAATAATCAGCTGGTTTGACGTTTCAGGATAACACACGGACACAAATGTGACAGGTGACTTGTCTGTATCTTTGCCTATCACTTACCCCTGAACTCACTCACTGCTCTTTGTCAAAATACATTTGGACGCATTTGCAGGCTGTATCTGAATTTAAACCTGAATTGCAGTCAAATTAAATTACATCTAGGTGATGCTGTCAGGCACTGGAGCTGTTGTGTTATAACCCGCTTTGCTTTGAGCCTGAGTTTCCCTAGCAGATGCACGGGTGGCACAGTGGTAATGCTGTTCATGAATGTATCGAGACCCTAATTTAAGAGTGGCGCAGTCACTCAGTGGGTGGTGGTCCTCCCTCACAGCTTTATGGCTGGGAGCTTGTATCTGGCCCCCGCTATGTGTGTTGAGTTCATTTTGCAGGTTTCCTCTCACAGTCCAAAGACATGCAGCGAAGAGAATTGGTGTCACTAAATTAACCATATGGTGTGAATGAGTGTGTGTGTGTGTGTGTGTGTGTGTGTGGGTGGGCGGGTGGGTGGGTGTGTGCACGCCCTGTGATGAACTGGCATCCTGTTCAGGGTGTATCTCTGTGATAAGCTCCTAGCCCTTCACCCTGCAGAGAAAAAATGAATGGAGAGACAGAGGGTCTCCCTGTTAAAATTACACCGGCTCCAAACCTGGAGAAATATAACAAATATATTGAAATACAGCTGAAACAATTTCTCAATCCTTGGCAGCATTAGTCTGTTTTCCTGATGTATAAATATGAATTTCGGCTGGTCTGGGATTCAGATTCGTGTTGAATCCAGAGATTTGGCTTCGTGGACCAATAGGCGGCTTGCTCATGCCTGTCATCATGAACAGCTTGTCCTGATAGGTCAGTACCATGACAGAAAGATGATTACATTTTTGACCAGTGTCTTCCATAACTTGAATTATCTGAATAAATCTCCACCTGTTTACTTCTGATTAAGAAATAATAAGTAGGAGTTAGCTGCTGTGAAGGGGCCTCCTTAAAACGGAGGATATACAGTAATGTGCAAAAGTCGTAGGCAGGCAAAGGAAATGTCAGTCAGCTTTGTATCAGCTTAGCCATATAAAAACCGCTCCTAAAATCACCCCAGTATTTACAATAATCGTTCAATATATGGCATATAATAGCCCCAGGCCAGATAATTATGTCTAAATGATGGTCATATTGCTGTATAATAGTAAAAACAAAAAAAAGTATAATATTCTGTCATAATGTGTTATTTTACAAAGAGTATTTGCAGTAACCATCCAATATACCCATTACTAAGTTAATTTAGTGACCTGGGGGTTAATACCTGGTATGTCTGTGGTGCCTCTGAAGAGAGCAGAGTTAGGGTTATTTTAGCCACCCGCCGAGATATCGGTGACTGTCTGAAGAAGTGTATGTTTACTTTTTTGTTAGTACACTTGCCGGCCAGATAAACAGCCTGAAACATTATCTTTGACAGCCTAAGACTGCCTATATGTATGCGCTTTTTTGTAGGTAGATAGTCATAGCCTGTGCTAGTATGCGTGTGGGTAATTGTTTTTGGGTGTAGCGTTCACAGCGGGGAGCCACTGAGCTCGCACCAGCCCAATAAGGGATCCCCCAAGCCTACTGCGTACACAGCCAGGCACAGCAGACAACAGGGCTTCTTCCTCATTCAGCGTTTGGCTGACCGTGAAGACTAGGGTGCCGCACCTGCTCCAGCGGCGGCCTTTGGTGCACGTGTCGCCTTCAGGAAGGTGGGCGGGGAACCTGCCCGTCTCCCCTTTGTCGTTCACGTGGCGTTATGCTCCCCTGGGGCAGCGTTTGCATAGTCTTGAAGATATAAACACCGTTAGCAAACCGTAAGCTGCATCACCAGGCATCTTTCGGTTTTGTGGGACAGGATCTCACACGAGTATAACCTGAGCAGACGCGTTCCAAGTGGGGGGGAAGGAGGGGGGTG
>JAODKK010000079.1:10288950-10301476 GCA_026774405.1 Petrocephalus microphthalmus | reverse complement strand
AAACATGTAAGCCTATGAAAATACCCTACTGAAAATAAATTTGAGAATTTTACAAGGTTATTAACATTTAAATGAGTTTTAATTTCAGCTATTCTTGATTAAATGCCAAATGCGGTTGATTTTAAAATGGCTTTCCCTTTCATGTGAATGTCAGATATAACTGACTGGCTACAGTAATGGTATTTCTGCTGTATTATGGCCTTGCTTGTTCCTTGAATTTGATTTCTTAGCTTATTTTGTAGCTGTTACCTTTCAGTGTTCATTGTCAAAACTGGACCAGCTTTATGCTTGAGAGACTCAGAGGAGGCCTGTGTTTCTTGGTCCGTTTGTGGGCTTGAGAGGGGGATGTGCTGAAACCTGGTGCTCACTCATGGTGGCCACAGGGGGGTTGATGGCTGGGCTGATTTGCTAGCTTAGACAATGATGTGGAATACTCAGTGATTTTTATGATTAAATGGGTTACATCATATCAAACTGTGCATCTTAACTCAGTTTAGCTCCTGATTCTAGTCCTGCCAAACGTGCTCTGCCTGCACTTAGAATGCCTGCAGGATCTCAGCTGCTCAGGTTGCGTTTTTCCTTGTAGAGTGAGGGTCTCTTCAGGGCAGTGTCTATGGAGAATTTGCTCATGCTACCTTTCAAATGGTATGTTTAAACAGGGTTGCGTAAAACCCGGGGAGGAAGGTGGCAGTAGCGTGCAGAGGGCACCTTGAGCCGAGGTGTAATGACCGCAGGCACATGTACTCGACAGCCTGCATGACAAACCTTGGCTTTCATGGCCTGGTTTACTTTAGAGCTGGGGTGTAACATTGGATGACATCTTAATGAGTTTTTAAACCCTCAACCAAGCACCATGGGCTAGGGTCCTGGTGTGTAAATTGAACAGAACAGGGTCCTGTTACACTCTGCCTCAACTGGCACTTTTCCACTGTCATACAGGAACTGACTCGTACTGTGACAAGAGACTAGTTACAGTACAGTTCCAGTTCACTTCTGTTTTGGGTTGACTCGGTAAAGGCATTGCTAAATTTGGAAAGCAGCGGCGGCATAAAACCGAAGAGGCACTTATTTACTCTTCAAACGGTGTACATCATGACTTACTGTGTGCTAATTTCCTAGTTTTCTTGCACATCTGTGAGAATTGCCGTGTTGGCATCAAACGCTGGTGGAATTAGCACGCGCTTGCATAAATTTGCATTATGAATGCATTTCGTTATGCACTCTGTGGTACTTTTTATTTACGAGTTTGGAAATTTATCAGGAATGCGCCAGTATGTCACAATGTGCGATACTACTAATAATAAGTAATATGTAGAATGTACCCTTTTCTGTTGTACATTTTGACCAATCAGATGGTTGTGAGGCCACCAGCTGAGTTTGGTCAGCACGGTTATGGCTTGGGTACAGCTCACATGCTTCACAATGGGAAAATTGACATTTTGCGGTATGGCGTGGTTCTTGGTGGCAGCGGAAAAGCGCTAAGTGAGTTGCTTAGGACAGCTTCTCAGACTGCTCCACTTTTTTGTTCCCTCCCAGCTCCCTGCCACACTGGATTGAAACGTCTTTCATTAAAGGTTGGGCATGTTGTTGCTGGCTGGCCTCCCATCTAACCTGCTCAGGGCTCTCTCTACACTCTTGCCCCCCACAGGAACACCACCTCCAGAGGGCCATCTCTGCGCAGCAGGTGTATGGCGAGAAGCGGGACAGCATGGTGATCCCCGTTCCCGAGGCGGAGAGCAACATCGCCTACTATGACACCATCTACCCCGGGGAGTTCCGGATGCCAAAGCAGCTCATTCACATACAGCGTGAGTACAGTGCAGACCGAGCCGGGTGTGTGGGCACCCCAGCTAACACCAATACAAAGGCATACCCTTCGCTGTAATGGCTGCACTGATAGTGTTTTGTCTGGTGAAGGGTGGCTTTCCCTTCACGAATTTGACTTCCCTGCAAGGTGCTGTGGGTGAACACTTCTGCTGTTGGGGGACGTCAGGCCAAGAGGATGCCTCTGTTTTTGTGGTCAGACAGTGGGTCTTCTGGAAGTGCATGGCTTACGGTTTTGAGGCTTGCTCTGCTGCGTTGCCTGTAGTGATGTGAAGCAGCCTTTGTGCGGCTGCTTGAATACACTGGTAAGGAGTGATTCAATTTAAGGCAATATGCTATGCTTAATGGTGTGTGCCGCGGGCATTCAAGTCTTCTGGGAGCTGTTTGTAGTTTTTCATTGTCTTGGTGTATTGGGCTATAGCTGGGGTTAAGCGAGAAGTGAAGATGAGCGAGCCTGAGAATTTTCTTTATGATGTTTCTGTAAAGCTGTGTAGCTTGTCCAAGCATCTGCTTTAACTTCCTTTGAGAGTTTTGCCTTTAGTCTGCACACCTTGTCAGGCTTAGACTTTGTGTGGTGGTCTTTGGCAATAATGCTGTGCCTTGTGGACGTAGAACAAAATGCAGTGCTTTTGATGTGGGTTCATTATTGAGAATTGAAGCTTCTTTGAATTGGGTCTGAGATACAGAGGATACTTTTATCAAACGACAGTCATTATGGGGCTTGTAGATGGACGAGGCCTTGAGTTTTTGATGATTTGGACAAAACTGATTCGGCTCATTTGCTCTTGTTCTCATTCTTAGCACCTGTGTGTGAGAGAGAGGTTGAGGCATTTGGGTTTGCAGAGGGTCTCCTTTTCTGTATGAGCCAGTGGCATCTCTGTAGCAGACTGTCCACCAGGAAAACGGAGCCTCCTCAACCGCCTGCCCGCCTACCGCAGTGGCAGCTTGCCCACAGTAAATGTGGAACATAAATGCTTGCAAGAGTCTGCCAGTTTGGCATTATGAGGAAAACCAGTATTGGGTTCAAGTAACGCTAAGGAGTTTCCTCGCTGGTTTTCACTATCAGCCTGTTCAGGCAGTGCCTTTCCCAACCATGCTGTTTTTAAACCAGTAACAACTTGGTAAACCTCTGTGCTGGGTGCTTGCCCATTAGGACTGAACGATTTATCGATTTCACTTCGAAATTGCGATTTGAAAAAATGCGATTAGCAAATCGCAAAGGTTGCGATTTTAAGATATGCATTATACAGCACGTCTGACCCAGGGTTTTAAACTGTCGTGAAAATAGTTTCTCAAATTCATGCCATCCTCCTTCAGTCTGTCTCACCAATCAGGGGTGTCGTACTCCTCGCGTGCCAGTCATGCCCACCAATCAGAAGTGGCCCAAAGTGACTGTGTATACGCCCACAAACAACAGACACATGAAAACCATTAGCAGTGCAAAAAATTGGTTCCGCTGCTGAACCGTAAGTGAATTATTTAATTGTAAGAGAATGTTCACAGAAAGGTCCTCTTATTCCTTAATATTTTTATTACTGGAACCGTTTTTTTTCTAAATACATTATTTAACTTAACAGAGTCGTGGCTTTTGTGATAGTAGTTTTATGCGTCATTGTTCTCTGCTAATTTGACCCTTGTGTACTTTAAGCATTTTAATAAGGGTAAAAAGCGGTCGAACGCTGTGCAAATGCGACGCAAAATGTGCATGTAAAAATACATCCACTTTACCGTGTTCGGGTTGCTAGAGAGTTCTTCTATGGGTTATCAGGTATGCTCTGTATCAGAGGTGCCCAATACGTCGATCGCGATCGACTAGTAGATCGGGTAGATCGCGCGACAGTAAAACTTTTACATTAGGTTACTATACCTACTTGAATCCCTTCTCTTGTAGTGCATCACCCGGCAGAACAGGCGAATGTATTGCGAGCTGATGCAAAACTCCAGCATGTATTTAGCATTTTAATGTAGGTAGATCATTTTGACCTGGTAATTTTAAAAGTAGCTCGCAAACTGAAAACGAGTGGGCACCCCTGCTCTATATGATTTCTGTTAGAGTAAAACATTTTGGGGTCAGTTAATATATTCCCATTCTTGTCTATGGATTAAAGTATAGAGCAGTTCAGATTTCAGTGTAGGGTTGTGTACATGTATAGTGAGTACTGAACTTAGTTTAAAAAAAATCGCTAATGAAATCGCAGTCGCAATATCTGTCAGATAAAACGCGATTAGATTTTTTTTTTTTTTTAATCATTCAACCCTATTGCCCATTATGCTTCTGAAGCCTTAAGAAGCACTGTAAATGAAATCCATTACTGACCACTTTGTGTACTACAGGGTATATATCACCTCTGGCAATTCCAATGTGTAGAGCTCAACTTTGTGTGGCAGAATGCGCTTTATTGAGGCTTTTGGGAGAAAGGCGGCAGTCATCAATTACCAAAGTTATCAGATACCAAATTCCTAAAGCCTTATGGCTGCTACTTTCTGGCACCATTGGTCTGTAGGGAACCCCTGTAAGTTGGGACTAAAGAACAGCTTCTTCTCTGAACACAGGACCTTTTACAGTACACTGTCTCCTTGGCCAGGCACGTCAGGTTGGCAGAGCAGTAGGTTAGATTGCTCTCAGCCAAGATGTGCATTGTCAGGCTTTTCCGGAGGGATGCAGCTGTCAGTTGAGTGTGGGGGTTATATCTGGGTTTTGCTCATTGTGGGTCCTGCAGGTTGGTGGTCTCTATGCCAGTGTAACCTGCTGAGTGCTGGAGTAGTGATCAGTCTGTTTAAATGACTCAAAACAGGGGAGGATGGGTATTCTCTCTGCCCTGCGTTTTCTTCTGTTTGTTTTGAAATGATAATAGATCATTTCCCCATGGGGATCAATAGTGTCTTTTCACCTCCCCCAACCTCGCTCTCCATGAGTAAGTTTAGCCGTGAAGGGCAGCCACCTCATGCGTCGCCCAGGGAGCTGGTCAAGGGCCTTGCTCAAGGGCCCACAGACGTGCCGAGGCTGGGCTTGAACCAGCAACCCTCCGATCACAGACACGGAGCTTAATCTGCTGTGCCACACTGTCCTCCCCCCACTTTTTTTTTTTAATTTTTAAATTTTTTACATATATAAAAATAAAATAAAATGTATGGAATGTATGCTTTCTGGTTGGTGAAGTCCGTAAAGTGTACCAGACTCCCTCTGCTTGGCATCTTCAAATCTGTGTTATTTTAAGTATGGTACCGTTGTGGATTCTCATGCTTTTCATTAGCTGCAGCTCCTGAGATGCAGTGTGGGTTTGTGCCGATTTGTGTGTGTTGACAACTCACCTGAGTAAACAAGCCCTCTTCCTGAGACATGTACAAAAAGTTGCGTGGGTGAATTTTAAGATTTATTATTGGCTTATAATTAGTTGTTTATCAAGTGTTCCACTTTACCCAGTGTGAGATGCCAGGACTGCTCTGTATGGATGGAGGCCAGGCGTGCTGCCATCAGTAACGCCTGGTCCTCTCCTTCCCAATCTTCACCCGTGGTACAGCTTTCAGTCTGGATGCGGAGCAACCAGACTATGACCTGGACATGGAAGACGAGGTATTTGTGAACAAGCTGAGGAAGAAGATGGAAATCCTCCCCCTGCAGTTTGAGGAGATGATTGACCGTCTAGAAAAGGGCAGCGGACAGCAGGTAACTGGCCGGATGTCTCCTCCCACCCACCCTCCCTGGTGTTATAATCACCTTTCACCACCTGGAAGTGTCAGTGATTGTACCCTCTGTCGCTGGAGTGCTGTTGGCCGCTGCCCCCCTTAATTCCTGATTGGACAGGAACCCTCATGCCCTTATGCCTCTCCTGTTTAAACCATCCTGTAATGCAGCTCACTTGTAGAAGTCAATCATTGTCCGCCTCAGTTTCCCCCCATCCGTGAGCAGACTAATTAAACGGTCCGCTCGTCCCGAAGGGCAGGCATGACTAATTGATCTCCGTCATCCCCCCTAGCTGGTGACCCTGCAGGAGGCCAAGTTGCTGCTGAAGGAGGACGACGAGCTGATCCGCGAGGTGTTCGACTACTGGACACGCAAGCGGAAGACCGGCAAGAGCGGCTGCCTCATTGCCTCCGTCAAGCAGGAGAAGCGTGACGGCTCCAGCACCAACGACCCCTACGTGGCCTTCCGCCGGAGGACTGAGAAGATGCAGACGCGCAAGGTGCCTAGTCTGGAGGGCTTAGGGCAGGCGTGTCACTGTGAAAGGCTCCTCCTTATTGGATGGGTCTCGGGTACCCAGCCAGGCTTTATCTGCGTCCATTTTTAACCTGCGTCTCTCCAGCAGTGGCTGGGAAATTCTGTGTCTATAACGGCATAACCTCGCCTCGTCTGCCACAGAACCGCAAGAACGACGAGGCGTCGTACGAGAAGATGCTGAAGCTGCGGCGGGACCTGAGCCGGGCCGTCACCATCCTGGAGATGATCAAGCGCAGGGAGAAGAGCAAGCGGGAGCTGCTGCACCTCACACTGGAGATCGTGGAGAAGAGGTGCGGGTGCAGGGGTCCGGGGGGGGGGGTTCCCGGGGCTCCTCTCCGCACTGGGCTCAGGCTGACGGCCTCGCCTCTCCCCTCCCCTCTGACCCCTTAAGGTATACCATGGCTGACTTCGGCGGCGAGGTGATGGCCGAGCTGCTGGCCCAGCGTGCGCTCGTGAAGCCTACGTACCCCGTGCCCCTCGTTCCGCTGCTCAGGCACCAGGACCATGTGGAGTACAAGCCCAAGGTGACTGCCCCCTGCTGCCTGGCTGACCTGTGACCTGACCTCTGACCTTTATCCTGCCAGCTAAAAGGCCTGGAGGTTTTTGACTTGAGGTCTTCCTTGCTTGCAGATAGGAAGGAAATATTAGCCTTTGTTCTTCTAGGTGGTTCATCTACCTTTATCTCATTGTAGACGTGTCAGTTTCCCAGTGTGCTGTTATAATGTATTTATAAATATGAGTGCCCGCTGTTCCTCGCAGTTTTCTGTCCCTATATTGAGAATATTCAACCCCCTTCCTCTCAGCCTGAGAAGACCGAGGTGGTCCGAACCAAACGGAAGTACGAGAAGAGGCCCAAGGCTGCCCCGCTGTCGTCCAGCGCCTCGCTACAGCCCGGCCACTCGGGCCCGCTGTCCTTCAATGCCAAGGACCCGATGAACCAGTACGACTTCCCCAGCTCAGACGACGAGCCCTTCTCCCAGGTGGGGTAGCCAGACTTGGGTTAAGTCGCTGCATCTCCAAGTCGCATGATTAGAATCGCTTGGCTCACTGACCTCGAACCTGCAACCGCATGCCCTGGCTTTCGTCCTCCAGATGTTGTCGGCTTCATCAGAGACGGAGGAGGAGAGCGACCCGGACGGCCCCTTCGCCTTCCGCCGAAAGGCTGGCTGTCAGTACTACTCCGTGAGTGTCCTTCTGGCCGCCGCGCCCACAGCCGCAGTGGCCACTAATGTGCTAATGGGTGAGCCCCGCCCCCTGCAGGCCCGCATGGAGAAGAGCGGCAACTGGCCCTGGTGCAGCCCCGCGGACGGCGGCCTTGGAGAAGCGCGTTACCGCTACAGCCTGACCGCCCTGACAGTTCCCCGCCGCTGCATGGGCTTAGCGCGGCGACGCCTTGGTCGGGGGGGCAGGTGGGTCCATATCCGTGGGAATTAGTTCTGATGGCAGTCTGTGCTTTGCAGGGCCAGCCTTCGAGTGTTTCTTTTAAATTAGCCTTGTCAGCTAAAGGGGAATGAAGTAAAGGCTGTTGCACGTTTTAGAGTGAAATCTACCCTGTGAATTGGTGTGCTCAGAATAGCTGCTCTGGACAGGCTTTCACCCTTTCTCCTCCCCCCCCAGGGTCTTGCTGGACAGGGCACATTCAGACTTGGACCATGTGTTCCACGCACTGGATCCGGACACCACCCCCTTCACGCCCCAGCCTCCGGACAATTCGATCGCCAGTACCTCAGAAACAAATACCTCGGACAGAGCGCCCCCCGGAGGCCTCCGGCAGGTCTTGTTGAACATTAAGTCGTGCCGGTGGCGATACTTCAGGCCCCGGACGGCGAGGCGGGGCAGCGCAGATGGCGCGGACCCCTCCAGCCCTGGCAGACTGTGCAGGGGTTTGAGTCGCACAGGGCCTGTCCAGCCTGGGGTGCCGACGAGTGGACCCGGTTCCCTGGCCAGGAGTGGCCCTGGAGCAGCCCCTGTTGCTAGTGAGTCCTGTCGTCGAGCCACGTGGCTCCCTTGCTGGGAATGAGGGGGCAGGCGGGTTGCTTGTTAAACCCTGCACCTCGAAAATGTTTTTTTTCCAGCCAGAAGTCGACACTCCCAAATGAGAGCAGAATTAGAATTGTTAAAAGGGACCTGCAAACAGTAATTGAAAAATGTCTCCATGCATGAAATTTGACGTTACTCTTTCATTAACCCCCCCTCCCTCCCGACTGCGGCCCTGCATGTACTCCTGTTGATGTCAGCAGAAATGGTTTGTTTTGGGGTGGGGGTGCTCTCCACGCCCATCAGTCATTCCTCCTTTGGATGGCACGTCTAACTGGCCGCATTGGGCAGGCGACGAACAAGCTGCGGGCTTTTTTATAAGCATGTAAGATGTGCCGGGTTATTCCGGGCAGGCGCAGTCTGCATGTGTATCAGGAGGGGGGGTGGCGTGAGCTCAGGGCCTGCCTGCAGAGGGCATGACCCACCCCCCCACACTCTGTGTGCATCTATTTCTGTCTGTATCGGTGTGAAGGATTTAAGGATGAAGTGAAAGCTGCTGATGTGAATGGAGCTCAAGGCTGAACAGCACTGTGTGTGGTTTTGTAATTATTACAGTGTGGGGACCCAGTGTTCCCACAATGTGATGAAAATTCCAGGATAACCAATTATATAAAAATCTGTCTGCAATCAAAAAACTAAAAAAGGCCAAAAGTCTAATTTTGTTTGGTTACTTATGGTTAAGGTTAGGGCTGGATAGGAGTTAAGGGTGTCATAGTTGGGATGAGGGTTACGCCCATAGGAATGAATGGAGTGTCTCCCTAATGATTGGAATACATGGACTGTGTGTGTGGGTTTGTATAGATCACATTTAGGACCAAAATGACCCTTAAGTGTGAACCTGAAACATCCCTACTTTTGGGGGCATCTTTTCAGGTCCAACACCTCAGTTTTATAAAAATCTGTGAATGCAATCAAAAACCTAAAAATGCCACAAGTCGTGTATTTGGGTTGGTTACTCATGGTTAGGTTAGGGCTGGGTAGGAGTTAAGGGTGTCGTGATTGGGATTAGGGTTTTTCCCATGGAAATAAATGGAAGGTCCCCGTTTAGATAGGTACGCGAGTCTGCGTCTGTGTGTGTGGGTGAGATTGTCATTGCTAATGGGGAGTTGTCAGACATAGTCTCCCTAAAGTCCCTTAGCCTTGCAGGCAGCCTGCAAGCCCTGTGCGATGTTGAACATTGATGTCAGGCCACGTTTATCTGTGAAGGAGCTGGGCGTTACACACTTAATCATTCCTCATGGCTCTGTACTGAGGCTCAGGAATCATTCGCTGAGGCAGCACAATTTGTTCCCATAGTGAGCTAGTCGGTGTGAAAGGGGCAGGGGGGCTGAGCTGGCCCCCCTGCATCTGAGTGCCTTTCCTGTGCGCCCTCGGCTGGCGGTGTTCCGGCGGACTCTGACCCCACCCCTCTGCCTCCCCGCAGCATTCACCATGGAGCAGTACCAGCAGCACCAGGAGCAGCTAGCGCTGATGCAGAGGCAGCAGCTGGAGCAGTCGCAGCTGCAGCAGGCGAGCGCCGAGCCCCCCGGCAGTAACGCGCAGGTTAGATCCCAGCCTCTCTAAACATCCGGGGGCACCCCCGTGCTGGCTGATTGGGTGGCTGTCCAGGTCATACCTGCCAAAGCCTATCGCTGCTCACCTGAGACCCGATAATGGTTAGGCCCCGGAAGGCCAGGCACCTTGGGAAATGTGCCCCAGCCTGGGGCAGCTGATGGCCTCCTAGTCTCACCTGTCTTTAATTTGGCCACGTTTCCTGCCTGCCGCCCTGCGTGACGCCTTTCCCTGTCCTGCGCACAGGGATCGCCGTCAAAGACCCTGGACTCGGCGAGCGCCCAGTTTGCAGTCTCGGCGCTGGTGACCACGGAGCAGCTGCTGGCGCCCAAGGCCAAAGACGAGACTGCGCTCGGGCTCAGCGTCAACGGGGTCCTGCCGGCTTCTGGTGAGCGGCCTGCCGGTTTCCATGGCGCCGGTGCCCGGCCACGGCTCTGCTGTACATTAGTCATAAGTAATGCTGAGCGTAATATCTGTCCGCTGACTTTACTTTCCAGGGGTCTACAAGGCATCACACCTCGCCGGTGGCACTCCTGCCCCCGTGGCTCACGCCTGCCAGCCAGCTGCAGTTGCCATGGCAACAACCGCCACCACCACCACGGCCGGCCCCACCTTCCACCAGCCCCCTGCCAACAACGGCACGGCGACGGCGACTCCCAGCCCCGCCGCCGCCACTCAGGTCCTGATTGGGAACAACATCCGCCTGAGCATGCCCCCCCCAGGGGGCGCCCTGAGCCCCATCGCAACGCTCAACGCGCGCCACATATCCCGGACTATAAACGCCGTCCCGCCGTCCGCCTTAAAGCTGGCCGCCGCGGCCGGGAACTGCCAGATGCCCAAGGTCACGGCAGCGTCATCCTTGGACATGGTGCCCAGGTGAGCTGAAGGGAGGCTATGAGTGGGGGGGAGGTGAGGGTGGTGATGGGACTGTGGAGATATCCCAGTCTGACTAATGCCCCTCCACCACAGGGAAAACCACGATCAAGAAAAGACCCCCCTGAACAGTATAGCAGACAACACAGTGGCTATGGAGGTGACGTAGTGCGCAAGAAGCTGGGGGTCGTGGGACCTCGTCCGGGCACCATGGCGACCGTGGCAGGATGGCACCACGTCCGTCTCCGAGGCAACCGTCGGGACTCTATTGCAATGCTCATCTCTCGTGCTTTTTCCATTTATTTGTTACTGTTAATAAAGAGGCATCGACATCTGTAAATTATGGATATGGCAATTCTATGTACAGTTACCATGTATTTGTAATACACTTGTATATATGTTACTTGAATACAGAATTGTTCATTTGATGTTTTGCACTTGGGGAAGAAAAAAAAATTAGAAAAAAGTTGCAACTGGTTAAGTAAAAGGTGAGAGTGTAGCGAAGACGTCCTCACATCATGTGCATGGTGCAGAACCTGCTGTTTTATCTATTTATTGTGCTGTGTTTACAGTTTCTTTGTACACTGTACCCTCATTGGTTCCTGTGCTGTAGTGAATGTGTTAGGTAGCTATGGACTCCTTGGTATTTTGTATATTTGTGAACATAGCCCCGGCCCCCGTCAGGGCGTCCGCTTGTTCTGTGTATCATGTGGAAATAAATGGTGACATACATACAGGATGGTAGGAGGAGAGGGACAGGGCTTAGGCATTGGAGCTGTCAGCGGCCAATCGCTTATTGGGATTTTCCGTTTGTGTCCCGAGACGAGTAACAAAGTAGGAATGAAGTCTCTTCCCAGAAGCCAGCGCTGCTTCCCAATTAACAGAGCACTATTTTTCTTTGATTATTGCTGCTTTTTACTTTTTTTTTGTTTCTAGAGTTCATTTAATAAGCATTTGTTTTTGTTACTCCTCCCCTCCCACTTTTATAAAACATTTAAAGTTGTATTTTTGTACCTCCCGTCCCTGCCCCGTTGTGATTGTATGCCTGTTCTATTGAAAGACTTCATTCGTTTTGTTACTTGATCATAAAAAGGATATAAGGGAGATGGAAGCAGTAATTGCTGTACGTGTATCATCATTCCAATTTCTAAGAAAACAAAACAGCCTTTTTTTCTTCTGTTTTTTTCTTTTCTTTTTTTTGTTTTTTTATTATTCCTCCCGAAGGCTGAAAGGCCAGAACCAGAAGAATGGGGTGCCTTCCTTTGGAAATGTTTGAGCTCTCTTCTGTGAAGAGTACGGTGTCAGGCGAGGCTGCCAGTCTCTGTCGGTGCCGCAATCTGAATGCCCGGTCCAATGGCATCATTTAATCCCTGAGGTTTTCCCATCTGGAAGACGGAAAGTGACACAACTAAAATAACAAAAATAAATCCCAGGGCATTCTATGTTGACCAGCTGACGTGTCCTGTGATCTGTGTGGCGAGCCGTCGATTGTGGGTATCTGGGGGGGGGGTCGCAGTGACTGCTAGAGGCGTTTCTTCTTGATGTGGGTATGTTGCATCAAACTGCAGACGTGCTGGAAAGGTGGCCTCCTATTGTGACAGACTGAAACCATTTGAGCTATGTATGGTAAAAAAAACCTGGCAACAAAATCTCCACTTGGTATTTTGCTTGTGTGTAGATCGCTGTCACCTCCACTGTGCTGAGTCCTGTCGTGCTTTAGTGAAGGATATTAGTTTGGCAGGAAATCTGAAGACCTCTTTCCGAAAATAACTTCCACTCGCAATGGCACAAAATGCTAGGATGCACCCCGTCAGCTACGATGCTTAAGCTTGCTACAGTCTTTCTAAAGGGAAAAAAATTTTGGTTGATAAGCACTCTATTACTCTTGGCTATTAGGCTACTGCTTGTATGAACAAAGGTAACGACAGCAGGACTGAAATAAAAACAAAGATTAATCCTTCTGCAAACTTCGTCAAACCAGTAGAACTTGTTAGTTGGTTTTGGTATGAACTTTAGTACCTT
>JAODKK010000079.1:10128219-10139266 GCA_026774405.1 Petrocephalus microphthalmus | reverse complement strand
TACATACACAGCCACTGTAAGCCTAACTACACAGTACATACACAGCCACTGTATGCCTAACTACACAGTACATACACGACCACTGTAAGCCTAACTACACAGTACATACACGACCACTGTATGCCTAACTACACAGTACATACACGACCACTGTATGCCTAACTACACAGTACATACACAGCCACTGTATGCCTAACTACACAGTACATACACATCCACTGTAAGCCTAACTACACAGTACATACACAGCCACGTGGATTTAGCATAGTATTCTGTATGTGGCAAATTCAAGTTTTGCTATTTCAAACTTTCTGCATGGCTGGTTGATGGATTCCCCATGAACCCATGGATATGGAAGGCTGACTGTAAAGAGACCTTGATGTTTTACAGATTATATCGTGTTGATGTTGTTTTTTAACAGCGTTAGAAATGAGTGAAAATGAGTTACACCTTTGACGGGTGGCTTCCATCTTCTTCTAAATGCGGTCTTAATGCTGTCACTGTGTTCACAGGAAGCACAAACTTAGAGTAATTGCTTACAGGTGCGATAGCCAGACAGTCACTCAGCACCACCGCCCCCCCCGCCAGCCCCCAAAGCCCACAGAGGATCCCTAACTTCTGACCGGAAGGGTGTATACGATGCCGCATGGCTATTTCATTCTTTTACACGCAGTGGGTTTTTTTAGGATAAAGGAATCTTAGTAAGAAATGTGAAGTGAGCCTATAGCTTAATGCTAACATGCTGTAATCCCACATGTGGGGTGGGTTTCCAACGGGGAGACAGTAAGTTTGTGCTAGTTGCTGTCAGTCCTAAATGATTGTTCATTTCCTGCGTGTCAGGGATGGAGTAATGGTGTCCAGCTGGATGGCTGGAGCCGGTCCGTCCTCGCCTTCGCCACACGCCAGCCCCCGTCCAGCTGGTCCGCCTCGACATTCCAGCTTCACGTGAAAAAAAGAGACGGCCACTCCCGGAGAGCTGGGATTGGCTGAAAGCTTGGCGTGGTTCTTCTGATTCATTTTTTTTGTGATATAGCTTTCAAGATAATATGTGGCGGTCATGGTGTTTAATTTCAAAGTGAAGTACCTAACTGGAAAGAAAATTAAGATATTTTGAGATAAGTCCTGTGTTTATGTTAGGGATATGGAAATATTTTCTAAGAAGGAATGGGTAACGGGCTCGTAGTGCCAGAATGGTGTGGAAATCCCATTTGCGCTCTGATGAGCAGAATAATACTGATACCTAATTGATACCTATGGGGAAATTGTCTTCTCACCTCCCCCAACCTCACTCTTTGTGAGGGCAAGCTTGGCCGTGAAGGGCAGCCACCTCGTGCGTTGACCAGGGTTAAGAGCCTCGCTCAAGGCCCCACAGACGTGCCGAGGCTGGGCTTGAACCAGTGACTCTCTGATCACTGGCACAGAGGCTTAACCCGCTGAGCCACACTCTGCCCCCAAAGTTTCTCTTTCGGGTTTTCGAAGCACAGAAACTTTCATCCGCACTTCTGACGTCTGAAGGATCCATGATATTTGAGCTCTGTGGCGCATGTCTAAGACCGAAACATACATGTATAGTTTGTAGAATGACAGATTATTTATAATGTTGAATACATATTCTATACAGCCCCTTTATATGTCTATGCATGCTATATTTGCTTTATTTTTTGCTAGATGTCTTGCCAGACAGGCAGTATTTGGGATCTAATATTAAGTTTCATTTCAGAAGCAGAATACTGGTGAAACAGGATACTTACTTGCACTCAAATTGTTCTTATTCGAAAGCCCCTCTTATGCGGTTCGATGTGCCTGTAACTCACTGAGGCTGACTCGCCGGTACGTTCTCTATTCCCCTCTGGATGTCCCAGGCGTTTGGCCCTGTGGGCCCAGGAGGAGTACCAGCTGCACAGCATTAAGTTCCAGTCCTCGCGCTGTGTTTTCCTTTCCTCATGGCCGTACCTGTACGCCTCTTCTGGGACTCACAGGCCTGCGTGGGAACGGCCACCTTTGTGCTCCCTCCGCTACAGGAAAGGGTTACTTTTCACATTTCCTGCCTGGTCCCCCCTCTGCTTTCGCTGTGCTATGATTGCCTTCTTGACTTTAAAACATTCCCAGGCTCCTATAACCTTCTGGCTTGCCTGCCTCAGCCAAGAGCGGTCCCAGGTGAACGTGTGGGCGGAACCTCCTGTTTTTTAAGGATAAAAATCTCGCTCTTGTTCCCAGAGTAGGACTCTCTCTCTCCCTCTCCCTCCCTCGGTTTCCTTCAGTGCTTTCAAGGTAACGCATACTTTCGTAATGTGTCCGTTCCGGGACCCCCGTACATGTCGGGCTAGGCCTGGTAAATGACCCTGGATCGTTGCCTTTGTCATGCTACCGCCTCTCTGGCTTGCTGCGGAACCGCGGCGTTTAGCTGTCCGCGAGCAATTCTGATCTACCTGTGTTTGTTATGAAGATACTGGCTAAAGTAGGAAAGCTATATGATTGTAGTGTTTTCATAAAGATAAGAAATGAATGCATCATTACAGCAGTAATTGGCACGATTGCCCAAAAGATGAAAGAGAAACCATTTATATTTTACTGTTTATTTAAAATTCAACAAATATGACTCTGGCATCTGCTCAGCATGGTAAATCAGTCATAGCAGATTTGGCCATTCATTTATTTATCTCAGGTGACATTGAGTTTAAATCCCTACGCACTTGTCTTTCAAGTTGCCCTCCTTTGCTGTAATTCCACTTACCTCTAGCTGTTAAAAACTTGAATTTTCACATGCTGACCAGTCAAGAAGGCTTAGACGTGATCTGTGTCTCAAATGGGGTCCAGACAAGTATGACAACAAGCCTCGGGCCTGACGGGCAGACGGACCGGCCAAACACTTGGTTCCAAATTTAGACACATGGTGCTTGAACTAATTACTCCTCAAGTCTTAATCGCCCCCAGCCTCTGTGGCCGATCATGGAAACACGAGGCTCCCATTTTGTTACCGTTGACGCTGCAGCCGAACATGTGTTCTCATAAACAGGTCGAATTATGAAACGGTCTTCACTGCAGACAAAAAACACAAAGTGAAGCATGCCTTCACTGGCAGGTTGTCCTTTTTACATGACTTTACTCACATCTGCCACATGTAAGTACAAAGACGTAGTCCCAGTGAGCGTTTCTGAAAGGGTCCCTCCCGAACCGCTTGTTTCTCTGAGGTTTAAGACTCCGCTCCACCATTTCTTTGCATTCATCCGTGTAATCAAACAACATCTGGAAGACCAATAAATCAAGAGGGCAGGATGTCATAACTTTCATTGACCTGTATGATTTTTATGTATTTATGTGCAGTGGCAGGAGTATAAAACATGCGTCCCCTGTGAACGAATCCCAGCCAGAGTTTATGCTCTGGGACCGATGCCCTCATCCTTGACATCTCTGCGATTAGCTGAGCTTTCCCATTTTCGCTGAAGCTTTGACTTCATTCCCATATGCTCCATTTTCTCATGCACAGCTGTGTTACTGGACAGCTGCGGATGCTAATAGCCAATAGTTAAATGTTTACCAAACCCCTACAGTGTTTTTTTCTGATCAATAAAATGTCACCTTGTTTGTTTTTCGGCACTGCCAGTTCTTCACGGTACGTGATTTGGACGTTCGTTTAAATCAAGGCAACACTGGTGAAAAAGGGTGTTCTTCACTTATGACTACTAGCTAGGTTAGTAACTTTGTATTTATAGGATGTGTGATCTTTTACTTTAAACATCAGATGGGCTCCAAAGCTTCAGGAAAGTGGTCGCCATGGTATACTCTGAGATAAACATAGTAATTAAGAGGATTCTTTCCAAACTGTCAAGCCAAGTTGGGTCATTAACCCCGAAGGCTGGTCTTATAGGATGCCTTTATTGCACAGTCACTGGACTTGAAGCTTGCTGGTTCCAGTATGTACCTGGATGCGTGTTAAATACTCTAACCCAGGGATGGGTGCTGAGAGCTGTCTAAATTTGAATGCGTATGAACTAGCTCATAAAGGTGTGAGCATTTACTATGATTCTTAGCACCATTGATTCCCCACAAACACGCCTACCGGACCCCTGCTCTTCCAAGCTGAAAGACACAATAGAGTACCCCGAAGTCCTCTTATTACTGTGATCCTTTTGTGGATCAATACAATAAAAAGCTGACCCTCAGTCATGGCTGATCATGTTGTCACAGATGAAAAGCAGCAAGCTTCACCTCCCATTCTGAGATCACCAAGGACCCTATTCCATGCCGTGCATCTGTTTGCCTCGAGTCCTCAAAGGTCTCCCTGGAATCCCCTATAAACTCGGGGTCTCCTTGGTGCTGGTCAATTTGAGATGTTTGCGAGTAGTGCTTGATCTTTGACCCCCCCCTTCAAAGTCAGCCATTGGCAAGTCGAAGACACATTCTGGCAACTCCACTTGGGTCCACCAGTGGATTTCTCCCACTAATGCCCCACCGCCCCCATAAACACCTTCAAGTAAATATTCCCTCTTGATTCCCCTCCCTATATGTTGGCCCACACTTGGAGTTAACCCAGTTTCTCTTTTTCCTTGCTTGATGTCCTTGCTTGGCTCTTTTTAAACACACAAGGGTGGTTGTCAGAGGCCCTGCTGAAGTTTCTGCTTTTGTTCACCACGGTGCACACGGGTCTCATAATCGGGAGACAAAACTTTGAGCTCGGGGTTGGCGAGCGTCCGTCATTTTGGTGCCATACGAGTGGCCGATGGTGTCCTGGCACCGTCGGCGCCGTGCGACCCATACTGTTAGTGTCGCAAAAGGAGCCAGTCAAACTCACTTGGCCTTTCTGGCAATGAATCACCACTGGTGTTTATCTGATGCGCTGCATTAATCAGAATCGTGAAACTGTGCCAGTGCATGAAAAGCATAAGGTAGGAATCGGGCATTGCATTTGTTTATTTCTAAAACCGGTGTTTTCTTTTGAACCTTCAAAGCCTTCCCAAGGTTACAGTCTGTTCAGATGCTTATCTGATGCTATTATATTATACATATGATATTTATGCCAGTGTAAATATTGTTTGCACTTAATGTAGCACTGCTACAATAATTTAACTTAAAGTGCTGTTGATGTGTAAATGGGTGATGCGAGTCGTATACAAGTGGACAAAGTGGGGAGGTAATATTCGCAGGCGGGAGTCTGCTGCTTTCAGCTTATGCCATTGGAGTGGCACACTAATTGTAGTTTAATACCAGACACAGTGCAAAGAGGTGTAATTTTCTTACCATCTAAAATAGAGCTGACAGCTTTTCATTTGGCTCAAGTTAATTTTGTATCGAGAACAGCTGCAAGATATTATCGCCCACCTTTGTTTGCGTTTCCCTGGCAAAAGATTCCCTCTGGCTGTGCCCGGGGAGCTCTTGGTACAGCTTTGGCACAAGGAGATGTAATGTGCCTTTTTATGGCATTTCTCACAGCAGAGACTTCACTGCGAATAGTGATGAGCGCAGTGACACCGTGTGATTGTCCATCCGCGGACGGCGGCCATGCTAGAGGGGCGTCCGTGGGGTTTCGGGAGTGTGCTCGGTAGGATGGGGACTGCGAGGTTCAGCCGAGCCTGAGATAAAGAAGCCGCGTAGAGCTAAAGCTGAGGAGATAAGTCCGTGCGCCTGGCTGAGTGCTCCGAGTAGAGTCCACTGTGATTGGACCAAACCCCACAGCCGTGCCCCTGCGGCCTCTTCCCATGCGCCGCAGAGCAGACCCTATGCTCAGCTGGCGTCTCGACATATGCTCTGAACACCGCGGCTATTTCAGGCCCCCCGGCACCTGACTCCTAATCTTATCTGCCGCAGACAAGGGAAACCGAATCCCGAGAACGTTTTACGCGGACGTGGGCCAATTCGGGACGGGCGTGTTTTGGGGCAGCTCTCGCGTGCCGTCCGGTAGATGCGAGCCGTGCCCGGCGACAGCCGCCCTTGGGCTTGGCATCGCCCCCGACTCATTCAAGGGGATTCGTTTGGGTCCGGAGTGCCAGTCTGGATTTGCATGTAAAATGAGATTACGTTACCGATAGCGTCAGCTAGCCAGTGCGTCACTGGCTAGACCCAGCTATCTGAAATCACCCAGCCGAAAGATGGAGCCTGCTGGCAGACGAGGGTGGCGGCTGGTATGCGGCCGCAGTGAGGCGGATCCACGGTACCGGTCCAGATCTCCCTTTATGGTGAAAAACACCCACTGGTGTATTTGTGTAACGTCAAATCGGGATGGAGAGCGAGTGAGGTGGAGGGAACTGGAAAAAATGACCCTTTGAGTCTTTATTACCCTTTTAATAAAAGCTGGTATCCAGGTCGGACACGTGTTCCGTCAAAGAGCCAAGTGGTGTAAACTGGGCATTACGTTCCTGTGTTATTGACCCTGCACTGGCGAACAGGGCCGTGTCCATACTCCAGAACTGAACCTTCTGTCTTCTACGGATGGGATCCCACAGCCTCACCCTGTATTAGTAATCACTGTGATATCGTTGGCTGCTCACCAGCCATGTGGTGGACACCAGCCATATTACTTACCCGCTAAGTGGATGCTTTGAAGCGTTTACCCGTCCTACTCACATGCGGTCCGACTGGACCGGATTAGGTTAGGGAGCTTTCTCATGGGCATCGCAGTAGGAATCCCACTAATGGGACTTGAATATGAAACATTTTGGTTATTTGTTTATCGGGATCACAGTGTTGGGCTCTTTCCTGAGACGAGGGAGCGCTGACCTTAGTGAAGAGAGTCATGGAGGAACTTAAACAGGAGCTAAGTACAAAATGCAGATCCCTCAGAAGATGACAGGTGGAGGGAAAAGAGAGGCTGGTCTGTGATCAAAATATATTTGATCTGTGAGTTATAATTATCCCCTGTGCCTAGTTTGGTACAGGTTAGTCTCCCACTGTATTGAACCTGTATAATGTAGCAAAGACACCGAGTGGGAGTTTCCAACCCCAAAGAGAGAAAATGTGCTTCTCTTGCATGCTTGGCACGAAAAGTGTATGTGGGACATGACAGGAACAGGCAGCAGATTTACACCTTAGAGCATTTACCCAGCCTCCAATCATTCTTTTTCCCACTGTGTTTTCCGTGCTAATCCATACCGTCTGGCATATCCAGCAATTGTCCTGACGGCCCAACTGCTAATCAAACGCCCCATTGCAGCGGGAGAATTTGTATCTAATGTACTTCCTGAATAGTATCTTTGAAAGTGCACGAAACATTTGTAATAGAGTCACTCGGCTTGTAGATAAATGGGCTTTATTATCTTACATAAAATACAAAAGAAGGAAGAGAGGATTTATTTTTGTTGTTATTTTAAGAAGGGTTAGACTTTGTGGGTGTGAGTAGCATAATGTCTCCGTTTGTATCAGGGAGTCAGTCCGTGGAGTTGTTACTCTTAAGATCTGCTGTCACCCCCAGTTCCAAAGGTCATACCTTGGTTTGGTTGAGGGAATGGCTTGGTTGAGTAAATATCAGTTCAGTAATATTCCAAGCATTAAATGGGCATTTAAGGTATTTTGATTTTTATTTTAGGAAACCAATCTATAGTATAGCAGTCATTGCACCGGGCCGTGACCTGTCAGCAACCTTGTAATCCCTCGCATCGGAAAGTGGAGACAAGGTCTTTATTTCAGCACGCGTTCCCAGAAGAATCCTTGCACCACAGAACCTCAGATGTAGTAAACATCTAACTTGCCAGAAAGTCGTACATGCTTTTTGAACTTCCTGTATTGTTGTTGTGCAACTGGCATGATTTAGCAGAGAAGGAAACTTTGCAGGAGTTCAAATGTACAAATCAAAATAGACCAAGTGTTAAGGAAACAGGCTAAATATGTTTATGCACAGGGGTGGATAAAATGACAGGAATGCCAAAAAATATATGAATACCAAGGATCGGGGTCACACTGCGCTTTCTGGACAGCTTGGATTCTCCTTGGAACGTTACCGCATGAGTCCTGAAGTGTGCCTACTGCAATATTGGACCATCTTTCAGGCTCCCAGTTTGTAGTAGTGGGGGTCTATTTCTCTCTCTGCACTCCACAGCTTCCCAAGAAGGTGCACTGAAGTTTAAACCCTGTGACTTTGGAGGTGTTTCACCTCATCCTGGTTTTCATGAAGCTTAATTATTTAGAACTATGTATTGGGTATTATAATTTCCCAATATGGGAACATGAGGGAATAGTTTGTGCACCATAGGGTTCATCTGGTCCTTTAAAATGACATCATGTTCCTTGTCTCCTGTATGACCAGAGCCCATCATTGGCTGCCCGTTCAAGTCAACACTGATGGTTAAAAGCACCTCTAAACATAATTGTATGACCTATTTGACCTTTTTCAGAGTCGCCTCACATTTTTTTGAAAACTTGCATATCAAAATATGGATCATCGGACCTCCTTCACAACTGGTGATTAGCATTCAGGTTATCGTGACACATTTTCCTAGCTCAGTTTGCAGCCGATTTCGTCACTCTAAGGATATACTTTATCAGGTGGTGTTTCTATTATTTTGTCTCTGTATACGTATTAAAATAAGATTTGTATTTTGTTTATTGCATTGGAATTGACTCTGACTAAGGCCTCATGGATTTTCATTGACTCACATTTGTTATTATTAGGTACAAGGCCTCATATTTAAACCTGGGGATCACAAACTCCTTCAGGCTGAGGTGATGACAGCCCTGCAGTATATCTTCTTCTTCTCCCTCCTAAATAAACGAACGCCTTTCCCACCCCTTTTCAAGCAACCAATCAGCAGTTTGCTAATTAAAAATCGTTTCATCGCTCAGTTGGGTGGAACCCGGGGGCATTTCAAGGGCGTGGCGGAGAAACGAGGGGAGCTGAGGGGAGAGACGCAGGAGTGATTGGGCAGGAGGTGGTTCACTTACCTTATTTATTCAAATAAAAGTAAGGGTTTTGGGAGCTATGCTGTTAAACTAGAATTTGGTAAATGCTGCTGGGTTGTCTGACAGTTCCAATAACTTTAAGATTTTCTTAATCTTTTGCACCTTTTTGCCCCATGAAAACCCCTTCAGCAAGTAACGTAGCCAGACTGCCCCTTATTTATCAGAGAGCAGATGGGATTTGCTGATCTGTCACTCTCTATGCAAATCTGGCACAGCACAAGCCAATCGGGACTCGAGTCTGGGCCATGGCTCACCCAATGGGAACCCGGAGAAGGGAATTGTGGGAGTGTGAAAAGAGAGGCATGGCTGAGCCCCAAATACACTTGACTCATGATTAAACCCCAGAAGGGGAAATGTCACTCAGCTCCTGGCAGCTACAACCAGACACTAGAATCTTAAACGCAAACATCTGAAAGCCTGGGAAGGAGCAGGAACTAAATATGTATATAAAGTATTACATTTCAGAAAATATTAATATTAAGGCCTAGAAGGCCAAGTTGGTGTATTTCGTAACCAAGCTGCGAAAAGTGTCCCCCCTGTTGCTGAAGTGCATTCTCTGCCAGGCACAGGAATAGAATATTTAATGCGGTTGCTTACTTGATTTCCACATTCTTTTGGTTGCAGTCTCTTAGAGAATTCCCCAGTGCTGTGATCTGACATAATTCAGAAAGACTAAGGATGTTACTCTGTTACTGTTGTTCAGTTCATCCAACGTTGCCGTTTTTGCCATTGATAATCGAGGCTTAAGGTTCAATTCCTTTCTGGAGGAACCGCTGTCCTCTTTGGAATGTCTGCCCATCCATCTGTCCGTCTATCCATCTTCCATAAGTGCTTATCCAGTACAGGGACACAGTGAACCTGGAGCCTATCCCAGCCAGGCAGGGGACACCCCAGACAGGATGCCGCTCCATCACATGGGCAGTTTCAAAATGCCAGTTCTCCAAAAGCTGTGTTTCACAACCCGTTCCTCGGGGACCCCCCCGGAGACTCCACGTTTTTGCTCCCACCAGGAGGGAGCAAAAAACCCTGGACAGGCCGGGGAAATGCAGAGCTAAAACGTGCACTGTCAGAGGAAACTGGAGTTTGTGGAGAAGGCCCCCACAAACATGGGGAGAACATGAAAGCACCAGAGCATCGTAAATCGTAAATAACCCAAAACAATCAGATAAAAACAGCTAGATAAATGAAGGTATTTAAATCATTTGAGATGTATGGACAAGGCCGGCCACCTCCTGAAGTTTGGGAAGTGCAGCTGTGCACGCCGCCGCTCTGATTACTGCCTCGTTTTACAACGACGGCCTGTTTGTGGGTCTCTCACTGTATTAAGGTCAGTTTGGAGCTAATTAATGCCTTTGGAGCGTCTGCTCTGTGGTCGCTGTGCGGCTCGCGTCTGAACAGCGGCGCCCCCATCAGGTGGGAGGTGTGACGGGCTGAGAACGAGGGGAAGTTGCCAAGTAACCCGTTTCCAAAATGTCCACTCCAGTCTCATTTCTGCTGGAGTTCCTGGCACAGGGTGGGGGGAAAAAAGAGCAATGTTGTTTTTGTTATTGCGGCTCATACCTGCACTTTTAAAAGTATTGTCACCGAAAGGAATATTATTCAGCCCCTTTGCTACGTTGTGAAATAAAGCTCGGCTTGAAGAGGAGATTTGCTACGCAGGGTGAGGTTTCTGCGCTATGTGTCAGCTGCCTGGGAGAAGGCACTGAAATGCCATCCCCACACAATAAAACACCCCCAGCTGTGCCAATCCATAACTGTGCCTCTTTGGAGAGGAAAGTGGTTAATAGGGAACAATGTCAGACGTATGCCAGTTACTCCCAGGAAGCCTGTTGGTCATATGGGGCGGGGCCAGCAACTCAAAGCCTACTTAAGTTAACTCACTGTGATGCTTTGCAGCTTCAGTGCCTTCTGGGCTGGGCGCTCCAGGCCCTCGCCTGCTGCGTGTGCTGTGTTAGATTGTTCTGCTGCATATTTATTTACCGGTATTATTTCGCAGATGCTTTTATCCAAAGCGACAGTCGTTTTAGAGTTCCTGGAGCAGTTAGGGATTGGTTAAGGGCTTCACTCAAGGGCCCAGTGGTGACATTATTCTGTAAACTCTGGGATATGAACTGGCAACCTTCTGCTCACTGGCACAGCAGTGATAAGCCACTGAGCC
>JAODKK010000079.1:10100848-10123320 GCA_026774405.1 Petrocephalus microphthalmus | reverse complement strand
CGGGGAGAACATGCAAACTCCACACACATGGAACTGGGCCGGATTCGAACCCTGGTCCCAGAGGTGTGAGGCGGCAGCGCTACCCACTGCACCACGGTGCCGCCCTCAAATGCACCAATAGTTGTTAATTCCAATCATATGAGAATTGTTGCCACATTGAGTTTTCTAAAACACTACTTTTGCGAACTCATCCTAGGTTATTGATCCAATCACCTCCAAATGTGGTGTGCATCATCTACAGACAGTCCTGACCAAAAGTTGTTCAAAGCATTATGCTAAGTCAAATAGGGTGGCTGCTGTCCTCCAATGAATTTGATGACTAAGCCACCAAACAGGAAGTGAGTCCATATCTCAGGAACGCTTTGATATAGCAAAACCAAATTTAGAGTATGGACTTCGGACCCAATCCCGAGCTAAGTCACCAAAAATGGTGTCATTGCACCACTAGGGGGAGCTACAATAAGCAAAAATGTGTTTTGCCTGATAATTGTGGAATGGTTTGACATAGAAAAATTATTCATATGTCTCCTACCACCATGAGACATGCCCAGTCTCTTCCACTGCAGAATTTATGCTAGTCTATTTGGTGTGGCCACCGTTGGATTCAGTATTGACAGTGTAAGAATTCACCTCAGGCAAATGTCTGGGAATTGTCAGGATTGGTCTCTGCCGTTCTATTTCTGAATTTCTATCCATGCCATCCATGCCTCGCTTGTATGCTTGGCCCCATTTTTGCTGCTTGCAGCTATATTTATTATTATTATTATTATTATTAATAATGGTAATAATAATAATAAATTTGATTCTCATTTTATCTACGTTATTTCATTTTATGATTCTATTTTAGTTTTATTTTAGCAATCACATCTGAACTGGTTTCATTGTTCAGCACTTTGGTCAAATTTGTTTTAAATGTGCTTTATAAATAAATTTGACCTTGACTTTGACATAGCTGGGGCAGCCTGCACCGAAGCAGCTACACGGTGTTCGGAAATGCACGCCGAAATGGTCAAACAAGGAAAGGGGAACGTCATATAGAGAGCTTTATTCTACCAAGATTTGTTTTTGTTCATTTTAAGTCATTACGGGAGACCATATGTAACTCCATAAGAATAAGCATTTGGTATCACTATCTCCCGGGGTGGGTCGTCCTGATAAGCTGGTCTCTATCAGGCCTTTTGTTACAGCTCTGTCCTCTTCAGTACTTCACTTGGGCAAACACTCGGGGGGATCCAGGCATCCTGCCTACTGTCAGTAAACACCTTGCTGAAATGCTCTCTTAAAAATCCAGAGACTTGGCTCTTGGTCATAATAAATCCCCTTGCTGTGGCGTCAGCAACAGTTGCGGGCAGAACACAGACTTATACGATGCGACGTGGGAGGTAGGCAGCCATGCCTACTTAGCCCTAATGTTGCTTCTTATACAAGGGTCCCATATGGACGGTGGTCCTTGTGGAGAGCAACTGTTATCTTGTGATGCTTATTTCAGTTCAGGAAGTCTCAGCAGTGTCATCCATCAATGCAATTTCACCCTGGGATGATGGATAGCAAAATTAATTCTGCCCAGGCATGTACAAGGAAAAGGCCAGCGAGGATATGCTAGGAGACACATGTTCCAAGTATGGAACCAGCATTTGGAACTCCATCCTTTATCTTGTCAGATATCAGTCACGTGAGACTGCTGACACAAAGGCTTTTTGGGACTTTAGGGTCTGAATGGCAACTATTTAGCTCATGCGATTGTTTTTCTTCCTTCGATATCTTCCTGTCAAATCGCTGAAGTCGTTGAGGCCCCATCCATTTAGACAGATTGCATCACGCTTTGCCGCTTTGAAAACTGAGGAAAAACAAGAAATTCCTTAGATAAACTCATAATAAAATTCAAAATCTCAAAAACTAATCACACTTTTAGATATAATCTGTCCAGCCGATTGGGTTCAGAGTTGAAATGGTGAAATAACGTTACCAGCTGGATACTGAATTGGATACAGATGGTTGCACACTGCATGGTGTTACTAGTATTTAAACTTAATGTTCATTTTAAATGTGATCAATATCTAGAATTCTTTCCATTTTGTACATGCTTAGCCCTCAAGTGTTCAAAGAAGTCATTGACTGAGAAGTAATTTAAGCTCAATAACCAGATCTTTAAGGGGATTTCTTATGCATAAACAAGAATTGTTGTTTTGGCAGATGATCCGAGGTCAACAAAGAGCCTCCAGTTCCGAAACATCGCTCCTAAAGCACCAATGGCAGTCCCTGGGCCTGCTGTTCTGCCCCGCCGGGGTCCCTCCACCCTGCCTGAGGCCACCACACCAGTCAGCCCCAGATCTATTGTTGTCCCTGCCCAGAACTATGCTCTGATGCAAGTGGCTGGGCAGGAGGGTACCTACTCCCTGGTGGCACTGCCCACGTCGGTGTCCTCTCAGTCCTCATCCCGGCCACAGATGGTCCAGAGGGACACTTCAGCTGACAGAAACATGAAGCTACCCATTCCCAGGTACCGGCCGACGAGGAACAAAGGCACGCCAGAAACAGCCAAACTTCAAGACGTCCAAGTCAGTTCCGGCAAGGCGGCTCGGCAGACGCAGACCGCGGCACAAGTCCGACCCAAGGACCACGCGGACGCCTGCTCGACGTTAGAGCGACCGGAACCCGTCCAGTCGGGATCTCCGGACATCGCGTCCACAGCCTTGCTGACAGAGAATCCTGGGCTGGGAATTGAGACTGGCAAGGGTACTGTGGACACAGCAAAGTCCAACATCCAGGCGTCAGGTGCGTCTAGCCCGCCTGCGCCTGTACCAGCAGTGAGTGGAAACAAACCAGAGGATGGGTCTCCAATCAAGCAGCGTCTCACTGAGCTGACTCTACCCCCGGCTGCTAGGGTCGCTACCACCATTTTCTCGCCAACAATCATCAGTAAAGCCGTTCGGTTTGTCCCCACGCCTCCCAAGGGGAAGCTACCGATACTTCCATACCCAAGGAAGAAAGGTGTGGGCGTAACTCTTGCTAAATTGCAGCCTAAGTATCCAGAGCCTCAGCCGTGCCTCGTGAGCGCTTTGCCGATCGCCGCAACAGCGCCCGCTGCTGGCGAAGAAGCGCACCAAAAGCAGACGCCCAACAGCATGCGAGCGCCGGACGCCGACTCTCAGAGTGTCGGGCCCTGTACATTGCTGAAGTCTGCGGGTAAGAAGAGGGCGAAGAAGAGAAAGGCCTTTGAGGACATGACTTTCGAGGCCAGGAAGAAGAGGTCGTTGTCGTTTTCCCGGCGACGGGTTCCAGAGAAACCGACACCGGCGAGTCAGAATGAAAAGATTGTCGATATTTCCAAGAAGTACCGCAGTATAATGCCAAAACCGCTGCTGATGTGGGAGGTTCCTCCGCAGCTGGTGGCTGTGTCATCTGTTCCGGCACCCCAGCACTTAGGACAGGAGTTTGTCCTCAGTGAGAAGCCCTCAAACAGGACACTGGACTTTCCGCAGTCAGGTCATGCCTCTGTCAAGCACGGTCCCCAACGAACTGCGGTAAGCGCCCATGTAAACCTGGGGAGCCGGCTACCTCACCGTTGCCCAGTTTGTGGCCGCTGCTTCCGCTTCAGGAACCACCTTCAGGGACACATGAGGATTCACAATAACGGCAGGCAACATGGCAACCCATCCTGTCGGAAAAGCCACTCCGGCAGCCTCAACGCCCAGGTGAAGCTGCACCACCATGCCGAGAGCCGGCCCAGGAACGCCTTGCTCTGTCAGTTCTGCGAGAAGGCCTTCGGCTACGTGGGCGTTTACTTCAGCCACCTGCGGGAGGTTCACAAAGTCATCCTCACCGTGGAGCCCTCAATTAGCCAGCACGAGGATGACGTCCCACTTGAGGGGTAAATCTATCTTTTTCAGCCTTCATACTTAGAGGAAAATATGTATTGATTGCATTGTTCATTTCATAGCTCTTACCTCCATCAGGAAAAGTTTTATATTTCATTAAGTGGTAATTCCAGTCAGTTATCGGTGAATTGCTGACATCGTACCCCCAGTTTATGCATTATCACATACCCCACTGTCTTTGCAGCATGACGTCTCCAGACACCCCCGAGGAGCAGGGCCATGAGCGGGAGGACCCCGTAGAGCTGCAGATCAAATGCGCGCGCTGCCAGGCCACCACACCCACCTTCCTCGACATGCGGCTGCACCTGCTGCACGTGCACCAGGAGACCGTCCCGCTCCGCCCACTGGAAGGGGCCCGGCGGGGGTGCCGGCAGGCCGAGGACGAGCTGGTCAGGCACGCCGCCCACTACTGGAGGGAGCTCAACGAGAGGAAGAACCTGGCGACAGGGAACAGTTTTAAAGTGGAGGAGGAGGAGGAGGAGGAGGGTGGGGGGCTGCTCTCCTTCTCGAAAATCAGGTGCGACCACCAAGGGCAGCCAGATGGGGCTGGTGTATTGGCTGACGGCGGCGGGGATCCTGCCTCGGGGCAGGCCGGGCTTGCCAAGGACCTTTCGCTGTGGGCAGGTACCGCCTTTAACTGTCTGCTGTGCAGCGCCCTTCTCAGTACCCAGGAGGAGCTGCTGGGGCACTGGGAGAGCTGGCACCACTGCAGGGACCCGACACTCTTGTGGAAAGCGCTGAACTCATTGCTGGGTCCTGGGAGGCCCAAACAGGAAGTGGAAGAAGGGACCTTCTAATCCAACTATGGCACACTTTCCCCCTTCATAGACGCATCACCCACCCTTTCTGAGTCTCATTAATTGAAAAATCTGCATCACATGGAAATGGCCTGGCTGAAATGGACCCCTCTGCCACTGTGATTTGATTTTTAAATGAAAAATTCCCTCTGCTGTTGTTCACTTTTGCTGTTTTTAAGTAGGGGCACAAAATGGCAGGATGCCTGTATGTATTGTAAGAAAAGTCATAATAAATAGTAAATGATATTTTGTGTACACATGAAGCACACAGTATATCCAGGGCCTTTTCATGTAGCAATGTGTAGAGGGTGAGCGATGTCCCATCCAAGTGTCTGTGTGGTTCTGGTGTAGACCTGGCCTCCTACAGCAGAAATTTCGACTAAAAGTAAGTGGTACAAACAATCTCATAAAAAATGGAGCAACTTTTCACATTTCACTTAACATAAAAATGAGAAATTAAAGCCTTGTCTGATTAATACTGAGTTTTAAGTAGCAGACTGAGTTAAGACCTTCAAAGAAGGTAGCGAGCAGTTATGAATATGCTAATAGCCATCACAGGTGCCTTACTTTAAGGTAACTGGAGAGCAGTAGTTAGGGCTATAAACACAGAGCAGGGGAGAGCTTTCTGTGGGGGTGAGACACATGATCCTTTGATGGGTTCTGCATAATCAGAAGAAAAGCTCCGTGCATCCTGTCATCGCTCTTGTGAGGGGGATGGGGGCAATAATTGTGGCTATTTTTGTTTTAGAATAAATGTGATTTTTTTTTTTCCCCCCCAGTTCTGTTGAATAAAATATATTTCACACATATAACAGTTGATTTGTTTAGTGTAGTACTAACAGCATTCTGTTGACCAGTTCTGGACCCTTTCACGCCCATGAAATTTGAGCAGGGCCCTCAGTACTTCTGGAGGTGTCTTATCTCCTCGTACTTCCCGTGTGATACCTGTTGCATGTGTAGGATGAATTGTTCAAACATCATGCTGTTTATTTTAGTTTTCTGACAGATTTCAGGCAGACATTGTGTAGGTGGATAATGTTACAGAACTTGTACACAGTGCTAACCCTGATGCTTCATTAAGCATGCCGAACGGTCAGGCCTGAAACGTAAACCGACGTTTTAGCAAGCTCCCTACTCCCTGTTAAGGTGCCCCGAACACTAATTAAACAGGTGTATCCTACAAAACGTGCCATTGGGGATTCAGTTTGAGTACAAATCTGGCTGTCTGTTTACTGACTCCCTTACCCGATAAGTGATGAATGTGCATCTTAACGCTGTTTGCCTGGACATCCTCCCTCAAGGAATGCGTTCTGGGAATTTTTTCTTGTGGCATCAAGGAGAAACAAGCATCTTGAGGAAGAACTCGTCCGCCCCAGTTTTGGTGCACGAAAGCACTTTCTCCAAGTTCACTTCTGATCAGCAGTTGAAGTGTAAGTGCTCCAGAGTTACAACAGCAAACCTTACACCAGACTCGTTCTCACAGAATCATCAACCATCTGCCATGTTCCTGAGGGAGGACTCCATGAGTGATCTTTGGCCTAAATAGTAATGGTGTCGCAGGAAGTTCTCCAGGATCGCTAATCCGGCACCGCCATGGTCCTGAGTGACACAATTCTGGCTCACATCTGTCCAGCTGCATCCGAGCAAGACATTGCTGTTGGTTCTCCCAATCCCAAACAACAGAACATCAGCATGATGATTCTCTTTCTGCGGCACGTGGAACATTTTCCTTTGGGGTAGTAAGACTCTTAATTTGTCTTTAGGAAACTGAAAGCAGATGTCAGAAAAACAGGCCATTCCGTCAGAACGCCAGCGTTTCCCTGTTGTCAGGATCAGTCATGTTTCCTTACATTTTGATGAGTCACAAGTTTCCTGTGCGATTCTGGCACTTTCACACCTCCTCTCACATAAAAAGCCAAGCCTACAAATCAGGTGACACCTGCAGGGTATTCTTAAGAAAGAATGAATCCCTGATATGCCAGCTGACCTTGAATATGCATCACTAGACTTATCCTCCGTTTGGTGTTGACCTCCACTAATTAAAACGAGACCACAGGACTGAATGCTTTTTGTGACAAAATGAAATATTTTGTCTGCTGGCATCTGAAACCAACCAGAAGTCGGCGATCTGCCTTTGCTGTAAAAAACCGGCCCATTGAAGTGAATGGAGTTGATGCAACTCCCTCTCTCTAGTTCGCACATCAGGACAGCTGGATTGATTTGTCATGACTTTCAGTGCAATGTAACCAATCAGAAGTTGGATTACGTCCGCCGACTTTGATGGGTGACGATGACAGAACTATTTCACGGTGCGAAATATATCACTGATCATAAAATAAATGCAATTAATCGAATTATTTCAGAATATAATCGAAGTTTAAGTTATTTATTTCATATTTTAATTGTTTATTTCTGTTTTAATTATTTCATTTGGTCACAAAAAGTGTTCCATGAGGACCCATCTACACGGAGGCAAATGAAAATCCCATTACAAAGTTCCAATCCGCTCTTTCTGCCATAACAGCTGCCCACATAAGAACAGCTTGACTGCAGTTAGTGATTTATGAAAACACAACAGCTTTCTATTGGCACATGCTTTTTGGTAATGACCCAGGGACTGAAATACCCTTAAGCTATTATGACGGGCCTAAATCCTTAAAATCCATCCCAGCGACGTAGATGGTCTGCGCCAAGGAACATAGTGGAGAAGCCGCAGCGTGGACACGTAACTCCGAGTCCCTCCTGTTAAAAGCATGACTGATTTTATGACTTCCCACACTCCGGTGCATTGTGGGTCGTTCAGTCTACCTCAGCAGACTGTGATATTAATAATCAGCAAAATCCAAACATCTCCACGAAACCTTTATTTTTCCTGTAGAACATTAAGTGCTAGAACTGTGTTTTTCCTGGCTGAAAAAACGGCCAAGGTGATAACTTCACAATACATGCCTGGTCTTGTGTCCTGTCCTTTGCCTGCCATTTCATTCATGATCTTCTGGCCCACTTAGATTGACTTTTGGAACACAGCTGATTAAATAAGCGTCTTAGCAAACTAAGGCAGTTGGGTAACCTGGTCGACAAAGCATATTCATCAAAAACAGTCTCAGAGCAGAGTCAGACCGTGCTTTTAAATGCTCGGTAAACAAAACGGTTGCTTTGAAAAAGTACCTGCTTTCAGGGGCACGAATGTCACTACAAAAGGGATTCTCACTTTTCAAGGCTGCATGGCTGTCGGTTAATCCCTATCCCGATTGTATATCACTAATGCAGTAACTAATCAATTGTAACATACACTGTATTGGTCTTGAAATGAGCAGCAATGTATTTATTTAGTTGTTGGGGGGTGTTGCGCAATAGCAGGCTCTGGAGAGTCATGTGACTGACATTATCCATATTGATTTTCTCCTCACCTATCTGTCATTCGCGGTAACTTGTATACAGTAGTGTTCTGTTCTACTTGGTCTACGCTGGTAACTCCTGTCTGTGTGGGAATCTGCTTCATTGCTTATTTCTCCATTGCGCCAGAGAGGCAGGTTTTGGATTGGTTCGTTTGGGGGGGGGGGTTCCCTCTCACCATCCCTGCTCCCATCTGCCTCTGAAAATGGAGATCGAAAATCAAGTCGCCTCCCAAAATTCTCGTACTGCACCAACTTCTTCTTCATCCCGACAGACAATGTTCTCGTACGATTCTGCCGTCACGCTCTTCGGAACAGTCACCACGTCCGCTTACAGGGCCGACTGATTTGCAGATATCCGTCGTCAGTGGGTGGCTGACACCTCCGTGGTTGGGGGCTGGTGTCTCTGCCTCGCTCTCTCTTTGCATGCTCTCTCCCCGTGACGTGCACGTTTTCCCCCAGGCGCTCCGACTTCCTCCCGAAGCCCAAAGTCAGCCTAGCTGGTTACACGAAATAGCCCGAAGTGTGTGTGACCTGTGATGACCTCAGACGTATGAGCTACGCACTGAATCCAGGCCTCCACAGGAACCCTGATCTGGATACTTAGTTAAAAGATGGATGGATGGATGTCTCCTACAGTGTAAAGCGATGTGCCTCTGAGTACAGTGTCACCCCCAACTCAGGCATACATGTTGAGACTCAGCTCCCTTAATAAACAATGCTTTGCTGGTGGAAGACCTTATGAGCTTGGCATGTGTTACTGCAGCGATGCTGCGGACCGTGATATTACTGCTGCACGCCGAGTCATTATTTCTCAGCAAGATTAATGCTTTTTATGGGAGATCAGCCATCACTACTGTCTGAATCACTCTGCTTCCGTCTCGTTCGGTTTATTCCCAACGCGCTCTCCTGCTGATTCTGAGAGCAAAAAACAATATTTGGATAGGAGCATCTGCATGGGTGTCAATGAAAATCTTATACTAATCATTTGCGTGCACAGCAGACCAGAAAATCAAACCCGAGGGATGCTTTACATTTTTTTGTGTATAAAAAAGGTCCTATAAAGAAGTATGATACAGTGCTGATTAAACTTCCACGGCAAACCTAATGACTCAAGGCGCCATTTTTAAACAAGCAAGTAAACACTTACTAGGTTTATCTGGCTCAGCCCGGTTTCAGCACATGCTCTGTGATGACTGCGCCGTCCATTACTGTCTGGCACTGATTCACAGCCCTTCTGGAATGCCGAAACTCTCGAAGTGGGAATAACACAGTCAGTTTAAAATACTCAAGGGCTCAATTTCTAAATGCATTGCTTCAGTTGGTTTACTTACAGGATCATCAGTTCATTATCTCGGGCCAGACCCCATATAAAAGTCAATATAACGCAAGACCATATTTTTTTATTTTCTGCAATACAAGGAGAAAACTCATTGTTTATTAATGCAGATGGTATTTAACCTTTGCTGTTAAATGAAAACAGTATCACATGCTACAGTATGCATGCGTAGCCAGTGTGAACTTAAACTAACAATGTACTCTGAGTGCATACAACAGAATACATGCATGCATGCAACAATGAATACAGGCTGATGACGATCTTGGCAAAAAATTAAGTGAAAAACCATCCAGCTTTCTCGTACTCTGACATGACCTTTGACGAAGAGGGGAAGTTAAATTGCAATGACAGTCTATGGATCCTGTAGTGAATGGTACAAGGGACGACTAGAAACGTATTAAGTCTAGACCTACCTGCCCCTGTAGTTCATCGCCTGACTACCACATTGTTTAATCAGCATTACGGAGAGGTGTATAGTTCAGGTCCAGAAAGTAAAAATCCAGATCAAGATTTTGTTTCGACTGACGAGGACCTGAACCATCTCTGGCATTACATGAAAACAACTATTACCAATATTGGCACGATTCCTTAATTTAAACAAGGTGCATGACACTTCACCCCAAAAAGCTTCCACTAGCATCACGACGCACCGAAACTATTAGTCAATAGTAAATATTTAATTCAGAATTTGATCCTAGAGTAAATAATGTCATGTCACAATTCCCCATAGCTGTAGCGTGGTCAGCAAAGCACAACTGGGCATTTCCCTTAGGGTCCTAGATGGAGGCACTGCTGATGAATCAAGTCGGCCAGTGATTTAATGTTGAGTAGTAGCATCATCTTGCACTCTAATGGTAGCACTATGCTTCACCCTGGAGTTGCCCTGGGTGAGACAGGGGTAGGTTTGCTCGTAGACCCCCTGGTTTTGCACCAGTATGTTGGAGATACCCCAGTGAAGTAGAGGGTCACCGCCCTTTGACATCAAGTTGGGAGATAGGCTTTGACTGTTGTCTGTGCTTACACAATGAACATCAGGTCAGAGTATCCAGCCTTCTTGGAGACCTTGGATGGGTTGCTGGAAGGTGCCTCTTCTGGGGTCTCTCTTGTTCTACTGGGAGATTTCAATGCTCACATGGATAGACAGTGAAACTTAAGAGGGGTGTGATTAGGAGGAATGACCTGCCTGAACTGAGACCCGGGCAGTGCTCTGCTATTGGACTTCTGTGCCAACCACAGTTTGTCCATAAGGGACACAATGTTTGAGAACAACTGCTCATAAATGCATGTGGCACCAGAATACCCGAGGCCTTAGACTGGTGATCTGCTTCATAGTCTTACCATCAGAACTGCTACTGTACCATATGTCTCGGACACCAGAGTGAAGAGAGGAGCTGAGCTCTCAACTGAGGAAAAGGCATTCTTTTCCAGAAAGGACCATTGTGTAGGCGGGTTTTTGCTGCAACTCCCTAAATATGTTACTAATTGGCCGAAAAGTCCTCAAGCCTGGGTTTGAACAGCTGCCCTAAAGATCATGCAAAAACCCTGCATACACACCGGCCCTTTGCGGATAAGACTGCCCACCCCTGTGGTAGACCCACACATATAGTGAGGGCCAGATCTGAAGGATCAGAGAACGGGTGGGTGGTTGATAGCTTTAGCTGGGAAGCCAAGTAGCTCACTATTTGAAAAGCCCAGTAATTGTATGATCCAGCCTAAAGCTTTTTAAATGGTTTTGGATTTTAAAAACATTGAAGAAGGTGCTCTTGTTCTGTATGAGAGAGTCAGAAACTTGACTGAAGACAGCGCACTTTGGATGTTGAGTGTGGAATTTTTGAGCAGTGGATTTACTTGCTGTGAGTTAAACGCACCGGGGAGTGTACCTGTCAAGAGTGATTTGTCGATAGTGTAAGTAAGAGCAGAGTGGAGTGTGTAAGAGATGGCTGGAAGGAGATGCTTGGAGTCCGGGTCCAGGGGACAGGTAGTAGGTCTGTTGGCTTGAAAGAGCTGGGAGACATTGGTCTCAGTGAGATGGACAAAAGTAGGAGGTGCTGGACTGGACATGCATGTCAGTGCTGGGTTCTGAGAACAGGCTGCCAGTGGCTGCCGCTCGTCACAAAGCTATCAGCGGTGAAGGTGCTGGCTGGAGTGTCACAGGGGTCTTGAAGGTGAACAAAAGTCCATGTATCTGTGTGTAGCTGGGGGAGGTGCTGATCCTAGCATGGTTTTAGCAGCGGTGAGGTTACCACAAAAATTGTATACACTGGGTCTCTTGTCTTACGCCACTTCTGCTTGGCCACCCTGAGCTTTGTCCATTGTCCACGGGGAGCACTGGAGCTTCAGGCTGAAAGGGCACCAAGTGTGGTGGCCTGGTGGTCGGGGGGACACAGATCGATGAGGCGTGAGGTTAGGGGGACCAGAGTGTATCTCTGACATCATTTGGGTCAAGTGAGCAGGACAGGTCAGGAAAGTCTTAAATCAGCACGAATGCTGTGAAACACATAGCAGTGAGGAAAACCTCCTGAAATGCTGTGCTGATATTACAGGGAGGCGTCACACCTGATGCCAGTAAAGGAACTGCACTGCTTACACACCTTAGCTTAGCAAATGAGATGTATTGTCAGGAGGGTTCCCCAGAGCCCCATGGAGATGATTACACTAAACATACAAACACTTGTCCTGAGAATTATAAGCTTGTGATTGTTTGGTGACAGACTGCTTGTTCCTCTGGCCTACAGCTCTGGACTGACCAACAATCAAGTAGGAAAGGATCATAATCAGACCAAGAGTCTTCTGCACATCATTATTGCCTTGGAAAGCAGGACAGTTTCTTTAGATCACTGTTAAATCTGTGTCTTTGGTTTCAAACTGTGATTTTTATTCAGAAACTGAGACCACAGTTGATTTGTTTTTGTCAGCACTGAACTGGTTCAGAGGCAAGGCCAAGTGAGGAAATGCAGTCCCTGATGCTGGCTGCAGGGCCGGGTCAAAATGCCTCACTGTACCATGTCATCTACATGGAGAGGGTCTCACACTGAGGCCTGGATGGTTCCCTCGCAATACTCAACAGGATTTTAACTGGATTCAACAGCCCGTTAGTTTGATATTAAATAAAGTACTTGCATAAGCAGTTTTTGGGCGCATTATGTCGCTGGGAAACCAAGCTGGAAAATTTCAACATTAGGTTACATGTAACAGAAGACTTTTCAAATGCAGAAGTCTCCTCGGTTTGCATCACGTTCCTGGATACTGTAATGCACCAATTCCTAATTTTTTGGCTGATGTCATGAAACCATTGCTCAGAGAAGACGTTGTTCAGCCCTTGACAAAGACCTTGGAAAAGCCTTAAGGTCTTGTATCACGTTGGAGAGCTTAGTGCTGTTAAAAACCTGACAGCACAGAGACTCTCCCTCTTCCATGAAGACTGGAAGAGAAAGGCAGATGGCAGTAGTATGTTCTCCTAGTGTTGTGCAGCATTTCTCTGGGTTTTCATCTGTCCTCCCTTATTTCACCGACAGGCTAATTAGCATTAGTTAGCATTAGGCTAATGCTAACGCTAAATTTCCAAGAGAGTGTGAATATCCTGTGATGAGCTGACTTTCTGCCCAAGGTTTTCTTTTTGGTCACCCAAGGACTCTGTCCTGGGTTAGCCGTTAGCTGGGTCTCACCCAACCAGTCGAGTACTCTGTGACTGTGACTCTTAAAACTAGTTGGCTAGAATTAAATCTTGGTCTGGATTTCTACTTTCTGGACCTGAACTATTCACAAACCGGAGAGGAAGAGGACCAGCAATAACCAGCATTAAGGTCAGGGAGCTCTGAAAAAACATCTCACTGATCATCAGAAGTCCATGTAGTCGATGCCCAATATTAAACTTTTTATACTATGTTGCTTTTCATATTACGTATGAAAATTAATGTTGGGCTATTGAGTGTTATTGAGTGTTTTCCTTCAACCAGCAAGTTGAGTACAATGTGACAGGGATTCTTTATACTCAACTAGTAGGTTGAAACAGAATCCTGGTCTGGAGTTTTACTTTCCAGACCTGAAACGTCCACCCCTTGTTATGTCACCGCATGCTGGACTGAGATATCTGTGCCGCAGAAGGCAGCCCACTCCTCTGCTCTTCACCCCCACAGAATCTCAGATCCTTCCCGCTTTCTGCCTTGACCTCTAACATGGAGCAGGTGCTCTCCTGTGCTGGGCAAAACATCTCAGCCTCTGAGCAGCTAAACGGAACAGCTGGTCTTTTGTTTTTTTTTTTTTGTTTTTTTTTTGCTTTAGACAGTTATGAACAGGTGTCAACCACAGTAACAAAATTCCAATTGCTTAGTTCTCCCCCATGACTTCACTTGGAGGCAGTTCAGTAACAATAAACACCAAAATGAAGGGACCTTGGTGTGGGGTGAGGGCTGTGGTCTTGTCAGTGGACCAGATATCATGGTGCAGTGTTTAAATTAGTAAACTATTGCGAAATATTGTCGATTCAGGGACTCGAGTGGATTTCTTTCCTGGAAATCTAAGATGGACGTGGGATTACAGTGAGATGTTTCACCAAGCTGGAGACTGAGAAGGACAGGGACAGACCCTGATGAAGGCAGGTGCAGTGATGGACATCAGGAGTATGTTTATGCAACTTAGGTCAGCCTCTGAGTTTGTCAGAGTGAAATTAAATTCTCAACCAAAAGGATGAAAGTATTACTTAGTATGTGCCTGCACTCCCCTGGAAGCTACAAATTTAACATTTTGATAAATATTTCTTAGGTTAAAAAGAATTACACCCACCTGATGTACCTGCCCTATGAGTCATCGTATTTTGTTGACATTTAAGAATAATATATAATAATACATATAAATGGCTTATCTGCTGTGGAAGGAAAATTATTTGCTTTAAATGCAAGCTTGGGCAAGCTTACTTATAATGCGTTAGCATTTACTCAACTGAAGTTGAATTACCACTCAACTAAAGTGATGCTTTTAGCATTAAAACATTAAAAGGATGTGCAGTTTTTCTTAGGCACAAGCAAAGAGTACCACGTGATCTTCCTCCCTCCTGGGCAATCTTAGTTAGGACACTGGCTTTGTGGCCTGGCAGGTGACTTTTACCTACAAACCAAACCACTGCAAATGAGAACATCTCTACTGTCATAGAGCCCAGCAACGTTATAGTTATACGTTCTTTTCGAATGTGTTCCTATCAGTTCTGCCAATGTATCTGGTCCGCCATATAAGTTCATGCCAAAATCACTTACGTGAAACAGTCGCCAGGGACAAATTTTCACCTCGCTTGTGTTTACGCTGATCACAGGCAATCAAAGCAGTTGAACTTCTTCACACACCGGGACTTAATAAAGCTATTATGAGATGCACGTTGCCCCCTGCTGGACCTTAATCGCCCTGCAGGGTGAAACCGGAGCCGGCTGTAGGCGTGACAGACCAGTTGTGTGGAACGGGCCAACGTGTAATTAAACGTTAAATGAGCGCTTGTCACCTGGAGATAGGCGAGTGTTTTTCTTTCTAACGCACTCGCTTCCAGAAAGCTACGATTTACTCTTCAATTAGCAGTCACGACGTGACCGCGCCATTAGTGTAATTTAGATGCGCAATACGACTTGACTAAAGAAAAGTGCAAACAGTACTCTAACGGGGATTTAAAGATTTTATTGTCCTTTATATCACAAAGAAGTTCTTCTGAAATGGAGACTAAAATCCTTCTGTATATAAACTGTACACAAAAGCAAGGCACTATACATAGTTTAAACTCACGAGGGAATTTTAATTCCATGCCTTTAAATTACAAATCTGATCTTAGCACCTGAAAGCAGAGGGTCACAGACACTTCAGAATGCAAAACAAAAACGAAAATCCTTGGCATGAATGTTTTTTCTCCTTTGCTTCCACTTAAGAGTCAACAGAAAATGAACATTCCTATCAACATATGACACAAACCCCCTCCGTATGAACACATCTGTTCTTTCCTTCATTATTAGGTGTTTACATAAATACAATTTATTTATATATTGCACAAACACACAAAAAATGCTTTGGATAGACAGGCAGTACGTGACTGGTTTGGTGTTACTCGGGGGGTGAATGATAGATGGTACTGGTCAGTGAAAAGGACATTTATTTTAAAAGCAACTTCTTAACGACCCCTGGAAAAAAGCGTCTCCGGGGCACCCGGAGCCCTCCTACGATGACATAAAATCGAAAAAAAGGGACACCAGAAAAGCCACCGGGAGACGGACACCCACGCCTGCTTCCTATAGGGCTGACCGGATCCGTTCCTTGCCCGTTCCGCACTTGCGAATCCCTTCGTGCCTTCCGGCTGACGAGCTCCTCCCCGCTTCGACCGCACCCTGACCGCCGCAGACCAAATCCCCTCTAAAACAGACCCTTGCCTTTCTTCACGTTCACTTGCTTCCATCCGGGCAATCCTTCAAATTCATCCCGGGTCATCCCCAGGGCTCTCTGCCGAAATAAACCACAACATTAGCAGCACAAATCCAGGGGTGCTGACAAGGGTGGCATTCGAATCTGCATTTTGCACCGAATGGGCGTCTAACTATTATGTATTTTCTTGTCACTCAACGTGTTGGAATTCATGAGAGTAGCATTCGAATAAATTTTGTGCCGGTACCACAGCACGCCCGAAACCCGGTGACTGTAATACGCAGAAATGCTCACACGGTCACAGTTTATTAATCTGTACAGAGATGCCGTATTTTAAAACAAATATACTTCAGTGGTTATCAGGATTCTGATGTCAAGCATGAGTCTGCTGCTAAGGCATCTTGCAGAGTACCTGATAAATATGAAGTAAATAAATACAGATGAATATATACAAAAAATAAATAGATTAAGTGGTACCGTGGGTAGAACTGTAACTATAACCTTTAAACCTCTGATGTCTGCATATTACGAAAGTACTTTATGTTATTAGGTGAACAGGTGTCTCTCCCATTGTTTATTTGTGTGTGTGTGTGTGGGGGGGGGGTACATGACAGATTACATTATGGGGACCAAATGTCATTTTAACATAACATCGTGGGGACCGTTTTTTCAGTCCTCACGGGGGAAACTATTTTACAAAAATCTGTGAATGCAATCAAAAAACTAAAAGTATCAAAACTCTTAATTTCGTTTGATTACTTATGGTTAAAGTTACTGCTGGGGGTTGTGATTGGGATTAAGGTTCTTCCCAGAGAAATGAATGGACACTAAGACAGGAATAGAAATGTGTGTGTGCCCTGTGATGCAATACATTCAGGGTGTACTCTGCTTTGTGCCCTATTCTGCTTGGAACAGCATCCAGATTCAACACTGCTATGTACTGTAAATGGGTAAGTAGCTTGGAAGATGGAGAGACAAATGTGATTAAATAAACACAACATATATTTCAATGTATTATGCATTTTAAGTAAAATGGTGACAAACGACAAACATTAACATGCATGTCCTGATAGTGAAAGAATAAATGTGAATTAAAGTTAAACATAAAAATAAAAAATGTCACACTGGTGTAAAGAGCCCTTGTAACTCTGAAGAAAGTCAGGTAGTGACAGAAGTGAGAGTCTCAGCTGCACGCAGAGCATTGGTGGGCCATGTGCATTAGGGAAGCCTGTGCATTAGGGTGGGGACATAAGCAGGGGGTGTCTGGGGGGTAGGGGGCAGCAGAGAGGCAGGGGTGGGGGCTGGCAATGCTGGAATGGGACTCACCTGCTCAGGAGCCCCTATATCCTGGAAGGCGGAGCTTAGAGTTAAACTGGGGCTCAGTGCTCAGGAATCAAAACAGGGATTTTTTTGGTGACCAAAGGAGAGCAACATCATTCAGAGTCCCTTTGTAAAATCTGCCCTCTCCCCAGCCTACTCCATCAGGTGGACTGAGGGTAGATTGATCTCCTGTTTGGAGGTGGTCACCCAGTAAAAAGCAGAAGGACTCATTTACCTGGTCTCAAGAATGGTCAAGCTCTTCTCTGCTCAAGCCTCACTCACCTCTAAAGTAATGATCGCTCAGTTCCTAATATCTATTCCAGCCAGAGGTATCATCACACGGGAGGGCATTTACTTATTTATTTAGAAGTCCTCAAATTTCATTGCTGTCCTGATGTTTTATTTTATAAATGTGTTCCTCATAATAGAGAGGGAGGGGGGTGTGTCCTCACCTCAAAGTCATCATCCGACAGGTAGATCTCCAGGCGCAGTGGGTCCACGCCCTCTGGAAGGGGCCGTGCCAGGAGTTCCTCCAGTGGGTAGGAGCTCTTGGACAGCCGTGCCAGCACCTCCTCCACTAAGATGATCTGGTTGCATACTTCAGCTTCCTGGAAGATGGTAAGGGTATAGGTGGTGGGTGTGTATAGGGTCTAGGTCATGGGGGTGGTGTGTGGATCGGCGGATTAAGTCTCTCTGCCTGTGATCGGAAGGTCACCAGTTTGAATTTCATCCTTGGCACAATAGTCACCTGTCTCTCGGACCCTTGAGCAAGGCCCTTAACTCACTCATGAAATGTTACCTTATTGACTAACCCTGCACAGTGACCCCAAGCTTCAATCTCAACTGTATGTATGGCTGCATCTGAAATTGCACACCTCCATACTAAATAGTGCGCATCTCTAAAAGAGATATTTTAGTGTGTACAAAACCGTTGTACTCATCGCTTAGTGCACAAATTGTTCCCTTATGGCACCCTACATCTGATCAAAATACGAAGTGTGTAAATGTTGTACATTATTCAATTCTACAATCCTAGTCACGACTTCTGAAGTTGTTTGGTACCTGTTTATGCAGGACATCCGTCATTAAAATTCAGTAGTTCAAAGGTAAGGTAGTGCGTCCGGAAAGTTTTGTACTCGCGCACTAATTCCAGTGTACATGTACTCTACTTGTGGAAATGCCAGATTTAACATCGTATAGATACACGTCCACTTTGAATGTTTGAGACTGCCCTCTTGGCGGTCACTAAAAAGCTGCATGCTGCCAGGTCGGCCAAACTGTCATCTGTCCTCATCCTTCTTGACCTTTCAGCAACATTTGACACGGTCAACCATAAGACTCTCCAGTCCATCCTTAGGAGTCTTGGCTTGGCTTGGCGATGGCTTGCATCCTATCCAGAAGGCCGATCATACCAAGTGACATGTTAGGGATCCACACCTACCCCACGTAGTCTCTTCACTGGTGTCCCTCAGGGCTCGGTTCCTGGCCCGCTCTTGTTCTCCCTCTATACCAAATCTCTTGGTGAGGTCATATCCTCACATGGCTTCTCATACCACTGCTAGGCAGATGACACTCAACTCATCCTCTCCTTCTCTCCTTCAGACACTCAAGTCTCCACTCAGATCTCTGCATGTCTGGCAGACATCTCATCTTGGATGGCCGCTCATCAACTAAAACTCAACCTTAGTAAAATGAATCCCAGCTGACTCATCCCCCCACCAGGACCTTGCGATCTCTCTCGACAAATCTGGCCACTGCTTGCAACCTTGGGGGGTTACCATGGACAATCACCTGTCATTTTCCTTACATATTGTTAATTTTTCCCGCTCATGTTTATTTCTCCTCTTCAATATCAGAAGGATTTGTCCATTTTTTTTCTACAGAGGCCACTCAGATCCTCGTTCAATCCCTCGTCATCTCACGCCTCAACTACTGTAACTCACTCCTAGCGGGTTTGCCACTGAGTGCCATTCGTCATCTCCAACTGATCCAGAATGCAGCTGCTCGATTTACTTTCAACCTTCCCAAGTTCACCCACATCATTGCATTGTTACGTTCCCTCCACTGGCTTCCTGTAGCTGCCCGCATCAGATTCAGAACACTGAAGCTCGGCTACAAAGCCAAAACTGGTCCAGCACTCTCCTACCTAAAAGATCCCGCACTGCATCACACTCTCTCCGATCCTCCAGCACTGCTCAACTGGTCCCACCATCTCTCAAGGCAATAGGAAGACATGCATCTAGGCTCTTCTCTGTTCTGGCACAGGTTGGTGGAAAGAACTCCCCCTAGATGTCTGGACAGCTGTATCATTGGGTGTCTTCAAATTACAACTAATGACCTACCTCTTTCAGAAATACTAACACTTCCAATATTATACTCATAATAAATAAATAAATAAATAAATAAAAAACTATTTCCCGAACAGAGTATTAGGCAGATAGTATTCTTAGTCTGGGTTTTATTGAACCAGTATCAGAAAATATTCACTAATGGAGTCTTTAAGTACTTATGCAAGTCATTTTGGTTAAGGGTGTCTGCCAAATGCTGTAAATGTAAATGTAGGCAGTGCTGGCTTGCCTGTGTGGCTCCCTGATAATGACAGAGTGGCAGTGGCAGCCAGGGGGCGCCAGAGAAAGCTTACCCGCTCTGTGATCTCAGCAATGTCCTCCCGATGCTCCCAGCTGGGGAACATGTTGGTAAAGGTGAGGGGCTCCAGGCCGGCGTGGATCAGGTATGACTTCTGTGGCTTCTTCTCATTCTTCTCTGTTTAGGGGCAAATTTCTGCTGATGACATGTGCGCTCAATCCCACACTCACAAAGCAGGGAAACAATTATTAAACATCATCTTTGGAAACCAGGAAGCTACCCGATTGATACAATCTAATCCCTTTAAGGTGCAATCGATTTTATGGTAAAAGAAACAAAGTCTGGGTTTCTTTGGGTGCTACCAGACCTTTGCAGTACTGCAGCACCGTCTCCATAGCGCACTTCCTATCTGCGTCCCAGCGGATGCGGGCGGAGCCTGTGTTCTCGCAGTCCTGGGGCCACCAGCCCTGCCACAAGTACACCTCATGGAAGTTGTCCACCAGGAAGAGGGCTGTGTCACAGAAACGGCATGTCGGAACAGGATGTGACATCACAACATGTGTGTTGCAGACCGGAGCAGGGGGAGACAAGGTACCTGGCTGGGAGGCAGTGTACAGATCTTCCTGCAGGAAGGGCATCGAGCTGACCAGCTCAGCCACCCTGGAAGGGTAGAAGAACTCCATGGCTACAAACTCCCCTGACGAGCTGGTCAGCTGGAAGAGCCGTGGAGTGAAGTTGAACTTCCCAGGATCTGGGACCAGAAATGCAACCGGGTCACTAACGCTTATGCAGTGTCGTGGCTAATATGTGTCATGCGTATATCAAAGTCATGAAGGCTACCTGCTAATTTATAGTGACCACTAGATGGCAGTGACCACATTAGTGTAAACTTATCTAAGAATGGAGATGTTACAATGAGCACACACACTCATCAGTATTATGTACGTGTAGGACTACTCACAATACGGTGGTAATCCAACGTTACCTGGATTATTCACACCAATATGGAGTTCAGATCAAAGTACTGTCACTTAATTTTGGGGCCAATAAATGAAAATCATCATTATTTCCATGATTAGTCCCATACCTGCATTTGACTGATTGGTGTTTGTGTTGTGATGGATGTTCGACGGGAACATCTGGACTCATTGACCTGGACACCTGAAACGTCAGCACATACAGCAGCGCCCAGGTTACCTTGCAGCATGCAGTCGTAGGCCTTCCTGTCCCTCCTGCCCACCGCCTCCCAGAACCCTGCGGGCTCTGCCCCCTCGTCGCACTCGTGAATGGTCACTTTGCTGCTGCTGTGCAGCCCCGCCTCCAGGGGGCACCTGTGCGGACGGTGGTCATGAGCTGCGGTTACCGCTGGCAGGTCACCATTGCAGTGCTGGTTTTAGACCTCCTGGTCTGAAGTACAGCTGCTACAGGTTTACATAACCCAAGACTTAGGCAACAGCCCAATCCATTCAGAAAGGCCTACCTGGCACCAGCACTGTTTATGTGGAAGATGATCAATGAAAGACAGAAATGTGCATTACAAAGCTCCTCTCTGAGTGAGAACCAGCATGAAAAGCCAGGAGAAGTAAAAAAACTCAGGGAAACACACCAGCTCCCCCTGTTACAGATCAAACACAGTGCGACTCGCATATCCTGAGAACAAGCCTGCCCATTGGCCCAGACTCACTGCTCTTTGATCCGGTTGGCCGCCGTCCGGCCTACTTGGCGCGTGTGCGGCTGGGCCTTGCAGCCGTGCCACAGGTAGATGACGGCCTGATTGACGCTGAGGAGGATCATGGAGGCCCGGGAGCGGAGGCTGCTGCAGTGACAGGGTACTTCCAGCAGGTGGCCCTCTGCCGGCACCTCGCCACGCACGCAGTACAGGCGCCACTCGCCTGGACGGACACGGAGGGTGGTGGTCACACACATGCGCAGGCGCGCGCACACGCACACACACACACACACACACACACACTTACTCTGCGTGTTCTCTTCCTCCTCCTCCCTCTTGCCAGAGTGCACGATCATCCCCCCGCTGAAGCACTGCAGGAAGCATGGCAGCTCCTTACCCTGCTGCACCTGCACCTGTACAGGGACACCCAGCCACAGTGGTTACCTCACCTGTCACCGGGAAGTTGCCAAGGCTGCTGTCATGTATTTCTCTATATAAATATTTGCCTTGCCTTGAATGTATACAATTACCTACTGGGTAAAATTGCCTATTAAGTAGCAATTTTATACCAAATCATAGCAAACATTAATACATTTTTAAATAATAAAAAAAGAGTAAATAAAACGATAAACAATCATAACAAATTTATATGTGCAGCCTCTAGATACACATGCCCACTCACTACAATAGTGCCAGATACCCTCCATTATGCTTCTTTTAATTATGTGGTACATGCAACATTTTTTTCCCCACTTGAAATAGGGGTTCCCAAGAATTTAATGACCACACCAGTAAAGTTCACGCACCAGTAAAACAGATCATCATTGGAAACTGGCCAACCCCTCCCCCGGGCGAACCACTGGGGTCGGCGATCAGGGGGCCGTACCTGGGCACCGCGCTCCTGGTCCAGCTCCACGGTCATCAGTGCTGACGTGCCCTTCTCGCTCACAGTGGAGTGCCGGCCTTGCCAGAAGAAGTAGCAGCACTTCTCCTTGCCAGTGCCACCCACGCGGACCTGCTCGGGGTTCTGCCTCCTGCCCACTGCAGACACACATCACACCAGGAAACGTGTCACTGCCTCTACTGCAGACACACATC
>JAODKK010000079.1:9813156-9823446 GCA_026774405.1 Petrocephalus microphthalmus | reverse complement strand
TGTCCAGTTTATTTTCCAACTCATCACAAATGTGCTTGATGGGGTTGAGGTCCGGACTTAGCGCAGTGATTCTCCTTGGAGGCTCTATTCTATCGTTTATAGACTGCACACTTAATGTTTCCCATTCCTGTTGGGTCACTTGAGGTCATCCTCCAATTTATGAGGCACTGCCGGATAAGTTGCCAGATTATCTAAGTCATCTCTGGCATTAGAAAGTCGCTTCCCCCCTCCACCTGGCTGGTTTCTGGTCGTTCCTGGTGTCTCCTGCTTCACCTTGTTCTTGTGTACTGCTGCTCAGTGCAGCCTTCTGCCAGCAGAACCAGGATTAAACCAGGATTTTAAAATGCAGATATTATTAAAAATATAGAGTGGTATCCTAATTTTTCCCAGAGCAGTATGTTTGTGTATATCTTTACTTGACAAATAGAAAATTCACGGACAGTAAGCAGTTTAAGTTGCTGAAGTTGACCTGTTTTACAGCGCAACCTTTTTTTCCCTTCTCGACTTTATTGATATTTCTTAATGTTAGTCTTCAGGACACTCTGAGCCAACATTTCATGAGATACGTGAGCCAAATAAAGCCTCTAATCTTTAAATAAATTCAGCTTATTCCTTTAGACTGCACAGTTCCCTGTTTGGCTGACATCCATTGACAATATCAAATAACATTAACATTATATGCAAAGTTCGAGCATTTAAAACATCTGTACTTCTTTAGAACCGTCTCACCAAAACCAGCTAGGTAGTTTTCTGTGAAAATTTTAAAGGGTTCTTTGTGGTTTTTATTCATTATTACAAATCAAGTAAAAACACTATCTATATGCTATGTAGTTAAAACTGATAACGCATTTAACTAAATAACTAATCATAAATAAGAAATTTCCTCCTGCTTGCTTGCTGAGGCCTTTGGGCAGGGATAACGTAAAACACTTCGATACAATGTAATGTTGTGAAAATGTGCTATGCAAATGAAACTGAATTGCAAGGAATGCAAGAAAGGCTGTAATTTCCTAGTGTGCATGATGTAATCAAGTTATTTTTTGCAATCGTAAAATTTCTCACCAGAGGAGAGGCTCTTGGTGCCTATTGGTGGGCTTTCCAGGCTCCTGGAATCATTGAATAGGCCTTCGAAGAGATTGAGAGCTCTGCAATAGATAGCCTTACCTTCCAAATATAGTAACACACATCCAATATACTGCTAGTTTCCAAGCAATGATCATCATACTTCTGTTTTCTCTTCTCAGCCTCATCTTCTGATTCAATTCCAGATGTTCCACGGGCTGTCTGTATATTTTGAGGACAAAGGTCTAATAATTTGAAATTGATTAATTTCACTTTCTATTTTTATACATGGGTCAAGATTCTCCTTCTTTTTGCCCAGCAGGATGTCATAACAAATTTGGAAGAAATTTTGAAGTTTGGCCTAATAATAAATTTGAGACAATAGAATGGTACAGTTGTGACTGAGAGTGTTGCAATATGTGCAGACATCACACCTCTCCCGGACGTTCATAGCAGCTCCCTGACACCAGCGAATGATGCACAATGCACCTGGAAATCTGTCATTCTGCTGTCTGGCGGGGGCCAAATTACCCGGCAAGACGTTTTTCCCATCGCAACCCTTAGACTTGGATGACATCCAAATAGCATAATACAGCCCAAGCCTAAATTAGCAAGCTTTGCAATTTTAATGATTGTTCTTTTGCAATATTATCTAATAAATACAAAAATAAGTATAATGTGCACCAGCAATGCATTTGCATGTGATCTGCGTGCGCACACTTAGCCAATCATAATCATTTTCATCCTTGCTGATTGACTCACTCGTAGACAGTGTTGGGGCATTTGTGAGAAAAATGAGGGAGGAGGATAAAAGCAAACAAGGCCTGGACACCAAAGGACAATCATTCATCTTCTGCTGTCTGGATTTTGGATTCCATAAAGATGTAACTGAGCTAAAGCAAGTGACCTGTTAGCACACGACTGACTCATGGATAATAAGTTCTAATGCAATTTACATTTACAGCAGCAGCAGAAACTCGGTTGCAGTATATAAACGGATCCAATGTGAATGTTTAAATTTTAAGTTTAAAAACTACAAATCTCTTGAAGCGAATGAACAGTTCACTGCCGACTGGGTGCAGTTTCAAGGATTTTACAGGACGGCAGAGATGGCCTGGGGAACACAGCAGAAAGAAGAGGCAAGCTCAGCACACACTGTTTACAGCACTTTAATTGTATGTATTTATCAGTTACTCATTGATGTTCACACTACTGCGGCACTTACGCAAATGCCATTTTCCCAGCATTGAAAATAAACACTAAACTTAACTGTCTCGAGCTCAGTGTTTACAAGACCCTCATGCAAATGTTCACATCACTTTGTGTCCAGGGTTCCAGGACTCAATATAAACACTACAGTACTAAAACATTTACATCCACTGTAGTCTGTCACTTTGACGCTGTTGTCTTTGAAAAACTTCCGTGATCTAAACTAACTTCAGCACTCCTAATCTGACAAACCACACTCATAAACACTTTCCTGTTGCCGTGCCCCCTCCTTTTTCTCTTGCCCTGCCACCTCGAAGGGATGGACTCCGGTCGTCATTCCATATCCTGGCTGTTCTGTTTAGGAACAAACATGAATAGGGAATGTCATACATTAGGCATAATACAAATGCGGAAAGCTAATTCTAGCGGTAGAGGCAGACGTTTAGGGTTTAGAGGTTTCCATCCATCCATCCATCCATCTATTTTCTTCTGCTTTTCCGGGTCGTTTCGCGGGGGTAGCAGGCTAAGCAGCCTAACATCTAACATCAATAGTCTCTCTAACGTGTCTTTGGTCTTCCCCCGGGCCTCCTCCCAGTGGGACATGCCCGGAACACTTCCCCAGGGAGGCATCGGAGAGGAATCCTGACCAGATGCCCGAGCCACCTCATCTGGCTCCTCTCGATGTGGAGGAGCAGCAGCTCTACACTGAGGCCTCCCTGAATGACTGAGCTTCTCACCCTGAATGACTGAGCTTCTCACCCTGAATGACTGAGCTTCTCCCCCTGTCTCTAAGGGAGAGCCCAGCCACCCTGCACAGGAAACTCATTTCGGCCACTTGTATTCGCGATCTCGTTCTTTCGGTCACTATCCACAGCTCATGGCCATAGGTGAGGGTGGGGACATGGAGGCTTGGCACCCCATACTCTCGGAGCACTCCCCACAGGGCTCCCCAAGGGACATGGTTGAATGCCTCCACCAAGTCCACAAAGCACATGTATACTGGCTGGGCAAACTCCCACGCACCCTCCAGGGACCCTGCTGAGAGTATAGAGCTGGTCCACTGTTCCATGGCCAGGGCAAAAACCACGCTGCTCCTCCTGAATCCGAGGTTCAACAATCCGACGGACCCTCCTCTACAGAACCCCCAAATAGACCTTACCAGGGAGGCTGAGGAGTGTGATCCCCCTATAGTTGTAACACACCCTCCAGTCCCCCTTCTTAAAGAGGGGGACCACCACCCCGGTCTGCCAATCCAGAGGCACTGCCCCCGTTGTCCATGCGATGCTGCAGATACGTGTCAACCAAGACAGCCCTACAACATCCAGAGCCTTGAGGAACTCTAGGCTGGACTACATTTCCAACTACATTTGGATGTGACTTTCTAGCTTCGATTGTCTATTGCGACTGGTACAACACCACAGTACACCCTAGTCAGCAAATATGCGAGTGAGTGTTAGCCCTGAAGTTTTATGGCTGCCACCCTCTAGGATTCAAGATAGGCCCGGGACAACCCGTCTCAGAGTAGCAATTCCTCTACAGGGTTTATTTCAGACAAAGGCCTCAACTAAGGGACGGCTGGGACAGGCCAAAGGTAATGATAGAACTACAATTATAGTCTTATAGTATATTATAGTATAAACTCTCTTCCCTTTCAATCAAACTCTCATGCAGACAGCTATTTTCATTCACAGCCTACATTCTGTGTTACATTTACTATCATTTTGTTCCTTACAAGTTTATTTGCATTCACATTCACTATTTATTTGTCTTGCATATGGTTTTTTATTTAGCTTGAAACATAATATTATTATCTCATGCATATATTAGACACTTGTTTCTCTTACACTATTAACTTAATTTCCGTATACTACCATACTTGCAAACATATACTATTAACCAATGTTACACAGACTATCATACAACTATATAATGTGTGTATAAGTAGCTATAGTACTCTATGCAAGAGAGAACAGTGTGGTGTGTATGAAAGTATGATAGTAAATAGTGGAGAGTGTGATTGTTTATGTAAGAGGGTATAGTGGTGTATGTGTGAAGGGTATAGTATGGTTTGTTTAAGAGTATAGTGCTGAATGTGTGAGATTGTGATGCTGTGTGTGAGACTTGAATGAATTTCTCAAAGAGCCTCTCATATAAATCCTCAATTTGTGTTGCAAACAGGCCCTGCAGGACTGAAATTAGGCAACGCTGGTATAAAGCACTCTCCTTAGTTGACATCGATAAATGTTTCTACAAGCTTTTTCGTATCGTATTGCACATGACACCAGTGGTCATCAACCATTCGATAGCGATCCACATGCCCTCGGTAAAATTAAAAAATTCAAAAACACATTCAAAAATACATTTTATTGCCGTAAAGTATTGGGAAGTCTGCCTTTCCACACACATGGCATCCCATTCTTAATACATAGTTATGTCATAGCTGATAATCTTATAAGCTGCAAATCTATTACGTCATGTATCTTACCTAGTTAGAATAAACGTGCACCCCGAAAAAAGGCATGCATCACATTAATCTGAAAATCTACAATGAGTTAAACAATGATCAGTGTGGCTTCAGTAATTTCTTAAAGGCTTTTATTGCTTTAAACTGCAATAAAAGGAATATGCTTTCTCGTACAAAGTCACTGAAGTTACAGTAAGGTGATTTTCCCCAGGAAAGTCACTGGATGAAATAACCAATCGACCCTGTAATTGCTTCAAGTTGTCTAACGGAAAACCAAGTGTTTGCTATAGAGAAATATTCAGTTTTATAGTTCGTAAAAACTGTACTTTTAGAAGGCAGTGTTGTGGTTTTGCAGACTCACTGTTTTGGGGCCAAGTCTTTTTTTTGAACAGAGGTCTTTTGTGAGGACTTTTGTTTGAGTTCCTCATAGGAAAAGACTTGAATGACAGATGCTTTTCCAAACTCCAGCAGCTGGCTGGAAAAGAGCAAGCCAGCCTCTAGTTATGTGCATTGTTGTACACAAAGATAGTGCTGTGATAAGGAATGCTTATTATCACCAGCTGTGATTTTGGTCTTGCATTATTTATTTATTTTTTATGCAAAGCCTGACTGTTCTGCCAACTACTATTTACATACAAAATGCCACATAGTGGAACAGGGTGCTGCGCAGCTGGGTTGAATCAAACAAAGGCAATTTATTACTTATAAAAGCTCAACACACAATGGGTCAAGCTCCTCTCTACCTCAAGAAAGCAAACTCAAAACAGAGCAAAGATACAATAATAATTCAAAAAGAAGATGAAAACACAGGAAAAAAAACAAGCATTTTGACCAGTAGTATTATTTTCTGTAGGAGTGCAGAAATCTCTCTTTCAGGCCAGACCAGGTCAGCTGGCTTTCATTTACTGAGGTGTCTGTCTGTAGACAACACCAAAACCAGCCCAGCTCCATTATTTAAACTCCCACTGCTATTCAGCTCAAACTAACATGTTTCAGCTATCAGATACAGAATCTAGCTTCTAAATGTTCTCCTTACATTCACTGAGGACTGATTATGCTTGGTTGCAGCAGGGAAGATTTAGAAGACAGGCACTTTAAATCTTGATTTCCCATAACAGCTGTATGAAAGACCTAAAGAATCATGGATATTAGTTTCATAATTAAGCGTCTTAGTCATATTGCACAAGTTTTATTTTCTACAGCTTTTTTGGACTGTTGAAATTTTTTAATTGTGGCTGTGCTGTAGTGCTTGTTATAGTCAATAAAGGAAATATCAAGCTGGAAAAGAGCCTGGTTAAAGCTCCTGGCAGTTAGTAGTGTTTTGCTGCTGGCAATAAGGATCTTTTTAATTGATTAATGGCTTTACGCATGTTTAATTTCCTTCACACCCCTATTCGCAACAAACAGTCCAGGATGGGGCATCAACCAATCAAAGAGCAGACTCACACAAGCACACTTACGGCAATTTGGTAACTCCAATTAACATTTTAGACTGTAGAGTACTGGAGTACCCCGAGGAAACCCCACAACAACACAGGAGGAACATGCAAACTCCACACACATGGGGCCGTGGCAGAGACTTGAATCCTGGTCCCAGATGCATGAGGCAACAATGCTGCCCCAAAGATAGAGCCACTGGAAATGAACTGGTAAGACTAATATACAAGGCAACAGCCAAGTATAACCAAAATCTTTTAATCTGAGGTACATAGGGATATAGTTGCTTAAAAACATAGCCAACTTGTCTCTTTCAAAGCATAAAGCACAGTCTTCTGACTGAAAAAAACATGAAAAAAATGGGCAGTTAAAAAAAATTAAAGATCTGTAGCATAATAGCAAAAAACGTTTTGCACTAAGAGAAGATCCTCTAGCAGAATGGCTGGCATCAGGGTTTGCGGAAGTGCTGTTTACAGACACAGGACTTCACAATCACACGTAAATATACAGACACTTTACCATATCCAGGTCACTAGTGACCAGCACGTTTTTTTTTGGAAAATTAATGGTCATTAATTTTAAGCTATTTTGCCAAGAATTTCATAGTATATTATTGCAGGTGAAAAGTATGTGACATGCCCCGGGAGCACACTGAATCATATTACCCCAAGACAGCCGTAAAAATGATGTCCAGCTATCTAGCGACTCAGGGTATCCAAGGGTTAAATATATAACTATATTTTTGCAGAGAAAATATTTAGGGTGTGCTAATAGATTTCTTTCATGAAAAAGCTACATCTATCTAAAATGAATCGAGTGCAGGTATATAAAAACAGCTAATTACAGTTACAATGAGCAAATGTAGTATTAGCTCTAGAAGATTATAGAAGATTAAACTTTCCATTTCAGCAGAATGAATCTCTGACCCGAACTTGCCAGCTCTTCTAGTATCTGGAAACCGCACATTTAAGTTATTGATAGGATTTTTTTTGTTGTAGTTTTCTTAACTCATTAGTGTCAGAAGTTTAAGCCTGCAGAGTGCCAAGGTAAATATCTGTTTTATTTTCTGGACAGGGCGGGGTTTTTCCTCCATATAAGACCAACACTTATAAACATTAGTCTTCATAAAGTAGATTGTACATGCAGGCCTTAATTACCACATAAATACCAAAAAATTACCTAATTTGATTTTCATACACCCTGTCCAATGTAGGATATCATTAATTTCTTGATATCCATTTAAAAATATATATTTCTCATTGCTAGCTTGCGTAAGATTGCCTTTCAGTAAATCCTTACTAGCTTTCAGTTTTTTTTGTTTTGAATAATATACCTTTCACATCGATTAATTGCATTACAAATACTACTGAATGACAGACACACATATCTTGCAAATAACACAAGTAAAGATAATCCCACAGGTTTATGTGGCAGTCAGAATTAACCTAAGCATCTACGATTATAATCCTCTATAATTGTATCACTCTCTCTCAACTTGAATCAACCTCTGGACCTCGCATGTGATAAGCAAAGTCATCTGTGTCCAGCAAGCTGTGAGAAAATTACCTAATTATCTTGATTTAGTGTACATATTAATGCATCAAGATTTTTCTTTCCTAGAATTTTTAATTGACAATATTTATTATTCTTATTTCAGAAAGTTTTAATTCCAGGCTCTTAACGTGACTGTTGTTGCAGGTAGCCTACAACAGTAAACAGACAGAAATGTTTGGCCTAATTACATAAGAGACAACCTAAGGTTTTTGCCCAGAAACAGCTGGACTCAATGTGGGAGACTTGCAGACAAAGTGGTACGGAATAGTTTCCTGGATGATGGAAAGCATATTTTCATTAACATGACTTTCAGATGTGTTATTAATGTGACAGAACACCGCTCATGCGGGCTGGAATGAAAATCAGGCAAACAAAACAGTTGAGGGTGAGTGTGTACATTTAAATGGTCTTCACAGTTAATAAATTATCTTATTGCTCCAGTGACTCAAGTTCTCTGGTCAGATGCAAGATTTTGCATTCAGATTTGTCTGGTTATAGACAATTATCGACAATTGTGACTTTTCCTTAAAGACGTATTTTGATGATCACAAGGAAAACAAAAAAAAAAGGTTGCAGTTTTTGTTACATTACCATGTTGTACCAATATAGTATTGCTTACAAGCCCTCATCAACAGACATTTCAGGAACAGTTGCTGTTCTCCCTCTACTGGTAAGTAAGGGAAGTGAATTCCTTGGCCGCCCAGCTACACCGTCTGAGAATTCTCCAAAAAACAGCTGCCTATGGACAACCAGCAGTCACTCTCTGGGCACCTTGACATACTTCTGCCTTATAACACGCTAGAACGGAACTAAGAACTGTCAGGACAGCTTATTTATAACAGTTTGTATATTTTGTATATTTTTAAAGCTAAGAAAAATTGGTGAGCTTGGAGGAAATCAATAATTTTCGTATATTTGTAATTTAAAATGTCCTTGCAGCAGTGGATATGGCAATGTTTAGAAATAGGTCTAATGTACCAGTACAGGGTCAGCCCATCTCTCCGTGAGTAAGTTGGCTTTTGTTTCATCTTTGCACATACAGTAACCACCGGCTCTCTGGCATAGGGAAACTCCTTCAACAGCATGTACCCAGTGCTTAGAGGGCAAAGGTCAGGATAGCGCAAATGCATTTCACAGGTTTACAACAATACACAATGCACATGCCATACTGGTGGATTTTTAAGCAAGGCACCTAATAATATGAATAATAATCATCATCATCACTTTAAGAATTATTTGCTTATATTAATATAAGTAATTTTGTACTGTTTTGTACTGTTAATATTTTACAAGAATTCAAGTACTCTTAAGGATACAGCAAGTGGCCTCTAGAGACTTGAACTGTTGAGTTGTTGTCCTTCACCAGAATGAAATCTGCATTTAATTAGAAAAAACATAATGAATTTCCCCAATACAAGTGTCAAGATTTGTGCATAGATAAAGCATGCCACTGTAGGCCATGGCGATCACTGAATTGTCAATTAAACTACATACTTAATATAACAATGAAATATTCAGAGTAGTAATTTTACTGACTTTGGTACTGCTGGTATGTTTCAGAGTGTGAACAGATGTTGCTATTCTTTACAGATGTTATTGTGTGATACTCCTAGATCCTTGGTCTGTGATTTATGAAGACATTCTGCCTGCACTGTAGCTGTTGCCAGATCATTCTTGTGGCGAATCTCTTGAGCGCTGGTTTATGTTCCAGTACAAGGAGAAGTATGAATTGCTGGACAGCTCGTGTCTCAGCCTAGGTCTGAATAGAAACACTTGTTTCTCCTGATTTTCTGGTTTGGGATTATTAAAATACCTTATTTATCTCTATACATAAATAGCGGGAGCAGTAAAAGTACTCCTTTAGTGTCTGTGACAAATTCAAACGTCCCGCAAAAGGATCGTACTGATTCATTTTATAATTTATGCGCAGATTTAGAAGTGCAGTATTGCTTGAAATGACCAGGTCAATACTCCACACACCTGTCTTTGCAACCATGTCCCAGTCAAGTGAATTGCAATACAAAAGGTCTTGTGTAAGAGTTCACCGCAGTAAAATTCTGACTGCTCGGTATAATCGTCACACATTGGACTGTTTAGGATGTTTATTTTAAAGTTTCGAGTGTACTGCACGTACCCCGTTGTTCTGGAAAAGAGACATGATACAACCAAGTTTTGACCCAGCTGTTTCAAACATCTACCCATTGCCTCTAAATGAAAACAAACAAAGCGGCACGATATTCCATGTCACCATTTGCATCACATTTTAAATCCAATATGTGGATTTATTTTGGTGCTAAGGAGTTATTCTTCATAGAATTACACTGGAGCAAATTTGATGAATACATGTGTCTGCCATGTGTCAAAACAGTAGATCTACATTTGAAATCGGTCCCGTAAAACTGGAAACTTTTTAACATTAGTCTTCTTTGAGATTCTGGATTAAACTGATGTAAATCACATTCATAGCCAAAGAGAGGGGGCGACCCTACTCATAGGCCCTCTGTAGATTTTGCTGCGGGGGTGGGGGTGCATGGGTGGGGGGGGTGGGGGTTCTAATGGAAGCA
>JAODKK010000079.1:7811830-7822647 GCA_026774405.1 Petrocephalus microphthalmus | reverse complement strand
GAATCCTTCAACAAGATGAAATGTCACAGTGAAATACAGTGTTTCAGTTTTGTGCATTTGACATAAACACGAGAACAAGTCTATATACTTTCTGGCTTTTTTTTCCTCTTGAATAAAAATAATTCTGTAAACGAGTAAATATGCCTAGCTAATAGACAGGGTAAATGTTCATTTGCATGGACTGAAAGTTTAGAATGCATTGCTGATTAAATAATAATGAAATTATCTGCACAGTCCAGACAAGTTTAAATGAAAAAATGCACTTAAGACAACTGCAAAATGCACGTAAGGCTCTTTTACATATGACATGCCTATATGTTAGTGCTTCTCCACCCAAAGTGTTTATCTGTCCTAATAGTGCGTTAACGCAAGACTTAAGGCAATGGAGAACACGCCTAGGGGAAAAAAGCATGTTTTTCTGACTGACACACATGGGAGAATCGACATTAACATATGTAGATATATTTAAGGACCCAGACCAAAAGTCTGTAGCATGAATAAGCCAGAGTATGCCTTGATTTGGCTGTAGTTTCTATATTTTATATTTTGTGCATTTATTAGGTGTTGGGGAAGATTGCTCTGAGGTTGGTTTGTCTATCTTCCTTAATGGATGTCTCTGGTCACCATCAGCTTCCCTGTGAACTGTGGCTCAGGCTGGCTCTGCCGGTCTAGGTGCTCTTATGCTGCTAGTCTTGAATTTACTACATTTACGTTTTGTAGCACTTAATGTAGAACTGTGAATAAGAAGAACAGCAATCATGCAGATTATTGTGCACAACACAGTAATTGATTGCAAATTGACATTGTTGCAGCTGTATTTAAATATTAAGTTGTAAAATTTGAGTGGGCGGCTGAGCCAGGCCCTCAGACATGTGATCCGACAGACACCTTAGCGAGGCTGGAACAGCAACAGATGGGTTACAGGCAGTCTGAGTTGGGGGCCAATCAGCCAGCGACTGGCTCTTAATCTGTTTGGTGATTCACAAATAACACCTATGAGACCAGCCACCGGTGGTTTCTCTTCTAAAACCTGGGAGGGATGATATGATGTTTTGACTTTTAAATAAATCTAAAGCAGTTGTTTTTATTTTGCAAACAAGTCATATTTGATGTGATAATGAATGTGATAATCCTTTGTGAGTTACATTCAAAACCCTAAGGCAACCATCTAATTCAGTTTGTATACAAATGGAAAACATGGGGTCACATGGAGGAACACACCTGAAAACATGAACTAATGACTAATCCCAGGCCTGAGAACCGCGTGTGACTGCAGTTTAGGTCTAACATCACGTAGAAGCTTCTGCTCCCCATCCTGTTCTTTCCTAACCTGGGAACCTGGTGACCCTGTCCTTTCTGCTGGTGTGCTGTGTTATAGGTTCAGATAGTAACCAAAAAACTGGACTTCAGCCACATCACGTCACGCTGTGGCTCCAAGGACAATATCAAGCATGTGCCAGGTGGAGGGAACGTAAGTATATTTCTGCCATGACAGAGATGCAATCTGACACCCCCCTGCCCCCAAAGAATGACAAGAGACTCACCTCAGAAACTGAAGCATTAAGGATCTCATTCACGAAACGACAGACCAAATTCCCATGGCAAATGGAGATTCTTCTAGACTGAAGAGATGTTGCAGTGTCATAACGGGAATTACACTTTCTGAGTAATGAAATGCTGTAGGACCATCCAGAGTAAACGCTGTCTGTCATGGTTTGGGCAGCATCCGGTGTGAGTCTGTTTGCGGCTGTATAACAGTTTGCTGTCTCACTCCTCACTTCTGGTTGCCATTTAACCTTCTTACCCTGTGGCTCCTAACACACTCTAACCTTTGAATATTTACTCTGGGTGACAAGGCCTTGATTTTCATTATTTTGGTCCACTTTTGGGATTTCTGAATAATGAACCTATTTCTAATGACATTTTACACTGACTGAGCTGTTACCCACTTTTTACGCTGGAGAGAGGGTAGTTGATCAGACCAAGACTGTGTGTTGGCTCTGTTATACCGAATTCGGACATGTTGCTGAAAACACATCTAGCATGCTAACTTATTTAAGATGACATAATTGGGTTGTGTGTATCACCAGAGCAGGACAGAAACAGCTTGGCAAATAAGTCTTAAAGCTCCATGAAATTCAGACTTGGCTCAGCAAATAAATAAGGCAACCATTCTTATTGTTATGATAGTCTTGCTTTTGAATATATATTTTACATTTATTTTTTTACTATGCGCAAATAATTAAAAAATAAGGTATTCAATTTTAAAACGAATTTACTTTTCCCTGCTGTGCCAAAATTAGAATTTAAGACCATGTGTACCATTACAGCCTAGTAACCCCTGAGCTACATCTCTCTCACGTCAGTAGTTATGGCCATGAGTTTGCCACTTGGATTACCATCTCTGCCAGCTTTTAAAGAAGTTTTTTTTATAATAATAATCTGTGCATATTGCATTTTACATTTTTATTATGTAATTTAATAGTTGAAGCCATAAAATACGCTTGTAATATAAGGAAAATATATATAGTTATGTCAGTCTCTGGCTTTTCATATTGTCATGGTTTGTTGAAAATCTGTGTATTCTAGGTCCAGATACTCAGCAAGAAGGTTGACTTAAGCAGAGTGACATCGAAATGCGGCTCCAAGGCTAATATCAAGCACAGACCAGGTAACCCTTGTGATTAAGGCTTCATTAAGCTGCTTTTTGTTGCATATCAGTGATTTCTTTGTTATTATATAATCCTATATAGTAGCCCCTTCACATTTGCAAAGGATAGGGGTGGAAGATCCCTGCAAATGTAAAAGTTTGCAAATAATACTTGGGCACCCCTGACCCATAACAATCTAGCCTGAATGATAACATAAAAAGTCTTATTTATTGCTAATTTCTAAGCAAACAGTTCTGTACTGTACACTGTGCACGTCAAATTACTTTATCATTTCCACAAGACCTATTTATATAATATACAAACCATCAAAATTTTGCTCCTGTATGTACGAAGTAACTACTTTATGCACTGGGAGCACTAAGTTTTGAAGTCATTATAAAATAATACAAAATCAATTGTACTAAAAAGTTGCTGGTAGAAACGTGAGATATCCTGGCCACAAAGAAGGCTAACAGGTGAATGAGACCTGCGGACCCAAGCCATGACTTTTAATATTAATAACGAATATTATGTATCACTAGTATTTATATTTTATATGATTTTATGTGATCCAAATGATTTTCAGTATTGTTTTTGGCTTACACATCATCAGCAAGTTTCTGCAGTCTTTCGGCCAGCTCCAAAAATATTCCTGTTTAATTGTTCACAGCCATCTCGTGAATAACCGATGTAAGAGTCTTTTTGCAGGGACACCTGTCGCTGCTGTATAGTGGGACCCTCTGTCAACCAATAATGTAATGACTGCTGTTAGTGCAAAAAATTTGGATAACGTAATAGTTTTTCCATTCTGGTTCAGAAACTGTATTACATTATTGTCCTGTTCTTATATTATCAACTTGTATTACATTAAGAATAGAAAAATTAATTAAACATCGTTATTACCTTATTGGCTGCAACAGACCCCCATATCTGTGGTTTCAGTTATCTGCAATTTACTGCAGTCCAAAAAAAATTCCAAAAATAAGCAGTTCATAAGTTTCAAACTGCACACCAAGTGAGTACATGTTGTAACATGGTGAAATCCGACAGCCCAGTCACATTCAGTACATGACTCTTACCTTTTGAGATACTTCATTGATCCCCCTAGGGAAATTGTCGTCTCACGTCCTCCAGTTGTGAGAGCAAGCTTGGCCGTGAAGGGTAGCAACCTCGAGGGGTGCCCGGGGAGGTGGTGGTCAAAGGCCTTGCTCAAGGGCCCACAGACGTGCCGAGGCTGGGCATGAACCGGCAGCCTTCCAATTACAGGCACAGCTTAACCTGCTGAGCCACATTCTGCCCCCTTTTGTCCTCATATCCATGCTGCTTTGCAGAACTTTCATCCGGTCTCCCTCTAACATTATTACTGATCAAATTTGTTGCTTCGAATGATTGATGGAATTTGTTTTTGCGGTATATGTGTTAAAAAATGTATAACAAGCATGCTTTTCATTTCTCTGCCATCCCTTGATACAAATTTTTTATTTCTCTATCGTCTCTTGAAAATTTGTTTGAAACATCAGAATCACTTTCATTTGAGAGTACAGTACCATATAATGTACAATGTACTTGATGTCATACTATGTGCAATTTTTCAGTTAAACTTTACCATACTGTATGTCAGAACATGAGATATCACATTATACTGTATATGGGGTGCGCGGATTGTTGACGATTATCCACGATTTTGGCCATCCACTGTAGGTCTTGGAACATCACGAGGGGACTACTGTACTCTTAATTTTTGCTGAATCTGTCTCTCCTGTAGGGGGAGGAGAGGTGAGAATCGAATCCCACAAGGTCAACATCAAGGCTCAGTCCAAAGTGGGGTCTATGGATAATATGAATCATAATCCAGGGGGTGGCAATTTCAAGGTGAGGCTTATAGACAATACAGGACAAGCTCCAAAATATGCATTTCTTTTTCCACATAATAAACTTATGGGGGAAAATATTCACCCCACAAGCGATTTCTCAAAGACTGCATGAGAAGCACAATTTCCCCATGAAATTGCTAAAAGAATTGAGTTAGTAAATTTATCCATGTAAATTAATTTTATTTGTGAATAGAAGTATAAACTGTCTTACTAATTGAATGACACCACTGATCGTTTCATGGGAGTACAACTTACATGTTAATTTTCCTTTTGAAGCCAGGATAAATACAGCCCATAGATACCCATTGATGCAGGGCTATACTGTCAATGAGAGCTTGCTTAGGCAACATTTATTAGAGTCCCGCCTGGAAGCCATGCTTCATTGCACAACACTTTATAAACTACCAATAGCATTAATGCTCAGGACTGACTGATTTTGCATGCTGTTGGCAGTGTTGGCTTGCAGTATTAATTTACTCTGTTGCATGCAGATGCATAAAAACCCAGAGTGACTGTTTATCGTTTTGTATGCCATCTTTTGCCACTGGCATTTTTAAATATCGTAAAGTCATCAAATTGTAGTGATTTTTTGTAGACTAATTTGGTAGTTAGTAAATGTATACATATATAATAATTTAAATGTGAAGTAATTTGTTTATTCCTTAACTTCAAATCTTTTACCTTAAGCAAAGCTTTGGCATGTGTGTGTATATGCGTGTACAGGTTTTGCTATATTTGTGTATAGCAAATCCTGATAAAACGATGTATAGTGAGGTCCACAGCCAGTCGTCACTACTTCATACTTCATTTGATAAAAATCTGTGAATGCGATCAAAAGAGTAAAAAAGCCAAAAGTCTTGTACTTTGGTTACGTATAGTTAGGGTTAGGGCTGGGTAGGAGTTAAAGATGTGATTCGGATTAGGGTTTTTCCCTTATAAATGAATGGACGGTCCTCATTAAGATAGGAATACAAACGTGTGTATGTGTGTGTGTGTGTGTGTGTGTGTGTGTGTTAATTTGTTGCTGCTGCTATGATTCTTAAAGACAAACTCTTAGCCCATAACCTGAAGAGTTCTCAAATGATCAACCAGTTTTTCATAATCTCCTATTTTTCTGTTGCCAGCTATGTTTGAGATTGAGAAATGCACATACATTTGTTCAGTGTTTACTAGACACGGGAATTATTGATAGGTAAGTTTGTTGGAACACATCCGAATGAAATTGCAGTGACAGTTTGTCTCCGCACCTCACAAATAACCTCCTAATAAATCATATCTAGCAAAGTGTAGTTTTTTATTTTTTATCTTTTTTACATTAACTGTATCTAATGACGTTACTTACCTAATTTAAGGGTAAGTATGTTAATACATTAAAAAGCTGTAAATTTCATCTAGCTATTAAATATTTCCTCCAGCCCTGGCTTTCTCCTTGTCTTCCTCGTCCTACGATGTACTCACTGAGGTGTGGGTGACAGTAGGCTCCACCCCACTGTCCCGCTGGGCATCGGATGGCTGTCTCCGTCTCCGTGTGTGTCCCCCCAACTCAGCCCCACTGCCCTTCCTAGCCCAGTATTCCCTTTTCTTGGTCTTTGTTTTGTTTTAATGCCCTGTGACTCCCTTGCTGGTGAGGGCTATTTTTGGAGTTCCACAAAGGACCCTCAGCTCCAGCTGTTATGACCCCATGATTGAGTCCCAGAGCTGTGAAAAACAGGGTGATTTTGCCAAGGGGTGGGGGGGGGGCGTCCCCAGTAATAAAATTTGCTGAACAGGGGTCCCGTCAAAAAAAATTGCTGGCCAAAGTTCTCTGCCCTTGGGTCAGAATTTGGCCAAGAAGCATCAGGAACATTAGAAATATCTTGATTAGACATACTGCCAGGAGTCAGATCACAAGGATTCAGGACAAAGAAGCAAGTTAGAACCTGGGGGGAAAGGAAAACCCTGGACAGAGCTGACCATGCTCTTCAGACTCCTTGGTCTGATCTCTCCAACTCATCCTGAGTCTGGAAGGGCTGACAGTTAACTGGGCTGTCAGTCAGAGCTCTAGGATGATGTCACACTACCCCTCAGCCTACGGAGATCCATCTTTCAAAAAGCATTATTGTCATATCCATGGTTGCATCACTCATCATTTGTGGCAATGTTGGTCACCTTCTCCCCCATCAGACACACACCCCCAAACAGTGTATCATAAGAACCCAAGTCTGAGAGTCCATGTCACATTTGGTGTAAATGCCAGCATGCATTTGGTCCAGATGCCTTATATTACATCATTATACAATAAGCCATTTCAACAAAACATGGTTTTTCACACAGCATGTAAAAGTGATTGTAGCCTTTAGATAGATGGTGCCAGGACTTTTAAACAGACAAATGCTTTGATCTGTTCCTGAAAAGACTTTAAAATGAGACTAACCACCTTAGCATGAAATCTGGGTGCACATTCCCCCAAACACTTCTACGCAAAAGCTTGTAGTTTCCTTTATTTTGGTCGTGCATTTGCACAGCTGAGCTCTCGCCTGTCATTAACATAAAAACCACATTGAAGAAACCCAGAACTGTGCAGTGTGCCCGCTGCACCATATGAGGCCACTGGGATCTTGCATGGGAACCATGACCATCAGACCCTGACTCCATGTCCTCCCTTCCTGTTACTGAGACCTTCATCTTGGTTGTCTTGACTGTCCCCTTCTGTCCATTTAAGGGATTGCAGGGAGATAAACTGAACCACTCAGTTTTCACACAGCCGAATAAGCCATTTTCCTAAGATCTGATCATTCTCCAGTGTCCTCTGAAATCATGCTGTTTATCTGGCCACAAGTATAAATTCTGTTTAAAGTAATTGTGATGGGATATTTTCATTGAAGCGCCTATTTTACAGTAGATGGCGTGCATTGAGTGAAAGTGTTACTGTCTGTAAACTCTCGAGGATGCTGCTTAATCTGAATTGCTTCATCAGATCTGTAGCCAAACAAAGCATAAAATAAAATTTTAAAAAAACACCGGCACCAGTGTGGGGCCTCATTTTAACATTTCATGGAAGACTGTCTTCCACCCATCGCCCATAGACATTTTGTGTTTTAACCATTGATTTCCTCCACCTGACCAGGTTAGACAGTTTGCCATCTCAGACCCTTTCCATGTCATTTTCGGCTGCCGTCAGTTCCACCCGAGACCTGAGAGTGCTCCTTCATCCCATGCCCATTCCCCCATCCCCTACTGACACCCTACTGTCCCGCTGTGTGTTTCTAGGCTGAGGGGATGCAGGAGACAACTGAGGGCACTGGGGCCCCCTCTATTGGGGGTACAGCCCAGGAGAATGGCCTGCAGGAGGTTGTGTCTTGCGGGGGCGAGGGGCTTCGTGAGCCCCAGGTCCTGGACACACGCATCCCTGAAACAAGTAAGTGTGCCCGGCCCATGGCGCACCCTGCTCCCCGTCCCATCGGGCCTGCCGCTCCCTTCCCTCGTGGTGGGATTCCAGCTGAGCCAAGCCGTGTCCCCAAGGTCACTACAGGCTGCCTTTTAAGTTTCTGCGGCATCTAATAGCCGCTTGCAGGTGCTCTCAGAGCTGGGGAGGCAGGAAGAGGGAGCAGTCCATAGCAGTCCGTAAGCAGGGGCTACACTGTAACCTCCTTCCCAGGGCGGGGTGCAGTGATTTATTTATTTTTTTTAATCTATTTGAAGCATTGCGTACCCACAGAAATGTCCGTGGCAAATTTGGAGATTTTTTATTTGTTTTTTTGCCATGGAAGCAGGGAGGACAGTGGTGTTTTCTGTAAGGGAGAGACATTCTGGGTCTGTATGGGGCTCTGTCACTCACTGAATGAAGTGGACTCTCAGGGGCCCAGCAGTCCGGAGTGGAATGCAGATGGGCATTTGTGTTTTATTAGCACCTCTAAACCCAAACATGTGATCTGTCCGTCTGCTCAGACTTTCATTGTGTATGTCCTGATTATTTTTGCTAGCGTTTCTGTTTTCCTTTAATTACTTTCTGTGATATTAAGGAAACGCAGTAGTGAAATCCTAAGCTAACGATCTAGCCAAGTTTTATTTTAGTGGCTTGGTATATAATAGCCTATAGGTATAAGTATAGTTAAAACTCTTCAGTACAGCCCATGAATGCTCACAGAGATACGGCCTATTTTTAAGGCATAGTAGGTATAGCTCGATAGGCGGATCTTAGCAGAGTAGCTGAGCGGATGTAAGACAGCAGCTGTTATTTAGCATTTAGGTTTTATTTCACCAGGTGTACCCTGGAACTAGTTCAACAGAGTAGCAGGTGTTCAAATATGGATATATATTGTGTAATATATTTGTAAATACTATTTTCGGTCCTGGATGAATGGTAACCTATTTTTATTTTACTGGAGACTGGTCAGGTGCACAAAGCATGCGTTTGAGGGTATCATTCTAGGCGTTTGAAGGTGCATGCTGGGTGATTGTCTTCCAGGGGCTGCATCACACGCACCACGCATCAGGGCAGAGAGGGTGACGTGCACTTCTGCCTCCTTCGTGAGTCTGTGTTCATAGGTACCGTCTCTCCAACCCCCTTTCTCCTCCTCCTGCCTTTCCTTGCTGCAGATTGAGTATCACAAGCTCAACTTCCGTGAGAACGCCCGGGCTCGTACGGACCACGGCGCCGACATCATCATCCGACCGCACCCACCGCGCAGCATCTCCCTTACCGACTCCCTGGGGTCCGCCGGCATGCTCCGCTCCCCCCCCACCCCCTCCTTCATGTCCCTGATGGAGCAGGGGGGCAGCGGTGTGCTAGCAGGCCTGGCGACATGATTTTAGCTCCCTCCCCTCCTTACCCCTCCTCGTTCCTTTTCTTGTTTCTTTCTTCAGCTCTCGCCCGATTCCCCGAGTCCCCATTGTACATAGTGCAGGTAGATCTCTCTCAGCCTCCTGGCATCCATCGTCTCACAGGGGACCTGCCTCACAAACAGATTCAGTGCAACTCACAGATCAGCCCCGGTCACACCCTTCTGCCGCTGCATAGGAGTTATATCAAGACGTCCCCATAGCCTCCCCCTGTTCCCAGCAGCAGTTCTGTCAGGGTTATAGTGTGGCATATAGTGCCATATAGTGCGACACCTCAATTTTACCCTCAGTGTCCAGTTGCAATCCCAGTTTTGGCCACCAGGAGGCAGCATCACCCTGTCTCTACCCACTGGCAGGCAACTGTGAGTGCATTATGAAAGCAATCAGAAAAGCAAGTCTTGTCATGAGCCTGTAGGGTTATTTTATTGTAGCTAATGACAGCCTGCCCTTCCCTCCGCATTCCCCCTAACACCCAACACCTAATTTTTTTCCACTCCCAAACTTCAAAATATATACGAATATTAGAAACACGTAGGCTGTCTGAACAGTAGTCTATTTAAATCTTGTTAAAAATTCCGTGTTGTGTTTGCGTAACCGTGTATTTCGTTTGTGCCTTCTTTGCCCCCAGGTCTTCATACTTGTCTTTATCGTTGTATTCTCTTTAAGCAATACGGTGTTCTTTGCTGATGCGATACGAGAATGTGCACAGACACAGGGAACTGTCACCTTTATGGTCCGAATGATTCTGAAGGCTGGGGCAGGGAGACCAGGCGGGGCGGTCAGGAAATTGTCTAGAAGGAACGAGGTGGGCGGAGCCAGAGCAGGTGGGTTAGTGGACAGCATGAGATGCAGTAGACTTTGCCACTCGAGGTCAAAAAGTAAAAAAGGAACAAAAGATGCAGTGGCAGAAGTAGAAAACAAGTAAAAGGAAATATTACATTAGTGTAAAACAATCTAATTGTGGCTATAAGAGTCCACCATGAGGGGAAATGAGTGAAGGAAAGTGGTGGGAGATGTGCTCCTTTTGTATAACTAAAAGCTTGTGGTGGGGGGGGGGGGGTATTGAGCCTGAAAATAGTACACATAGATTGAATGGCAGCAGTAAAAAGATCTATTTAATCCTGATGTATGTGTAACTCTTGTGTGCTTTAATACTGAACAGATTTGAATATCTTTTATGAATTTTAATAGTTTTTTTTGTCTTGTAGCTTGTATTTATCACTTATAAAATGAGTAAACTATACAGTTTTTATGATTGTAGGATTGGTGTGGCGATGATGTAGCTAAGCAACGCTAGCACTACCAGTGACTACAACCTGTAAGGTGGTCAAAGGCCACAGAGGGGCGGCACTAGAACAAAGTTATATGGTTTGTAAAAAAAAAAGATTGTTTAAAAAAAAGGATTTTTAATGTTATTTAAGTCTTTGGGGACTTCAGCAGGTGAATGTGGAGAAGGGTTCTGGTCCTTTAA
>JAODKK010000079.1:7730141-7749191 GCA_026774405.1 Petrocephalus microphthalmus | reverse complement strand
TGTCTATGGTATACATCAACTAGTTACATTTAACTGAATTTTTAATATTACATTTTGACGGCATATTACAAAATACTGCATGAAAGGTCATTATAAATATTTTCATTATCACGTGGTAATTGGTAATCGTGACCTGAATATATCGTTTTGAATTATTCAGCGTCTTAGGCGAATTGTTCATGACGTTTTACCTCGATTATTTTTAAGGAGATGGGCAAAAAATCGTGCCTTCTGAGAACAATGATTTGAATCAGCATTGAGCTGTCATTTTGAAAATTAGTTTGTGTCTACCACCAAGTCAAAATAACCATGCTTAAGGGTATGTACATTAGGCTTCTGATGAGTGGGTGTATGTGGGTAAATAGTAACTTGTTCTCATATTCATGCTCCCCAAGATATCAAATACATTTTATTGCAGCATGTGGATCTACATTATGCAATACCCTTCTTGCGATTAAAAAATGTCCTTTAACAGGATTCTCCACATGTAAGACCAAATACACTTTAAAATAATAAATTTTGTGGGATATAACAGCTTGACAGTACAGAAAACTGTGAAAAACAAAGTAGCATTTAAATAAATTGATATTGCTTGAAATTCCTTAATTCAGCAATTATGTGTGACATTACATCAACTGATTCACATAACAAGGGCATTTGTAGAATGCAGTTGTTTTAAAGCTGTTCATTAGACTATAGGCTTGCTGTATCAGCACACACATCAGCATGCAGAGCACTCTCCAGGCCCCCTGAAGTGGATGAGAGCTACAGAAGCATCCAACTCAGTACTTCCCAGTACTGCATCACAGGTTACCAACCACATTTGTAAAGAAACAAACAAGAAAATTAGTACATAGATGATGTGCAAGTTAACACAAAGGGGGGAAAACACCTATGGGAAACAAGTCACTTAAATTCAAATTGGTGAAAACATCAATACAATACTAGACAGATATAAGAGGGTAAATAAAGCAGATTGATTTTTTTTTTTCCAAAAAAAAGTTCAACAGGTTTTATTTATACTTTTTCTCTGGAAAGCAAAGAAAACAGAATGGAAATCAAACACAAAATAAAGTTACAAGTGTGGACAAAAGAAGCTTAATCAATAATCTATTGATTCATAAAATATTATCAACACTGTCACATTATTGTTGATATTCATACAAATGCCATTAAAATGGGTACAAAGCAATAATAATAATGGCAGTGATGATAATGATAATAGGAACTAGTACAGTTATGAGTGATAATAAAGTGAAATTGAAAATGGTTACACATGAAAAAAACCTTCATTACTTGTGTCTTCTTTAGACAGTACAACACGTTAAGATAAAAATTTGCTTAACATAGTCCTGGCTTTGTATACATGAGCTACCATCCTGATACACCATGAGAGACCAAAAAAGGAACTGCACCATTAAAACAAACAAATTCAATTAACTCAAATGAATTCAGTTACAACTTGCTAAATGCTCTGGAACACTGTGAGAACTCAATATTCAGTTATTTTATTCTGATGTCTTGGTAATGCACTCATCTGTAGCTCATGCATAAATCCTGGGCTAGCTGGCACTGTCAAGCAATGGATGTTTCTTTACACTGAGAATTAAAACATGATTTCACCAATCTTCTCACCCTTTCCTTACCCTAAATATTGTTTTTTGGTTTTTTTGTTTACTGACAAAAAGCAATTTAGAAACAACTTTGGAATAACACTTCTCTTAATATATTTAACCTTTATTTTAGGCTTGAGTTTAATAGTAACAACATTAATAACAATAATATACATCTTTAAAGCAAAAGAAAAAAAAAGAATATCTTTAGTATTTCTTTGAATTACATCTGTCTACACCTCCCTTCACTGAACATCGATTAACCATGGCATATGTCAGTACACTCCATTCCTGACCTGTACTATGATCACAGCCCAGTGCATCATCAGCTTTCCACAAATTAAAATTACAGAATAAAATGTGTACCCTTCACAGGTATATCATACAGGATTTGTTGCAATGGACCTCAAGATATGATGGGCATCTATTATTTCCATTACCTTTCGCAGACTTTAGTTAGGAACTGTAGACAGGGTGGAGGGGGCATGAGATTTAGAACAACTCTGGTGTAGACCAACACAAAAACTCAATGACTGATTTAACATCAAATGTTTCTGGATTATACATTATTAGATAAAAATGCAATCAGATTCTGTTTCTGATCACTAGGTGGCATGATGATGTTTGCTTTTGAACAAGGTCAACACAAGGTATTAAAAGTAATTTCATTACTTAAGGTCCACTGATAATTATTTTTAAAAACCCTGGTCGTCAGCATGTTTTGTAAATCTTCTGTCACAGATGATCTTAACATAAAAAAACAACAACAACAGACTCCCACTGCACAGCACAAATGTCTAGTCTATGCTTTACGATCTGCAATGTAGGCCCTTGTACACAAAGTGCTAAAAGCAGGAACAACAGCAACTATTCAATAGATTTATTTTGACTCACAATCACAGAACATATATATTTATATCCAGCACCTATTGTGTCAAGTGTTGAGCTATATTTTATTTTGTATACAAAAATTGTTTATGTTTTGTAAAATGGATCAAGTGCTGTGTAATGAGAGTCTGACCCCCTGACTTTCATTTCCACTTCCCTTCTCTCTCCAGGATTGTCTTTTGGACAGAATGAGTGTGCAAAAGAGAAAGAGAAAGATTACAACATTTTGGTTATAGGCCCAGTTGTAGACCACCTACGTGGTTCTTTGAAAGCCCAGTTTGAGTCTTCACACCTTCTGCGTTCAGTGCCAAATGATGTCTGATGACTCATGAGCGTTCACATTGTACACTGCATAGCCTCTCTAACTAGGTAGGTTTCTTGTGTACAAAAGGTCAAATTCAACACAATCAAATCCACAAATTGCTCTAGCACCAGCAGGTCCAATCCATCAAAGTATTTGGTGAATCCAAAAACCAAAAATCTGGGTCTCCTTCTGTCCCATAGGAGCCAAAGAACCAGCATTATCTATTCAAAGATTGTCCTGAACCAGTTCACCAGGATTTAACCCAATACATATGTAGGCTGGGCAATAAAATCTCTTGCCATCCATGTCTGAGTAGCAGTGAAGGAGCTGGTTCAATTCAAGAACCTTTTCATGATGTCGAAGGGATTGTTAAGTGTGAAAAGCAGGAAAGGGGTTAAAATGACGACAGATTATCGAGAGCTAACTGCCTGCTGATTAAAAACACAAAAGATCAACCATCACATAACCAGGACAGAGAACCTGTTCCAGCACTTCAGTCTGTAGATTATTACTGTTAGTGAAGCAGTCTGTAGTTAGTCTATTAAAATGGGTCCTGTTTTGTACCAAAACTAGACAGCTCTGCAGATAAAGTCCACCTGATGTCCAATGAAAAATAAAAGGTATCAAGGGGGTTAGGGCTTTGCTCAGAAATTCTAAGTTACTTAAAGACCAGGACCCAGAACCATTTGTGTCCATTAAAAGCAAAGGGCTCAATGGGCCCAGTTTCAGTGCCAGCATCTTGAAAGCTATGTCTAGCTTGTGGTGCTGGCTGGATTTGGGGAAGACTGCACAGCCACTCCAGAAACCAAACTGGACCCAGTACCAGAACCTTTGTTTACGAGTGAAGGAGGCTGACCAAAGTTAGTGGATCTCAGTGTGGCTAAGTGCCGAGGGGAGAAGACGTGGGTTCTCCCTGCTGCCCTGGACTCAAACTCCACTGCGCATGCATCACAGCGCCCCCTCAGTGTTTCACGACCTGCTGGCTGACCCAAGCCGGGGGGAGCCGACGGTTCCAACACTGTTAGTTGAACTGGTTTTGGTAGGATGGGGCGGTTGGCTCGGAGTGCATTGTAGAGTAGGAAGCTCCCCGAGCTGGTGTCTACTTTCTTGGATGATTCTGTATTGGGAGACTGCAAGTGAATGAGAGAGAGGAAAATGGTTAGAAGAAGAAAAGACTCATGTTTTCTGACACTGACCCAAATAGATTTGTACACATACACAAGTTACAATAAAACAAAAAAGCCTTAAGTCATAATATAACCCAATAATATGCGTTTCGAAGAAAACTGAAACAACCAATAAATCACGCTGACTGATGCAAATCTTGCATAATGAAACCTCTGGCAAAAAATACACTAAAAAGACCATCACAAATACAGATTACGTGCACCAAAACTCACAAGAAATGTAACGTCTGAGCAATTTTCATCTCATCAATATCTTGAGCTTAACAAACTAAGACAACTAACCAATCAAAACAGCATGTGAACTTCTAGAACACAATGTCCTTTGTTAAATAGTGTAACTTTATATCAATTAATACCAAAACCAGGCAAAATCGGCAATGTAAGCACTGAAAAATAATCCAGGGAGTATTTAAGTCCTGCTGCTCAAACAGCACTCACATTCAATCACACACAGCTTGAGGACATAATCTGCCTCACCTGCTTCTGCAGCTGCAACCTCCAGCGCTTCTCCTTGGCACGGGTGTTCTGGAACCAGATCTGCACTACCTTCAGGGGCAGCCCCAACTCCGTCCCCACAGTCTCACACTCCAGCGCATTCGGGTGAGGGCAAGTCTCGTAGCACGACTGCATTATTGACACCTGTAGGGAAGTCAGGTGTGTCCGTGGCCGCCGAGGAGTGGAATGGTGCAGATAAGACCCCTCCCCGGGGCTGGACTTGGCGGGGGTGCTTGCGTTAGTGGGAGTGGAGCTGGCTGCAGTCGTCGTGACAGACGAGCGGCCCGATGATAATGACATCTGCTCTCTGGACAAGGTGTTGATCTTAAAGGGACTCTTTGGGGACCAATCACTCAAACCATTTCGTTTGTGAGATTCAGAAGGAGGAGCTTTGATGGCAAGGGCAGAGGGTATTTTCGGTACCATACGGTTGGAGGACCCAGGACCCACTTTCTCTTTTTTATGGTCCTCTTCTTCCTCGTCGGTCTTTCCTTCCTCCCCTTCATCCTCTTTGCCTCGCTTGCGCTTTTGGGATGAATTTGATGCAGGAGAGGATCGAGTCTTCATGACCACAATGGGTATAGCCGGAGCGGCGGCCACAGCTTTGCTGGCGGGTTTAGTCACGGTTACTTGATTCTGCGTTTCTGGCTTGGGTTTCGCCATCCTCGGCACCGCCGACTGAGGGAGAGAAGGGGCAGCGACAAACTCCTTTGAGCTACTCTCTTCTTTCTCTTTCTCTTTCCCTTTCTCTTTCTCTGCCCGTGTGTGCGGTGGTGCAGTCACAGGACCAGCTCCGGCAGAAACTTTTGTAATTCCAGAACTACTGAGGCCGCTAGTATTTGGGGCGGGACTGCTAGAGAATATGGGCAGGGTCAGGGGCCAGGTGAATTTAATGAGTGGCTTGCCCACTGCAGCCAAGGTACCATCACTGATGAATCGAACTTCCCCTTTGCGTTCACGTGCTCGCATGTTCTGGAACCATATCTGGACCACTTTCTTTGGGAGATGGACCCACTCTGAAATGCGTTCAAACTCGTGCTTCCCAGGGTTTGGGTCTTTAAAATAGCAGCCATAGAGCACATCCAACTGCTCCGTTTGAATGATGGTCCTAGATCGCCTCATGTCCCTGAACCGTCTACCCTTGGGATGTTTTTGCTGCTTCTCAATTTCTGTCTCTCTGTCTTGTTGCTTCCCCCTTTCTTTCTCCATCATAGAGGCATTCACTCGCTCTGCTGCTCTAATATACACTGTGCTAGTTCTAGAATTATTGCTATTGACACTGCTGTTGGAGGTTGGAATAGCTACGGCTGAATCCGGTTTGACGCGAACCACAATAAGCCCACCCGCTCCCGGTGCCGTCGGAGTCAGACCAAGGCCGTCGAGGGCATGGTCTCTCTGGAGATGCACTCCTTTGCTACCCGTGGAAGATGAGGAACAGGCAGATGTGGAGCTGGGTTTTTTCCCAATGCTGAGATCCAGAGCAGATTCGCAGATGCCTCCATTGGAAATGGAACGGGCCGGTGACATGTGGGAGGCTGGAGGAGGGGCTTTCAGTGAGTCGAGGAAAGGGGCGGAGCACCGGGTAATTGTAGGGGGATGGGTGAAAGCAGGGCCCCGTCCTCTCTCGCGATCTCCATCACCTTCAACTATCCCCAACCCGACTGCTGAGGGTGGAAGCGAGAGCACATACGGGTTGAGAAACTGGGTGGCAAAAGGTGTTAGAGAATGAGAGAGGTGGAGAGCTTGCAGGCTGCTCCCACTCGCAATGCTGGGAAAGGTCTGCTGCTCAACAGAGGCAGACAGAGGTGGGGGATCAGCTTGAGCTTCTAGCTCTAAATCCACATCAGGATCCAATCTAACAGCCTTAACCTCCATTTCCTCAGGCTCTCTCCTCCTTCTCCTCTTCTTTACCTTCTGGTTTGTACCATCCTCATCCTCTTCAGTGTCCTCTGCATCGGACAGGAACACTGTGGAAGACCGGAGCACTTTGCCACCTCCTCTTGATTCCTTCTCGTCTTTCAGCGTCTCCTCTCTCGCCGGACTGCCTAACTCTTCCCTGACAGAGCTGTTCTGACTCTCCTCGTCAGTCACAATGAAAGAGGTGTAGAGTCCATCATTGTCAGAGTCAGAGGTCAGGCAGGACTCTCCGGGGCTCTCCCTCCCTTGCTCCTTGCCTCTGCCTCTTCCACCACCATGAGACAAGTCTATGGCATGGCTACTTGTTGTCGGACTCTCGCCCTCTTCTGTCTCAACTATGGTGAGAACCCCTTCTTCCTCCATCTCCTCCGCTTGATCTACGGTCTTGCTTAGCTCTTCTAAATGTGCTTTCTTCTGCCTGTCTCTGGTCCGTCGGGCCTCTCTCAGCCACCTGCCCACCGCCTCTTCATCAAGGCCCACCTCCTTCCCCAAAGCCTCGCAGTCTTCCCGTAAAGGACTGGCTGCGTCCGCTTCGCTACGCGACTCCAGAAACGCCCACAGCACCTGGGACTGAAACTCAGACAAGACAGGGGGCACTAATTTGGAGTTGGGACTTTTTAAATTTGAAATATGAGAAGTAGTTAATGGTTGAACTGCATTCAATGGCATGTGACTACGTTTCAGGTCAGTGCTGATACAGTTTAAGAGTTTGTCCAAGTTAGGACTTCGGCTTTTATAAGGGCAACAAGGGTCTACATTGTCAGGGCAAAAAGTATCATTATTACAAGGAGAAACGGTTGTGATGCGTATTCCTGGGGAGTCGCTACTTTTTGTGTGATGCAGAGCATCGTGAAATGGTTCGGAGTCATTCTGCACTTCTTCAGTCTTATTAATTGCACCCTCTTTGCTTTCCTTAATTACCTGCTCTGTGATGTCACCTTCCCCAGCTGCATCTGTAGCGGTGTGCTCGACGTTAAAGTCACCCTGCGTGTTATGTTCACTTTTTGAGGTGCTGTCGAAACACTTCCCCACATCTTCCCCCTTGTCCTCTATGTTCTCCAATACCTCACCATCAGCTTCAGATTTGGGATTCACTGAAGCCTTCTCTTCTTCCTCCTCAACCTTGCCCTGACCACTCTCCCCTCTCTCTTCAGTGTCCTTACTAAGCTTTTCTTCCGCATCTCTGGGCTCTTCTCGCTCACTCTGCCCTGTGCTGCCTTGCAGACAAGTAAGTCCAGTTAACAACCCAGTATTCTGGTTCTGTATGGAGCCGAGTCTCTGGGCCAGGAGAGCTTGCTGTGCAGCGCTGAGGCCCAGCAGGGGGACCGGCTGGGTCAACACCGCATTGGGAGTCTCGAGGCTTGAACTCTGGTTTTGGGTCTGCAGTCCATTCAGGAATAGGGGCAGAAGCAGCTGTTGCTGGGCTATCAGTTCCAGCTGAGGGGTGGGCGCGCCGGGAGCCGCACCAGTGCTGGCAGCAAACAGGGAGGGAGCCACGGAGTGCGGACTGGAGGTGAGCAGAGTGAGAAAGGCCGAGACGGCCTGCGCTGAGGCCACGGGAGACGAAAGCAGAGAGAGGGCCGGAGCCGGAGGAGGGCAGGTCGCGGGCGCAGTCTGGGGCTGACTTTGTTCTGTATCTTTGGTTGCCCCTGACGATGAATTCAGACTTCCCTGGATACCATTGGCGTCAGTGCTGGCACTTGCAGACTGCGAGGCATTAAGCACAGACCCCGGCGCTGCGCTAGCAGCATTAGCTGTACTCGCTGTCGTGGCGGCTTTCTTATCAGAATTCCCAGAAGTAGTGTTTACAGCATTTCTGCTGCGCGTCTGGTGCAGGACAGACTTCATGTGGCTCTCTAAGGTGAAGGCGTGGTTGTAGGAGACGCGGCACACGGCGCACTGGTAGGGCTTGCTGGAGATGAAGGGCCGGGGCAAAGTTGGCTGGGAGGCCGCGGGGCTGCCGGAGGAGGAGGCGGCGTCACTCTCTTCTCCCTGTTTCACTGACCCCATTCTCATCCGCTGCAAATGGGAGCTGGAGCTGTAATGGACCCCCAGTGCACTTTTAGAAGGAAAGGACTCCAAGCAGGCATTGCATTTATATGGGCGGTTCGGGTCGAGAAACTTTTCCAGCACGGGGTCACTGGTAGCTTTGCTGGTGCTGGTGCTGTTTGCAGTATTGCCCCCATCAGGAGAGCTGTCCTTTTTAGGAGCACCCTTTCTGGTTTTCGTCGATTCCGAGTATGGAGATTTCTCTTGGACTGCTTCCAGCTTGTTCTTTGTTCCCTCCTGCTCTCCCTCTTCCTCACTTTTAGCTTCGGTCTCTAGCTGGGCTGCGGCTTTGGCCCGGGTGCCCCTCAGTAGCCGTGTGCTAACGGGACCTTGCTTGGATCCCGTCGTGTTTGGGTCCGTGTCCAGCTGTGCCCCATTGCTCTCGGAAGGCATCTGCTGCGCGGACAGGGCATCTGCAAAGAAAGGAGCTTTTTTCATGAAGCTGAATGATAACTGATCCTCATACAGACCTCACCATCAACTCACAAGGTGCTGCTCTCTGTTACTGGCAAAGCAGAGCAGAAACTGCTTAACAGTCATAATGCAGAAAATGTAACAAATTTATATGCATCCACCAAGACAAACTCATACATTTCAACTTAAAGTTGTTTTTCAAAACATCAGTTTAAGAATATAAAACTGCAGCTGGTTTAATAGAAAACACCATTCGGCACATGGTCGCTATCTTTTTATCCCGACGTTTGTGGCAGCTGGAGGCATGCAGTTGCTTGTGCAATGTAACTATTAATGCAGTTAGCAACAAAAGTGTGGTACAAGCTTCTCTACTGCCACAGTCAAACAATAATCAATTACCTACAGAACAGGTAGCATTGATTTGGGACAATATTGTTTTTCACGCACTTAATGAAAAAAGAAATCACAGCTCCCTGATTATGCATTATTGCTCATATATAGACAAGTATACTTTACAGCAGAGCCCCCACACCTTCCAATTAACATTAACAAAATGAACAGTCATATTGACTCAAATGTTAACTGGAAAACTAAATGCCATGTGGCATCCTTGATGAACAGCGAGATCTTACCAGTGTTGCTTTCACTGTCAGTTTCCTCTAACCCACTCACATTTTGCACTGGCATGGCCTGAATCAAGAGACAATACAGTCAAAGGTCAAATTAGACCTAAATACAGGTCAAAATTGGGATTTCCTTTTCTAAATCCTGCACTATAACTGTATGATAAGAGAAGAACCAATGAATAATCTAAAATAATTAACTGAATACTGATTATGATATATATTCTGTGCAAAAATCTCAATTAGAAGACTGGGCATAAGTACTTTTTGAATAGGACCTGTGGAAAGAACAATACAAATTATGAAGTAGTGTCTGCAAATATTAAATGGTATTATTTACTCATCACACATTAAAAAAAACGACACTATTTTAGTCTATACAAAAACACAATAAGAGACTTACAGTGTCAAGCAATCGGTCCAGACACGCAGGCAGGACACTGTGTTTATCTGTTAGGTGCTGAGCAAGAGAATCTCTGTCTGTCCGTCCTTGTTGACACAAGGGACATGGCCAGACCAACACGTCGCTCTGTCCTTGCACATTCTCTCCTGACTCCTCCTGAGAGAGACATAAAACATGCCTGTGTGTGAACATATTAAAAAGAACATACTCTTTGTTATCAAGGGGCCCCAGGAAAGAATAATAATAAAGAAAATAGTTGTGTGGGTGTTCTGGTGTGGAGGAGGGGTTACAATACAAAGAAACAATATACACTAGTTACCAGTGACCTTGATTGCGTGTATGCTGATCATTTCTTTTACAAGAGTTGGCCAGCCTGCCGTGAATTGCACTATACTTTTTAATGTTGCTGGTGAATCAATAAAAGAATGCTCATTTAAATATCAGTATTCAAGCCAATAGCAAGCATCCATTACCTCCACATACATCTTTGAAGAAAGTATTCACTGCAAATACTTATAAAACTTCCAGTCAATATCAACAAGTTTCTGCCATTTAAAACAGACCACATTATACATAGTTATAAGTATGACATTATGAACACTAAGTGTAACAACATTGGTACATGGCTACACTTTGCCTATCCCTCTAATTTCTGTCAGACTTATTGTGGAGTGAATTTGTGAACCAAACAGCAATGCCCTTCTGTGACATTTGCTCAAGACAGTAAGGAATAACAGATGTTTTTATTTTGCCTTTTTTTTTTTTTACACATTAGCATTTGTATCAATCTGTCTTGACAGTATTTGAGACAATGCATTTGAAATGTCCTTGAAGGTCATCGGGCACCACTAAACTCATGTATTTGCAATCCTTTACAAATACCTGGAAAAATCAAGACTGACTGGAAATAAATTCCAAATAGTATTCATTAGTGCTTGAGAATACTAATTCACAACTCCTTGATTATAAGATTTACAGTATCAAACGACACTTCTTGTCGAGCTGCTTTTCGAAAAGTGGGGGAAACTTTATTCTTGTAAACTCTAGAGATATGATAATGACATTTTTTTTTTCCATTTGCACACATATGAGCACATAGAAATTCTCCGGTTTTCAGATATGCAATCTTGCTCTCCTGAGACAGAGACAGACAGACACACAGAGTGTAAATCACTGGTCCCAAGGCGACTTGATTACCATTATTTAGGGAAGGATTTGATGCATAAGATATCCTTAATTTACATAAGGATTCCATTAATTGGTTATTTGATCATTTTGGCTCATTTTTTTTTAACTTCACTGAACATATATGACCATAGGAACTTACATACTACTAATGAAATCCAAATGTAGAATCTCAATTTTTTTTGGTATTATTAAACAGAACAAGTCAGTGCACATTCTCAAAAATGCCAAAAGTAAACAGGAAAAAAAACACAAAGGAAGCTCTACCTGATTGGCTGCTTTACCCTAGGCTATCTAGTGGGGCACCAATGTGGAAATTATGACCGATATGATAACTCATATATCCATCTAATATTGTCAATACCGATAAATGGTACACCTCAGTGTTATTTAGTGTGGGTGGGTGACATAAGTATGGTTGAAAACAAAAGCTGGATCTGCAGGCCAGATTCATCAATGAAATATAAACGTTACAGGCTGAAACTTTGGGACCTCTTATGGTGAATGAGCCAACAAAATCTATCACAGCTCATCATCAAGTGCAATCTCCTCCATTATTTTAGTAGTTCTGGTGCTGCTAACTTTGAATATTGATAAAGTTAAAATATCATCCAAGGTAGGTAAACTAGTACACTGTCTCCAAGGCTAACACTTTGTACTTTGCTACCTACCTACCACAAAGTCTTGACCATAGATACTGTATAGAACAAAAAGCAGCTTTTTGGGGCTACAAAACAGTGGCGTTCCCAAAAGTGCCATAGTGCAAAGATGATCAAGTAGCACTTCCTTTATGAATATTAATGAACCTTTCCTCTGCCATTCTATGTTTTGTGCACTGGCAATGCTATTTTGCAAGTCTACCTGTAGCATAAGTGTGAGAGCACAACCAAGAATATCTTTTTTGAAGAATTTCCAAAAAGCAATTACAGCTTAATGGACCTGAAGCACCACCTTAATTGATTTATAAAAAAAAAAAAAAAGGAAAAAAAAAAACACTATTTTTACACACAACCACACACACAGCTGCCCGGGAGCAGTTTTCAGGGTTAAGGGCCTTGCTTAAGGGCCCAACATTCTGATCACAGCCACAGAGTGCCAACCTGTAGAGTCACAACACCCCTAGGGCCATCTGAATAATGTGAGAAGACTGTTCACAAAAGACCCGCATAGATAGCAGGTGAAATTTCACAAATTCAAACAAGGCAACCTTTGAAAGGGAAATATTAGCAGATTGAAGTGTTTGGCTGGTGACATGTAAGAGGGGCAGCAGAGGCACGGCCAGAAGTCGGAGTCCCACCACTGCTATACGTGCAGAGCTTACCCATTTGCACCCATGTCATGAAAAAGCCCTCCTGCAGTTCAATGACATGGAGGTAGGCTAAACAACATTGCACGTGCGCCCTGTGATGGGCTGGCATTCCATTCATGGTGTAAACCTGCCTTGTGCCCTATTGTAGGCAGCATATACCACATGCTTAAACAACGGATGAATCTTAAGTTGTACTTTTAGAGCTATATTACACAATGGGTTATACAAATGTACACAACTGCAATTTTAAAAGTATGCATTTCATGGTCTCTAAAAACATACACAAGTCATAACATGTATGTTGAGGTACCTTCACCTCTTGAAGTCAGATCACAAGATCAAAATCAAACCTTTGAGAGAAAGGCCTGATAAAACACTGGACATCATTCATTAACACATTTAATTGATTACAAAAGTAAAGCAGTTTAGGGAAAGCTCATTTCTCCCCATTCAGATGCATTTATTGAAGTTTTACTTTTAAATACATAGTATATTCAAAGTATAATGTAACAGTCACTTTACATTTCACTAGTTCCTCTCCATTTTATTGCTCTCCAGGACAATCCTTCCCATTTCAGGTTTCTAATACTAAAAGTACACTGGAAACAGAAACGGGGGGAAATTAGGCATGCACCGCTCACCACTGTAAATACCAACACGCCACAAATGTACATGAATTACGCCAAATACGGTGCCGTCTCACTACGAAATCGCGCTGTAAATTACCAACTAAACGTCTGCAACAGCTATAAAAACATAATCTGATTACAACGGGTAAATCCCACAATGATACATGTAGGACAGTAACGCGAATAAGTCAGTTATCTGCTGTAATGGAAACCGCCGACTTCCATATTTTCAACATTTGGAGATCACGGGGGGGGGTCACTTATAGGATCCCCCACCCCCACTTGCAGTTTCGGTGGCTCAGGTTAACTTGGAGCTTGTGCAATTAGCCGTTAGCCGGCCGCAATCGCGAGAAAAAGCGGCATTGTTTTTATGAGCCATATCGGCCGCTTCGAGTGCGACGTCGAAAAGAAAAATCGCCCCCCCCTGCAATTAAACGGAATACTTGGCGAAGAAGCGCCTTCGCATGACGCTATTACGAGTTCTTATGCAAATTACCGCCGTCCCCGTTTCGCCTGCCAATTAACCCGCAGACGACTTGGCCAACTGGCTGGCCGATCAATCTGCTAGCTAGCTGGGTACTTCTCCGCATCGCCGACGCGTCCCTCGCATAGCCAAATAAAAGCGTCCGCGCTCGCCAGGTACGTGCGCCCGGACGAGCACTTCTTGACCATCGGTTATATAAAATAAGACAAAGACCCCCCCCCTCCTCCTCCTCCTCCTCTCCAAACACCAACACATAAGAGACGTGTCACAATTACCTCGCTAGGTCGCCATAATCACTACAGAAATGTACCACTTCTTTCGTGCAGGAAAAAAAGCCAAAAAGATCCGCCCATTAGAGCTCGCACTGGCGAAGAGACGCAACCACAACAAAAAAAAAGCCCACACTCGTAACGATAACTCATCTGCATGCAACGCGTATCCTTAAAAAATACACGGTGGGGGGGTGGAAAAAAAAAACTCCTTCCCAAACCTCGGCCTCGAGTAGTGCCCTGATCGCCGGGGCTTGTGCGCCGCCGCCAGCCCGCCGCGCCGCGCCGCCAGCCCGCTCGGACGGCGCAGATTGAGGCCTACGACCGCTTCGGCTCGGTGTAATTAATTAGGGCTCTTTTACAGATGTGTAAAAACACCGACACCCCCCCTCCTTCCCCGCTCCTCAGCCCTATCGCCCGAATTTCCTCGCTCCCCGTCGCCCGCCCGAACTCCCGAAATGCCAATACGCGCCCCGCCGCTCTCCGATATCCGCGGATTTATTCGATTAATTGGCAAATTGGCCGCTTAAATCGGCGCAGCGGGCATGCTAGCTAGCTAGCTACTTCTCCTAACAGTCGGTATGCGCGACAGAAGCGGCGGCTAATGGGGTGGTGGTGCTTTGGACGAGAGCGAGACGGACACGGGGGGGAAAAAAAAAAGTTTGAGGGGCTTTTTTTCCCTCCGAGGTGTGACCTCTCGCAAACTTACTGCCTAGCGAAATGCAGACGTATTACTCAAATGCATCTGCACGCTGCATTCGGGCAGCCCCGCACGCAAAGTCTGCGAAATGCGCAGCGGCTAGCCCCCTCGGCGCACGCTAGCCGCCGCCTCATTAGCGCGCCGCTACATTTATTTCGCCCGGAAAGCAGGTTAGCTAATTAGAGGCAGTTCAATTAGCGCGTTACCTGCATGGTCGCTGCTCCAGCGCACGCTTCCTCTCGCTCTTTAAAACCCACTGAAAAGTTTTCTCTCTCTCTCTCTCGCTCGCTCGTTCGCTCGCTTACTCTCCCTCCCCCTCCCTCTCTCCCTCTCTCTCTCTCTCTCTCTCACAGTCACTCACTCTCTCTCTCTCTCTCTCTCTCTCTTTCCCCCTCTTTTCCTCTACTGTAGTAAACATACAGCAGCTCACTGGCAGCCGCGATGTGCGCATGCGCAATCATAACGCGAAGGAGGACATTGAATTCTATGGTGTATCTGATCTGGGGGTCGTTCCGAAACAACTTTCGGGCCCGCGGCGTGTTCCGATCGACTTCCTCTTTCTGCTAACGAAGTTTTGTTAACGTTTTATTTGTTATGCATTTCGGGCATTAATGCCTAATCCTATTGTCATCTGTTTAAAATCCCTTCAGCCAAAGTTATGTAGCACACGCCTTACACTTATAGCTGTCCGTCAACATACAGGAAACATGAAACCTTCATTATTATGTCTTATGTTGTACCTTGTATGAATGTTATGCATTTACACATATGTGGACATGAATTCTTGACACTACAAATAGTCAAAGCATACTAAGAGCAATCCAAGAGCAAATAAAAATTGTAAACGGCTAAATAGGAAAATAATTTTCTTTAATTTTAAGTGCACTTTTATTCAGAGCAGGCTCTGCCAGTTCCTGGAGCAATTGGGTTTAAAGGCGTTGCTCAAGGACCCAGCAGTGACATAATTATGCTGATAAGATTTGAACCAGGGACCTTCCAATCACAGACACACAATCCTAATCCACATAACCACAAATTTCCCCAAATCCTCTGATTTCTCTGAACAACAAAGACAAAATAAGTATGCAATAGATACTAGCTAAGTCAGGTATTCTTTTGACATATTGAGGACAGTAGGCTGCTTAATGTTTAAGGGTACTGCTTTTTAACTTGATGACAACAAGCTCATGAGGATTCTTTTGACAGTATACCACTGATCAGGGTACTTATGTTTAATTGCACTGGTAAAATAGCCAGCTGTATAAATATCTGCAATTATAGCACTCTAAATAAAGAAATTGCTAAACAAAGCAGTTATAATGTATTTTTAAAGAATAATTGCAACAATGCTCAGTATGAGACCAAGGTTATGTTTATGTATGAGAAGGAACTGATCTTTCTTTAAACAAAACAGTAACATGATTTAATCATACAGCAACACTTCCTCTGTTAATACAAACTTGGTTAACCAGCAACAGCTAAGCATTTATGCTATCTATGACTGACCAGTGATATGGCAATGGATATTGATTATCCATTATTTCTCATTTTGTATGTATATTATAATAGCCTAATCTGGTGTCTTTACTCAAAATAACACAAAACGTTCAATTCTGATCTGTACGTAGTATATTGTTTGTTGTTCCTTTGTTTCTTATTTAATGGCAACTGGAAATTTCTTAAGATATACTTTACCGATGCCAGGGGGAAATTCATTATTCATTTGTGAAGTTCACCTATTCAATCTCTTTTCAACAATATACATGTATGAAATAATATACTAATTTTAAATGCTAATGTTAAAAACCACAATAAGAGCCGCAGTTAACATTTCTGTGGATTATTTAATGAATTGACAAGTAGTTCTTTTTAAAATGCAAGTCATTTTTACCATGTTGGCAGAAAAAAAAATCACACTTGTGTTGGCATATTAATTTACATAGCATTTGCTTATTTACTGAGAAGAAAGAACTGAAGAATACACAGTGAATTCTGATTTGTATGGCTTGTGCAATTCAAATATCCAGAATTATTAAATACAGTCAATCAGCATTTATTTAGGAACAACATTAGGTGCTGACTTTTGGAAAATGATAATAATAAGGATGCACTTATTTTAGATATCTTAGATTACTATGTATTAAAAGTCTATATTAAATATTGTGCTTGTTCACACTGGAAAATCGTCCTCATGATTAATTAGCAATGGTATGTTTACAGCTCTGAGGAACTAATATTTCAATTATATATCGAATATTTCCATATATATATATATATATATATATATGAATTTTGTATGTGCTAGATGCCTAGTCCAAAATACCTTGTGTTACAGACAAATATTTGGTCCAAACTGGCACTTCTAATTAAACCTTTATCTTTATTCAAAGGAAAAATGTGCCATATGGCCTATAAGCAGCAATTTTCTTTTTTATACCTTTAAGATATAATTTACTAGCAAACTTGGCAGAAATATGACCTATTGCTATAACACCTAAAATAACAGTAAATGCCTTGACTTGGTCTCCTGAAGGTGTGACATCAAAACAAGTCTTTACCTTGTGCAGAACAATGTTGGTGATGCTTTACATTACCTGCACCTTCATAATGCCATTTAATGCATTCATAAGACATTCTGTGCACATTCATAACACAGTAATAGAACATTTATAAACAGCATATAACTAGTATACCTTACTATTCTAACATGGCGTAACAGCTTTAATTTGTGTTAATAACAAACAATACATGATAATGACCATCATTAAAATCATATAATGTTTGTTAATAATGTATATATTAATGTATATTTCATTGCCCAATTTTCTCATTACTCAGTCTTTTGGACTATTTCGGCTCTTGCAAAATACATCAGTCTTCATTGCATCTTTGTCACTTATTAAGAAAATGCTCAACTTTTATTCATCCTTAAATGCATTCTGTGATTTTATGTGATGTCAGGAAAATGGAAAATTAGGCCACTCGTTGTTTACAAGATTAAATGTTGTAAGTGAAGATCCAAGTATATTGGTATCATCGTGCCATGTCATTAAGAGATCAAAGAGTCTATTAAAAGAGTCTAGTAGATGCTACAGTAAGTTGCTAAGTCTGTAAATATTCATGGTTTAAAATGGCCTTAAATGGTTTATACATTTCTGTGGCCCTTTTAAAAGAATAGAAGACCAGCCATGCCAGATTAACCTTCAATAAAGGTTCTCCATGAGACACACAGACAGGTGAGAGCAAGTTTGTGTGTGGGGGGGGGTGGTGGCAATGCAGAGTCAGGCAGCATGCAGTCACCCTGGAGCTGAGTGTTAAGGGCCTTGCTCAATAGCCCAGAAACCAGAAACCAGGAGTTAAAACCAGACTGAGCCACTCACCAGCCACGGTGTGAACCTCGGTTAGTCTGTGTTAGTGCACTTTATCATTTGTATGTTAAATACAAATACAAAAATACATTGTTCCCTATACAATTTGGTGCTTTTGTTACAAAAGGTGAATTTCGTATTCTATTAGATGATAGAATTTATGCCCCAATCCTACAAAAACAGAATCCCAGTACCTGGCCAATAAAGTGAATTCTGATTCAGAAGCATTAAAGGTCATGCATTAAGGAATGTCATATCAGGAAGTTTTACACAGAATTTATTTCTCATGCAATACTTTAAAAGAATCCAGGTAGTATATTCAGTTCCACAAGATTTGTCAAGATTTAAAGGAGATGAAATATTAATAACACTGAAAATAAAAATATTTTTACGTTAATGAATTTGCTACTACTGAATTTACTACAACAACTACTACTAATATTAACTGATCGGATTAACTGCAAAAGTTTAACTAAAATATATTGAGATTGTCTTAAATGTTATATGGACTGTTAAAGCAAAGAGTATTTTATTTGTCTAAGTATATATTTTTGCTTTTTGTGCTTGTCAAATTACATATTTATTCTATTTTCTATTGTTATCGGTTAATAAAATATTTTTAAAACTGTTTCGTTTTGCATTTATGTAAGCATTCAGAACCTTCCGATTGGACGTTTGCAACAATAACAAATGTTAGATATTGAGCAACAATGTCCATAGAAGGAGAACTGCGAAATATACATGCATAATAATAAGAAAAGACAAATAGTGGAAACCGAAATAATAATGTAATATAGAGGCAAAACTGTATATACTGGGATACAATGAAAACATGCTCAGTTTTTTAAACGCATTCGAGCTTCATTGGTTCACATCATTCATCGGTGCCATATCTTCCAATCCGAGACAAACGCATTCACTAATCGTGGACTAAAACAACTCACGAAAGTAGCGATCATGTGACAGGGAAAGGGCATCACGGACAATGTAAACAACATGGCGTCGCGGATAGGCAGTGCGGCCTTCGCTGGAGTATCTTGATAAGAGGAGCCGTTTTACGGAGCAGTAAACACCGACAGCTTTGTAAAGCTGAGGAATAGCACTCGTTGATTCTAAGCTGCCAGCTCATAATCTAAAATATTGTGACGTCGAGAGAAAACGCTGCCGAAAAGAGCTGACAAGGCAGTTTACGCCAAATAAACACGGTAATTTC
>JAODKK010000079.1:7598901-7612047 GCA_026774405.1 Petrocephalus microphthalmus | reverse complement strand
ATCATTCATATTCTCTGAAAAATGGCCAAAACATCACAAATTCTGCCAGGGTATGTAAACTTTTGAGCACAACTGTAATTCAGCCTTATGGGTTTATGGCTTTATGTTTAATGCTGGCTCTTGATAAATATGAGAAATCTGTTTTCTGGCAGGCCTCAGATTTATCCCAAGTGGGACACAACTTAAAGTAATCTAAGTCAAAAGCAACCATTTTGTGAAAAAGCACACAATTGCCTTCACAGTGGTAGCACAAAGGACTGAGCAAAAGTACTCTTTGCTGAACCTGGCTCCAGGCTCGGGGCAACTGTAAACATTTAACTTTTAACAATCAAAATGGAATGCAAGAACATATACCCCCCACCAGAGATATTCTCCACCTGGCATAACCCCCCAAAATAACAAATTAAAACAACAACTCGTGTATCTAGGGAAGAGTACAGTACACTTAACAGAAGCACCCTAACTAACCAGAGAGTACTTGAGTGCAAAGAACACACCACCACTACTGTGAATAAATCCCTGAACAAGCAACAGCCTAAGTGCGATATATCCCGAACAAGCCCCTAACCAGATGATGTAACAGTGGTCAAACACAGGAAAATAACTTTAATGAGGGCGGGATGAATGGAGTAGACACAGCTAGTCACTTATGGGCTACTGTCTCTTTTTCTGCGAAAGATTAGGATACAAGCTGCTGGACCACTGGCTGAAAGAGTTAAAGGAAATAAAGTGATAATGTCCTGATATCTGCTCTGTATGAAAGCAGACTGAAAAAGTGGCCCTTGAAAAAGGTACCAGTTAAGCAAAAAAATATGGCACTGTTGCCCAGTTCTTTGCTGTCATTTTCCTGCCATTTTACTTCCTTATTACAATATCCCCATTTGCAATGTGGCCCACCCACTGCCTCTGAGCAACAATTATCATTCTTTAAAGCCCATTAGGAGCCCAGAGGGAGCGTCTGGAATGAGTCAGTGTTGGCTCAAGCAGCCTGCTTCTGGCAGATGGTGAAGTTAGTCCTCAGTGCTAGAAGGAGGTGCTTACAACCCCATTCCCACCCCCATCCATTCCCCAGTGTAAGCTGTTAGCTTCCCAAATTGGATAGCATGTATGGGGGTGGTTATCTAAAAGGAAAATGGTACCCCATTCTGTATTTTCATGCAAGCAGCAGGGTAAGTATCGGATTTACTATCAAACACTGTCAGAGTAATTTGATGTGAATGTATGCTGGGGCTTGGATCATGACTCTCATTTGGTGGAGACTGTGGAGTGATACAGGACTTAAAGGTTGACTGGAATGTTGGAATGGCCCACGAGAGATTTAAACACACATGCTGTCTATCTGTAATACATCTGAAATTGTTGTGCATTTTGTTGTTCATTGTGGTCCCTGAACGGTAAATTCATATGGCTTCGGGAACAGTCCGCCATTGCTTGCATGTCCTGAGTTTCCTGAGTGCAGCAGGTTCCTGGCTCAACAAGGGAGGGGCTTATATGCTATATATATATATATATATATATATAGGCTATATGACGCAATGTAAGGGCACATCTTAATTTTATGATGAAAATGATAGTAATAAAAGTAATAAGCTAGAGGTTAAGGACCTTGATCAAAGATCCAGAGGAGCCGGAGATGGGAGGAGCCAACGGAGGTGTCCGCCCCGGACACTGCCCCCGCTTCCCCGCACCTCCCTGTGGCACGTCTGCAGATTGACGCCGCCGCGGAGCTGCCAGCACCGGCAGCTCACCCCTTCCGGGGATCGCGCCTGGCCCTTAAAGGGGTCCATTTTAAAACATCTCAAATATGGGATGAAATGTTGTCACGATACCTAAATCATGACTTCGATGCGATACCTGCAAATATTTTGATATTGATAATAAAGCGATACCTGTCACACTCAGCCCTGCCCGGCGTGTCTTTTCCCCTGTGTTTCCCTCAGGCATGGCTTGATTACCCACACCTGAGTCCTGTTTAGCTTTTCCTTACGTTTCTGTCCCCTTGTTAACCCAGCACACCTGCCTTGTGTTTGTTCCCTGATGTCCTGCCCTTTATTAGTTGGTCTGAGTCCTGTTAGCCCTGTCAATTATTGTCAATGCTTGGTGTTGTTCTCGGCTCCCGTGTTTCCCCTGAACCTACAATAAACGCCCCCTGGAGGGGTTCCTACACAGCAGCCTGCATCATGGGTTATTCCTCCCGCCGCCGATACAACAGAACAATCGACCAAAGCACACGACCCAGTGGCTGCACTCAGGCACCGTCCAAGCCTCCTTACCCAGAAGACATGGAGAGCCCGGACAAAGCGAAGGGAGTCTTCCTATGGCATGGGGATTGGCTTCTGTCCAAGGAGGACAGGCTGTGGCAACAGGCCACGGGTGAGGAGGACGATGGGTTCGTCTTCCCGGCTCCACGCCTCACCCCACAGCCGGCTCTTGGCAAACCATGCTGCCGCTACCGGAAGCTTACCCCTTCTGGGAACCGCGCCGGGTCCTAATAGGGGTCAGGTCAGTGGAGGACGCCATTCCCCGGGTTCCTGTGTTCTCCAGGAAGCCTATCCCTGTGGCACCTGCCTCCGTTCCTGCTGCGCTTGGTCCCATGCCAGGGATCGGCTGGGTGCATCCCTAATGCCAGTGTTAACCACTTCTTCCCCGCAGACCTGGGCGGCACAGTACTTCAATCTGCAGATGTTGTGGTGGAAGCTGGCGGACGACCCGGTGGTGCGGCCGGGTGCCGCCGGGTCGCTGGAACATCTGCAGCGGATTTTCGCCACCATCACCCCGGACTCACCCCCCTCAGCGCTGGACTTGATCAGGGCAACGCTGGGGGATCTGCTTCACCGCCGGCATGATTGTCCTCCAGAGGCACCTGCAACGCTCCAGCCTGGTCCAGGTGATGGTGTTGCCGCATTCCAGTCCGGTCCAGGTGAGGGCGTTACTGCGCCCCTTTCTGGCCCAGGAGAAGGTGACGCTGCACCCGGTGCGCTCCCAGACGTCCCATCTGCGACCACTGTGCTCCAATCCGTGCTCCCCTCCGGTCTGAGGGAAGGCGCCGCCGCACTCCGGTCCAGTCCAGGTGCGAGCGCTGCCACACCCCCGTCCTGCCCGGGAGATGACGCCGCCGCGCCCCCGTCCTGTCCGGGAGATGACGCTGCCGTGCTCCCGTCCTGTCCGGGAGATGACGTCGCCGTGCCCCCGTCCTGTCTGGGTGATGACGCCGCCGTGCCCCCGTCCTGTCTGGGAGATGACGCTGCACTCCCATCCGGTCCGGAGATGACGTCGCCGCGCCCCCATCCTGTCCGCGAGATGACGCCGTCGCTCCCCCGTCCAGTCCGGGAGATGACGCCACCGCGCCCCCATCCGGTCCGGGAGATGACGCCGCCGTGCCCCCGTCCAGTCCGGGAGATAACGCCGCCACGCTCCCGTCCTGTCCAGGAGAAGATGCCACTGCGCCTCCTGCGCCGCCTGACCCTGCGCCGCCTGTTCCTGAGTTGCCTGCGCCCTCCAGGGCGTCACCCGATGCGGTCCCAGAGAGGGTGCCCGACGCGCTCAGTGTGTTCCCAGAGGCATCCCTGGACTGACAGTTCCTGCCAGTCTCCAGAGAAGTTCAGCCCAGCGTGTCTTTTCCCCTGTGTTTCCCTCAGGCATGGCTTGATTACCCACACCTGAGTCCTGTTTAGCTTACCAATCCCTTTATCTTAAAAATACCACGCCAAAAAAACAAAAAAATCAGGAAAATTTATGGCTTTTCTGAACGACAAAATGCAGAACTTAAAATTATTTCATTAATTAAATATCATATTGTCACGCTCAGTCCCTCCCTGCATGTCTTCTTCCCTGTGTTTCTCTCAGCCTCACCTGAGTCTCGTTGAGCTTTGCCTTACGTTTTAATCCCCTTGTTAAACCCAGCACACCTGCCTTGTGTTTGTCCCTTGATGTTCTACCCCTTATTAGTCAGTCCAAGTCCAGTCACCCCTGTTGGTTGTTGTCGCTGTCTTCTGTGCTCGCTGTTAGTTTTGCTCTCCTGTTTTTCCCTATCCTGTGGAATAAACACCCCTTGGAGGGTTTAATCCCAACAGCCTGCATTATGGGTCATTCCTGCCGCCGCAAACATGACACATATCTTATGAAAATCAGTCAAATTTAATTAAATATACCCTTTTTTGTCACAATTGCAGCATTATACTGAACATGTTTAAACAAACTTAAAATGTATTCAGCTGCTAAAAATTGCAGCTGCTTAGCTATACATCCAATGAACATGTCTTAATACATTTATGACACTGATGATTGGATTACTGTAAATAATTAGGTGAAGGTCAAGGTGCTATTAAAGCTTACATGGTTTATTGTCATATGCAGTATTGTCCCCTATACTTGAGTTTATGTGATTTATTTTGCAGTTAAATTTGCAAGATTTCCCTTAATAACCAGCAACACACCTCCTTGACAGAGCTTTGCACTCTGCTGAGCACTTTTTCTAATAATACAGAATATTTCCACAAATGTACTGCATGGTATGATTACCTTAGCTAAATACATTACCTAATAAGATAAAGTCAAATTAAACGGTTAGGCTATCATTGCCTTCAAACTGAAGTGGTAAATAAAGTTTGCTAGTCACAAAATAAATCACACTCATTTTACTTATATTTGAGGGACAGGCCTGATAGTATTGTATCACATTCACTAACCTATTGCTCTTTACATGCTTCAAATAAGTTGAGATGTCTGTCAGCAGGATGCTTTGCCAAGTTCAACATGTTGCCTCCCTCGGTCTGCATTGATTTAAAACATCTTTTACACACAAGCGTTGCAATATATTGGGCTTGCACTGACTGTCGGCAAACGTAAGCAAAATAATATATTATATTATATATATAACATCCGCTTTATTGACAAGCTGTGGATGGCTTGCAATAACACTTGCACTTGCAGCCAGAGATGGGCACAAATGCATCAAAAAGTATTTTTGTTACAAATTGCTACGGAAGCGTATTGCTGCCATGCCATAATAATGAAAAATATACGGCTATCACATTATAACGTGAAAACATCACGTTATAACGTGAAAATGATCACGTTATAACGTGAAAATGATCACGTTATAACATGAAAACTTTCACGTTAAAGCCTGAAAAATGATCACATTATAATGTGAAAACGTATCATGTTATAACGTGAAAACATCCTCATACATTTCACGTCACAAGAAGATAAACTTATTGCGAGCGGAAGTGATTTCCCCGTATGTATTCGAGCTGTGAACTGGCACTTGACCTTTGGCTATGAACAGGCATCAGTATGACCCAAAACGCGGATTTCTACAAAAACGAGGTGTACCAGAAGAGTGCCTCTCGCACATGGAACAAGAACGGGTAAGTGTAGTTTTACGTAGCGCGATTCATGTACCTGTATTTCACTGCCGTTATGGGACATCTAATGTAATGTGGGTAGCACAACTGATCTAGCCGGCAAGTCCGGGTTAAGAGGTTACCTTTCTGTTTCTTGGTGCTGACTAGATAAGAATGCCACAGGAAAAATGGAATTGTATATGTGTGTGTCTAATTTAAGTGGACCAGCTGCACAGTGAATAATTAGGGTACTGTCATGACCAGAGTGAAAGTTGGCCGGTACGGTTCAGTGTGCATTACAGATTCGGTGTCGCTCATTAGAGATGTCGCTTTGCATGTCTGCATTTCTCCGTGGTTAAGTTTAATTTTTAATATTAGATAGATTTGTCATATTAACAATGTATTGTACTTTCAGTGACGTATTAATGTCAAAGTAACCGATATGAATTCGTACTGTTAATCTGTCTTATAAGGTCCTGTAATCATTTAAAAATCCTTTTATTCCTTTTCTGATAATTAAAACAATAAGAGTTCATTTGGCCTTCTGAGGCCCTGAGGTAAAAACTCCAGTGATACACACAAACTGTCACAAGGTTTTTCTAGCAGGTTAGCTGTACAATTTTAAATAGTTGCACAATTTAAATATTTATGGTTATTTATCTTTCATTTTGATTTTTCTCTATCTCCAATGACTTCCTTATTCATTGTCTGATATGTGAGATTCGTGATGTAGAGGGTGACATTCTTACTAAAATACTCCTGCCCTGCCCCTATTCCACGATCCACATCCATGGGACACACATCCTGTCCCATTCCAATCTCAGAATGACTTCCACTCCCACTCTCCATTCCGCTTCCTCTTGCTGACTATTTGTTCTGAAGGAAAATTGACTCTGATCCAGCAGGAATACCAGAATACTGTCTTATGAGAAATATTTCATAAGTGTTCATAAGTGTTTGTGTTGTAGATGGGCATATAAAATTACTATCCCCATGTATGCCTGCTAAGGTTCTATAACATGTAGTGTGTGTTACGAACCCCAGTCTAGGGTTGGGGCGTAACAGAATGGAAGGGAAAGGGGAAAGGGGATAAGGGAAACACAGGGTGTGGTGCACAAGGGAACACACGTGGACAAAGGGGTATATTTTAAATATTTTCACACGACAGACACAGAACAAACAAACCCGGTGCAAAAGACTCAGGAGTGATTATAGCCAAAATAACAAACAGAAAGCTCAACTACCGAACCCAAATCTAACTGAAGAGAGAACGAGAAATCAAAGAACAAAAACAACAAGCACTACACCTCACTCACTAACCAAACAGAATACACAAAACTGGCAATCACTCCCTACGCACCTAACACACACACAGAAAATACACAGAGCAAAGCGTCAGAACCGAGGGGCGCGCAAATACGTAAACCAAAAACCGTCATACACTGATAATCAAACCGATAAGCAAACCAAAGCAATCCAAAATAATGAGCAGAGCTCCCGAAGGTCCTTTCTGTCCGGCTTTTCCACAAGATGTCCTACAAATGTATGAGGATAAAAAGCCAACAACAAGAAAGCTTTTGAAGTTGCTAGAAGCATCACCTGTTACTCAAGCAGAGAACCAGAGCTTCCGTTTCTTGCAACAGTACATTACAGGACTAGATGATGCAGAAAAATATTATGGTTTGTCACAGGGTCAGGTGTGATCTGTGTTAACAAGATTGAGATCCTGTTCACAGCAGTAGACGGACTGGCACGACGACCAGTAGCGCATACCTGTGGGTCAGCTCTGGAACTGCCATGGACATATGCTTCCTACCCAGAACTACATACTTAAATGGAAAGTATACTGGCCACTGAAAGCTCTTATACATCCCGCATAGTTTAGATTATGCATGCATCCATAACAGAGGCAGAGGGCTAACTTTGGGGACATGAATGTACTCCTGAAGGTAGGGTTCGAGATATTTTGTGAGGCGAGCATTTATGTGGCTGTTATGTTTATGAGGTTACTGTTGTCAGTTCCGGTGTTTACTTGTTGGGATAATGTTTAGATAGATAGCTGAAGCATTATAGTGCCTGTCTGTGCTTGAGAAGTGCATGTAATATTAAATACACACAGCGTTTTATTACCTGCAAAATTTGTTTGAAACAGGTCTGTTCCTTTTAAAGCTGTTACTTGTTGAGTTTCCACAGAGAGCGATGAGTACAAGACCTGTGTGTGTGTAGCTGGGAGATTCATACTGCTATTGTTTCTGACTTAATTGTTTCTGTTCCTTAACTTGTATTCAATTTTTACTCAAATGCACTGGCCTTAAAACCAGCCGGTGGATTTAAACTCTGCTATTGTGATGACTGTTCTGCATGTTACTATGAAATAAATCCACATTTGTACTTTTCAAACTGAATATTCACTATAATTTTTGGTTAATTTGTGTTCATATGGGATGATGCATGAGCCATAGAACCACAACAAGAATCAGGGCATTGTTCTTTTATTCACTATAAATAAAAATAATGAAAAAAAAAGTTACTTCTCTGAAATAGTTTTTGTATCACATGTAGAATTTTGACATTTTTTATTTTAGCCATTTACAAACATCTGTCATAAGGTAATAGTTTTACTGAATAATGTAATACCAAATTAAAGACACTGTAAGACACTGTAAAAACACTCCACACTGGAAACACAAGAACTGAAAAATGATGGGCAGGACACAGCACTCCATGGACTCTGCTGTTGTTTGGGAGTATAATTGTTGACCACAGGAAACTGACCCCATTTGAGTGAGTAGACATACAAGGTAGGCAGAAATATTTTGTCACATATCATGAATGAAAATAAAATAGAAACAAAACAGATTAGTTTTTTATATTTCCCTCACACATCATTTAACAACTAGCTAAGCCATTGGTTGACATTACATAGCCATCTGTTAATGCTCCAAAGCAATTCAGGTAATTTGTAAGTCTTTTAGTACGTATGCTCTCAGGAAGAGATACAGCTCTATGGCTTCATCTGCTGTGGTAGGTGACAGTAAGAAGTGCTCTGCCATTATAAGGCAACACAAGTTGAATACTGTTTCATCACAAGGGTAAGGTCCTCTCGGTTGTTTACAAGCCTCCACCGCTCTTGTCCTCCAAATAGATGAGGGATGGTGTACATGAGAATTGGACATCCACTTGGCACTACTGCATTTCTGGTGTTGTGAATAATGTGGGTATTCCACAAATGGGCAACTTGCTGCAACTCTTCCTTCAGAAGAAATATAAAAGTGAGAAAAGAACATAAATTTTACTTTTTGATATACGACAAGAAATGCTTAATTGCACTAATAATAATAATAATATAGTTTTATTATATTTTATATTTTGTGGTTAATTTTTGTGAATTTATCTATTTAATCCTATACTTGTTTACAGTATGTATTTCATTTATTGCATATTTTTGTTCTGGGTGCATGTGTAATTGTATCGTATTTGTAACTTTTATGCTGACAGTATAAAATCAACTAATCAACTAAAGCATTTGAACCATTAATGTATCACTTCCTATTTTGATCACGCCACGCCTATTGGAGACCTACACCCACTGGTGCAGATTCAAAGCTAAACATGTCATTGCAGTCACATTTACATTTATATTTACATGTATTCATTTCGCAAAAGTTGTACTCCAACGCGACTTACAACATGAATAGTTTATCTGTCAGGTCGAGCAATTTAAGTGCCAAGGCAGGATAAGAAATTTCTGGTTTATAGTGAAAAACTTGCAAATACAAAGTGCTTACATTTAATACAGATACAAAGTGCATACATCCAACAAATATATCCTGTGCAATAAAACTACACAAAAACACTAGTAATCACATCACACCCAAACCATAAATGTTTCTAGGGTTTGCATTCGGGCAAACGCAAGCAAGTATTCGCAGTACCACACTGTAGAAGTGTTACTTCTACATGCAACTAGTATGTGCGCACTGTTTCCCCCAAGGAACGCCTAAAGTTTTCTTTCTGGCTACACAATTAACACGCGCTCGCACACTCAGACAGAGAGAGAGAGAAGTATAGGAACACAGACCCATACCTCGATGATGTTCAGACAACTAAACAATATAATCTGCTTGTCAAAGAAGTCTCCAGAGAAACAGTCATTGTTTTTCAGTTGCTGGAAATGAGTCACCCAGTACTGCGCATGATGCCTTCTTAAAAATGCCCACCAGCTTTCGATCCGCTGATTGTGGTTACTGGACCCAGAAATATAACAATTACTGACGTGGCAATCCACACTCCATCGTAATAATCTCTGCATCTCTGCCAGCGTGACATTTTCTGTTCCCAGATCTGAGCAAATTGTAGCAGCTGTCCCCATCCTCTTTTCAACTTCTGCCATGAAATAACTAGAGATTATCCTACAGCAGAGACCCACATTCCAAGTTTTATGACTCTGGTCCAGGGAATACAGATAAGGTGTGGAGGAGGGGGAGGAATCCTGCAGCCTCTCGAACGAACAATCTTTGAATCAGGACAAAAGGGGCTGTTTCAAATTGTATGCCATATACGTGTATTCACATGTACGTTTGTATTCAGTGTTATGCGGCATCAGTATTTAAACATGTTTGATGTGTATATGTCAATCACAATGGTTTTGTATTACTCGTATAAATGTCCCATTATATCTTCCCCACTTGGACAATTATATATACACTCACCGGGCACTTTATTAGGCAGACCTGTCCAACTGCTCGTTGTTCTTTTACTGGAGTAATGACAACTATCAAACCAACCCCCAACTAAGACATACCATATGCAATGGGATATAACAGACGTGTGCACTGTGGTCACGCCAGCGTTGCATCCATCCAGGTTACATGGTTTATTAAAAGAATCAAATTACAGAATTTACATTTCTGTTAGAATACTTTTCATTAAGTGCTTTAGCCTACTTACAATAAGAAGTACAAAAATCTTGTTCATGACCTGTGTAGTATGATATTGCTGTTGGAAGTATAAATATTTAATTTTAACTATGGCAAAACATGAACTGCCAACCAAACCAAGCCATCTATAAACTCCAATTTTTAAAACACACAACATTTTTATTATAAAGCTCTGACTTGACTTGAGTATGAGCCAGTGTGTGAAGCTCCTGCTGTGCACTGGGTGAGAGGGTCCTACTGTGGTCTGGGAGAGAGTCCTGTAACTCCTTGTCTGCAAAATACAGTATATAATTTGCATTTCTACTACTCATAAACTAGTATCAGTATTTAATTATCAATATCCATAAATCAAAATAAATGTAAATAAATGACAATGGATGAGCTTAAATCTGATTGAGGACTGAAATTTCACCTTAATTTTTCCGTCTGTCCTTCTCACGTCTCCAATGGTTGTACACGTTGTCCAGGTTGATGGCCTCGTCTCTTTGCAGCTTTGACTTTATGTGCATCACCTGGTCCAAATGGTCCACTTCAAGACGATTTCTGGATGCTGTTTTGATACGATTCATCAAACTAAAGCCTCTTTCACAATCTGCACTGGATGCTTGAAATGTAGCACAAATATCCACAAGCTGTGAGACGTGTTTTAGCTCCTCACATTTTAATGTTGCAGCCACCATATCTGAGAATGTGCTGATTGACCCGTGTTTAAGTTTTTGCCTCATTATGTACTTGAATTCAGCATATTCATTGTTAATGACCTCCACAGAATGTGAGCGGTGGAGAATACTTCATACTTCTTTGCCAGTGTGGCAATGTCTGCTGCTCTATACTCAAAACTGATGTTTGAGCTCAATGCCTCAATGTCAAATGCAGACCACTCCTTTAATTCATCCTCTGGAAAACGAGCATCCAAGTGATCAAAGAGCTTACGAATAAAACGAGTAATCTCACCGGTATTTTTGCTATTGGCTGATAAGGCCCTCATCGCCTCTTTGATATGGTCACTTCACTTAACATCCTTTTCCTGTCAAGTATTGGGAACGCAACTTCTCAATCTTTGCTCTTGAAAAGCAGTGCCCTTCCATCACAGTCAGGTTGCATCTTTGAAAAGAAAGACACAGGTGTGAGGGCTCACCCAAAACATCTCCCAGAGCAATTAGAGTAACCTTGAACTTTGAATCGGTCAGCTTTTTGTAACAGCAATTTGCCACTGGCTCTCTGTTATTACTGGATTGTCTCTTGCAGTATTCATCCAGCACAGTGTAGTTCCTAAAAACAGCATTCACAGCTTGGTCCCGCGACAGCCATCGCACTTCGTTCAGAGGCCTGAATGACAGTGTATCCACATCAAGAATCTTTGTTAGGTCTTCCAATTTTCCCCTCTTTGCAGTGGATCTAGAGAAAGTGGAATAAACCGTTCTAAGAAGTTTCCACATCACACATCAAAGGTACATCTTTCCACGCATCATCAATGCCCAAGTCCTCTCTATGGGCCACACAGTGTTGTTCAGTTAGGTGTGGTATTTGCTGCTTTAATAAAGCTGCAACTCTGTTGTGCTTTCCTAGCATTACTGAGGCACCATCAGAGGTCGGCATCACCATTCTCTGCATATCTAGTTCATGCTTGGTGTAAAACTGAGCAGTGCATGCTGTCAGCCGGATGATGCCACCAAACACAGTTTTATGGTTGACGTAATTTTTCTCCCTGCATTTATATACAGTACTAGCATTTGTGCATTATTATGTCTGTGCTGTCATCTACGATCAGGGTGTGCCAAGGTGCATTTTTAACTTTACACATCGTCTCATTCTGCACTATTTGAGTAATTAAATTCACAAACTCAAAGGCATGATTTTTTCTTCACCAGCTTTCTGGTATACTCACATACTTTGCCATGTGATCATGAATTTGTTGAACCGACAGCATAGAAGCATTCATGTTTATGGTTTAAGGTTTGATCATTTGTTATTTTGTGTGTTTATTTTTTTAAAGTTTTGTTTTTCATGGAGCACTTAGTATTTCACTTGGGTACTGAGGATATGAATAACTTACTGTAGTATTTTGGTGTTCCAGGAGCCCAAGAACAGAAATGGCAATGAAATTAATGATAGCTAAAAATAAGAATATGGAGTAATACAACAGAAACGGTAAAATAGAATAATTAAGTTGAAATAGGCAAGGCAAGGCAAGTTTATTTATATAGCACATTTCATACACAAAGGCAATTCAAAGTGCTTTACATAAAAGGAAGTAGAATAATCATAAAAACAATAATAAACACGAAAAAGAAATACAACAAAAGTGCAATTCAGTCAAATTTAAATGATCGTGACATGGCCTCAAAGTACACTTTGTCGTCCACAATGAAATTATGTCTGACCTATAACATTGTATGGGATGTTGGATGATGAATATAAGTTAAGAATATAAATTCACTGACTAACATTATTCCTACTCTCCATTTAGACCGAGATTGTAGTCATTTAAAAAATATTTGACCCATACCTCTTTTAAAGATCCTTGGTTTACAGTATTAACAGAGCCCCAAGTCATATCAGCCTCTGTTATCTGTTTTCCATTATGATTCAAGTTGTAAAATCCTGCAGTACACTATTCTTCATACGGGAATCATGAATTGTACATATTTTGGAAAAGACGAGAAGAGAGGCTCATGCTCAGGTTGTTCAAATCAAAAGCTTTATGTTTTCCTATTCATATCATTAGGCTATACGTTGGTTTTTTGTCATATTTGAATTAAATAAATATTGCATGTAAGATTGTCACGATCAGCCCCGCCCTGCATGTCTGTTTCCCAGCGTTTCCCTCAGGCGGGGCTTAATCAGCCTCACCTGAT
>JAODKK010000079.1:7543487-7555102 GCA_026774405.1 Petrocephalus microphthalmus | reverse complement strand
AGCTTCCGGGATGGGCTCCGGACCCCCCGTGACCCTGAACAGGATAAGCGGGTTGGAAAATGGATGGATGGATGGATGGATGGTCCTCATGTTAGTGATGAATTATATTTGCAGTAATTGCTGTGTTGGTAACTGCCAGTCATTTCTGTGTTATCCCCAGCTGAGAGATGAAGACAACATCCTGGCAGCTTTGGAATGTGGCCTTCCTTGTGGCCATTTGGCTTTCGTTCTGCCTTGGCCAGACCATGCCTTCCCCGCAGCACCATGGTAGCAATCTTAAGTTCCGACTGGCTGGCTACCCACGCAAGCACAACGAGGGACGTGTAGAGATCTTCTACCAGGGCGAGTGGGGCACCATTTGTGATGATGACTTCTCCTTGACGAACGCACATGTGCTTTGTCACCATTTGGGTTTTACCTCAGCCATAGGATGGACTCACAGTGCCAAGTATGGGAAAGGAATAGGTAAGAGATAAGTAGACCAGAAGTGTTAAGATGTCATGTCTGATATGTTGAGCCATTTTGGATTTCTTCTTTTTCATACACATGCTTGAGTAATCGCAGGGACAAGTTAGGTCTCATCAGGTTTTACTTGTGCCTTGTTCTGTGTGCAGGGAAGATCTGGCTGGACAACGTGCAGTGTGTAGGCAATGAGAAAAGCATAGACCTCTGTAAATCCCAAGGTTGGGGCAACAGCGACTGCACCCATGATGAGGATGCCGGCGTGGTTTGTAAAGATGAGAGGTTGCCAGGTTTTGTGGACAACAACATCTCTGAGGTAGGATATTTATACCAGATTGTACCAGATTACAGTATCACTAGTTAACCTGGGTTAGAATGTTTATCCCACAAACTGCTTCATCCGGTAACATAGCAGCTCTGTAGCAGTACTCTGCTCACGGTTATAGAGAGTCTCATGATACTTTATGACGAGATTGGGACTTAAAAAGCTTAATACCAGTTTCATATCTAAGAATTTACATATTGTTGGCACTCAATGTGATGAAGATTTAAGATGTGAAAAAGGTGTGCATTTATTCCTAACACTACGGAATATGGAAAGGCAGTAACCAGGTTGAAATGGGTACTCTTACAAAGAAATACAGTTCTGCAAAGCAAGCCCTTGATTTAGGAAATGAGACCCAGAATTATGAAATATATTAATAGGACAGCTTAGATTACCACATGAATGAAAGAGAGTTCATGTGGTTGCGGATGAAGTGTCTCTGGAAGTTTGTTGCAGAGGAGATGATCAAGGTCTGGGTGGAAAGTCTGTGTCTTTGAGGTTCTATCTTGTGGCTGTGTTTAACAGATCCTTCCCTCTTCAAAGTATAGTGTGTGTGTGTGTGTGTGGAAACACTGGTCCCCTTTGTCCCATTCTTATCAGTACTTAAAGGTGCATCCCCTCATAGGCTAGACCACCAAACTGGGATTGTTTTATGTCAAGGTTTCCATGTCAAGGGGGTCTAGGTTTGTGGGGAGGTTGGCTTTAATGTGTTGCATAATCAGTCGCTTGAAACCCTTTGTTACAATCAGAGAGAGCGATGGGACGGTAGTCTCTCATGCATATTGGGTTGAGTTTCTTAGGCACAGGTTGTGCTTTTAAGGCAAGTGGGCACTGCTGCCTGATTCAGGGAGATGTTAAAGATGTCAGTGAAGACCTCCTTCAGTTGTTCTGCACAGTCCTTGAGAACACATCGAGGTATGTTATCTGGACCAGTAGCTATTTCAGAATGTTCGCAGATCCTTAAAAAAGTCTTAAAAAGTCTTAAATTAATTTAACCAAAATTGAGGCCTTAATTATCCTTAAAAATGGCCAAAAATAAACAGATAGAAAATGGAACTTGGCTGCGGTCCCACTGACAAAAGGGTCTGTCTCGCACACCAGTGTAATCATTTTTCCTGCTACACTAACACCGAATGCGGTTAACTGGATGTTGCATTCTGTGTAACAAGCCAAAATGAGCGGAACCAACAACAGTCATTCGGTTCCAGGGATAATTTATCTCCAGGCACTTGATGGCTACATTTGCTAGTAGAGCGTATCAGTCCGAGAGCATCAGCTAATGCCATTTGGCTAGATAATGCCACGTTTTCCACCTGAGTTGCATTTCCCAAAAGCTCCTGTTAGCAACTAACATACAGAAGCTGGACTCATTCAGTTGCATGAATTTAACTATGTAAGTTGCTAATGTGGTTAGCAGCTACGCTTTTGGGGAACGTACCCCTAGTTAAGACCTGTTGAAGGCTTTGAGTATGACTTTCATTGCATTCTGTGTAAAAATAATTTTAAACTCTGTTCAATTAGTTTACATATGACTTATAAGTATTTGTTTTTGTTAAATGTTACAGGCACTTTCTTGTCTAGTTTGGTTGACTTATGTTTGTTGCAAGTTACCAGTGTACTGCCTACAGCACTAAAATATAATTATATTATGAATCTTGATTTAATCCTTGTGTTATTTAAGATTCAGTGCAGTAAACATTTAAACTAAAATGTGTGGTTTTAATTACGTGGACATTTTAAATTTTGTTAATGGAAGGTCTTAAATTTTAATGAAGATGGTCTCAAATTTAACTTTCCCTTAGCTGCAGATACCCTGTTTTTGGGCATTAAGAGATGCATAGACTGCCATTATAACAAAAGCTGTTAATTCACACGGCAAGTAGAAGGGTCAGCATTTTATGGTCAATAATTCAGCATGCAGTGTACAGAGCTGGGAAACTGCCTGGGTGTCCTGGCACCATGATTTGTTTACATACACAGCCAGATCACCTCCCCATAGCTTACTATGGAAGTAAATTAATGACAAAAGAAGTCATTGATGAAAAAAAAAACACGTTGAATTACACCTATCGAATAAAAACGCATCACAATAATGATGCTTTGAATTTTGGGGGACTGTAATTTAATATGCGTATACATTTAGACATTGAATATTTCACTTGAAAACATTTCAATTGTAATTTCTGTAAGGGATGCAACTTTCCCCAATTATCATGTTCGTCACTTGGCTAAACTGGGCACCAGATATAAGAAACAGCTCACCACAGACACATAGAAATAAGCATTTATTATTAGAATTCCACAGTTCAATGTCCCTGCCCCAAGTTGTAAGCGGAGCGCCAGGCAACACAGCAAACCCCCACACAATGCTCTAAACACAGCAATCTCTACCCCTTATTAGAATATTTCACAATCAATTAAAACACACTGTTAGAAGTTACATGCGTACAATAAAAGGGCCTGGACAGCTCACATCCGTAACCAGGGACAGGAACGCAACTTAACATGTGGTTCCTCCTAAATAAACAAATACACACACAAAAGAAAGAAATTCATTCACATCTTATTTATTAATTCACTATCTTATTATTAAACAATCTTATTTAAATTAACTCGTCGGAGGAAGACATCAGAATCCCCCGAAAACCCACAAACAAAAAAAACCCACAACATATACTAATAACCCCGCTTCTAGCAGGAACCACAAACCTTTCCCGTGGCGCCTGGAGTCCACGCCGCCGCCACCGAACGCCAACTTGCGCCGCTAACTTACTAACCGGGTACCCCCCACCAGCACTCGCCTTATATCACAACAATGCAGTAATCTCCCCACGATACCCGCCTTCGCCTCGGACAGCTGCAGCGTGGATTCCAGCACCACCGAGCATAGGAAGACCTCCCTGCTCTTCTGTCGCTGGTATTTTATAACATCCATACTTCCGCCTCACAGGTGTTTCCTATGAACCCTTATCTGCTGCCATGAAAATCCCCGCCTACATCTCTATAGAGTACACATTATATTCATTCAAGATTACACACCGACTATGACTATATATTGAAAAAATGTTTGATACATTTCACCCCACGATAACACCACACGGATTAACTTAATAATCAAAAACAGACAAATGAATGAAATGATAGGATTACGATTATTGCATTCATAATTACAACCTCGCCGGCGAAATCTTTCTTGCGCTTATCCGCTTTCCTGTTTATTAATACGAAGGCTTTCTAATTGGTTACCAGTAGTTAAATTAGAAGTCCGATTGGTCAAACTGTTTCGGACGCCCTTCGTGCTTATTGGTTTCTTTATTAGAGCGCCGTCTACTATTGGCTTTTCCCCTAGGGGGACGTGGGGATCGTGGAAGCCCGTTGGCTGCCGGGAAGATGGCGGACGCCAGGGCAGCGGCCGAAGCCTGGGAGTGAAGCACGGAGGACTTACCCCGATATTTTTGCGGGCGCGGTGGGCACACGGCCGCCCGCGTGTATTCGTCCGAGCCTGCCGCAGTCTAGCTCGCATCGCCGGGCGAGTCCAAAGAGGCCGCTGGCCTCCGGTGATGTGGCCGGCTGTCGCCGTCGGTGCAGGAACGGTGCTTCATTAGCGCTGCCCGAGTTCAGCCACGAACGGCGGGGTACTCGACCCCGGTCCGCGCGATCCAGCTGTCATCCACGGGGGAGTTTTCCCGTGACTCCCCCCTTAGTGTTTTAGCCGTTTAGCGAGCCAGCGCAGCCCCGTTAGTGTTAGCCAGCAGCGTGTTCCGAGCCCGTGTGACGCCGCAGTGTCTCCGCCCGTAAGCGCATTACGGGCCCGCGTCTCTGCCGGACATGGACTGAATTAAGACCTCGGGACAACAAACCCCGAACATGTAAGTGAAGGGCGCGGCTTTCTGTCTGCACACCGATTACGGGTCGGAACCGCAAATACGTCCGCAGCTCTCCAGAGTACCCTACTCTATGGTACAACAGCAGGGCACCTCTGATGATCGGGATCTGGATAGCCTAGGCGTTACGATTTGCTGTCTCTGGTACTCGCTGTTTTTAAGGCCATATGTGTCAATATAAATGGTTGTTAACTGTAGGACTGCAGTCACCAATGCCTTTATTTCACAACGTGACTCCATGTGTAGTCCCTAGTATTTTCTCCCCACAATGACTTTCAGATCTCTGATTTATTTTGCTGTTATGAGTTTTCACGAGAGCCCCACAGTCATTATTCAAGACTTCGGTGTGCAGGGACTGTAGAGTTGTGTGAAAATGTTATAATTTGAATGGTATTTCACATGACCACCGTAGGGTCTGGATCTTCAGGGACATTTTGTGATATTTGCAAAGTTCCTTGACATCATGTGCTTTTGAGGCACAGAAAGCACCAGTGCTTTGACCTCCTCAACTCTCTCCCAGCCACACCAATTTCTTCATTGAACTGTTCAGAAATTGACTCCTTTGGGGGGAGGAAAAACCCTTTACTTGATTTATTAGGGGTAGCTGCTGGTAGCTTAGGCTGACTGGACTTGTGGTTACTGGAGAAAATTTGGTAAAACTTCTCAGCTGGGTCAGTCCTGAAGCTTATATGGATGAACCATGATATCTACTCTGCATACAAATATGTATTCTGGATATGAAAACTCTGTAACAGTGTAAGTTAAATAGACATACACAGTAGGTCTCTCGTGTGTGTGTGTGTGTGTGTGTGTGTGTGTGTGCGCGTTTTATGTAGATCTGAAATGATGGTATATGTAGGGGATAGGGCTGTACCATGTCGCGATATGTGTGCGCGTGCAATAATCACCAGGGATTTAGCTAACGGGTGTAAAAATTTGTCCAGACACCAGCTTTTCGGTACTGTGCAGATGTTTACTAAGAATAGAATAGTAGAATAAGGGTGCTGTATTGATCCCTGTGGGGAAATTCCGTTTTCTGTACCTTATCTTACTCTCCATAACACACAGACACACGTAGGTGAGAGCAAGCTTGACAGTGAAGGGCATCCCCCTGTAGCGGCACCCATGGAGCTGGGGGTTCAGGGCCTTGCTCAAGGGTCCAGAGACGCGCCTGTTCTCTCGAGGCTTGGCTCGAACTTGCGACCTTCCGATCACAGGCGCAGAGGTTTAGCCCACAATTTGATAAGCTGGTTACTAGTATGCCTAAAATATTAATAAGATGTGTACTGTGACACCCAAAAGATAGTAATTAATATAAATTTGGCATATTCTTATGTTAATTAAACATGCGCTGCTCTTTTTGTATGTCATGATAAGCACTGAAGTGGCACTGAGGAAAGGGACAGCTTAGCAGCTACAGCCTTTTTTAAAAGGAGATATTGTGAATAAACAATGTAAAAAGACGGTGATGTGGCAGTACTTTTTGCAGTTTTAAGTCTGACTTTATTTAATGATGTTAAGTCATTAAATATAACAGATACGCTGAATTTCTACATATTGCTAACTTTTTGGCATCACAATATTCCTCTAATGTTTTAGCCATGCTAATAATCTGCTTATCAAATTGTTGTTACAAGTAAATGTCCATATAATACCAAAAAGCCGGCACCTGGATACATTTTTATGCCTGTCATCTAAAGCCCTGTTAATTGTTGCACACGTGCAATATATATATATATATATAAAATCTCGATTTGATATCATGCAACCGTAGTGGGTGTGTGTTCTTGAATGTTATATGTTCTCAAGTTATATCACTTGCAATTCGTTGTGCTGGGACTCAAATGCAGGTGATTTAAGTGAGCTGGCGGGTCTTAACCCTTCTACAAGATCAGACTTGGTTCTGGAATTCAGATTCCAGACGACTGGTTTAGTGGATGGGTCTGTGGAGCTCATTGTGATGGTGCTAAAACATAGTGTTCAGTTTGACCAGCTTTAGATCAATAAAGTATACATTTAAGAAATTAGCTGTTCCCTCAAGTTGACTGCTGAACCTGTCTAGAACCTCTCGGGACAGTCAGTGCTTAGCTTATGTCGGCTCTGTGTGATTGGCTTATTTGTTTGTATATGAGGTTATTTCTCGGATAATAACTCCACGGACTGGCCCTTTTCCCCTTGCAGGTGTAACCCGTCGCTCTTCAATGTCAACTGGCTCCACATACCATGTTGTGGTTGCCGCACCAGGTCGGCTCCCTAACCCGTGACGCGGTCTTCCTTCTGCTTAAACTTTTCTGCCTGTCGAGGCCCCCAGGCCCAGGCACCTACATCAACATGTACGCCACCCGCTTCTATGGCGGTGGCGGAGCTGGGGCCAAACAGGGTCGACGGGCTGGTGTGGTGGGTGGTGGGCTGCCCACCGTTGAAAACCACCACCAGCCTCTAGCCCCTCACGCACACCTGGCCACTCCGCAGAACTTCCCACCTGTTTATCAGGGACGGTTGGATGGGCATCGCACCCACTTCCAAGGCCATCACCACTATCACCCTCACCCGCAGCCCCACCCACCCCAGCTCCAATACCACCCCAACACCCACCTACATCACAACAGGAAGAAGACTTGGAATTTCATCCATGAGAAAATGAGCTACGATACCTTCTTCACCATGAAAAGGCTGATCGATCGCTCGCGCAGCGTGGACGAGGTGCTGCGCTGGGTCACGCAGAACCCCAGCAAGATCTCCTACAACCACTACCCCATCGCTCTGCAGAAGATCGGCCAGCTCCTGCAGCTACAGCAGGCCGTGGGAGTCACTGTGGCTGGGCCGGCAAGCTGCAGCATGGGCTCAGAGGGTGCCCTGCCTCCCCCGTCTGGAGGGACGGGCACTGCGGAGAGCCACTGCCGACAGGTTCTGGAGCAGCCGGAATTTCAGACTCTCTGTGATGCTATTGTGCAGGACTGCACCAAGTTTGACAACTTCAGCATTGTCAACTGCCTCTATGCAGTGGCTGCATTAGGTAAGATATCATTAGGGGTGTAAAACCATGTTCTGTTCAGGAAAAATGTGTTATGCTGTTGTCCTGTGCTAAATATGTGTAAATCTGACACTACCCCAGGCCTCCCCAGTGACTCGCAGATAGTCCAGGTGCTAGAGGAGGAGTCACGGAGCCGCCTGTCCCAGTTCAATCAGAAGGACATATCCATGGTGTTCAGCAGCAGCATGAAACTGCACCCGTCCAGCCAGCACCCACTCATCGAGTCCTGCTTGTCGGGCCTGGAGAAGAACATCGAACGAGAGCGTCATCCACAGACCCTCTTCCTGTTGCTGTCCTATTATCGACTCAAATGGCGCGCCCTTCAGGCCGATGGGCATTCACCTGAGCAGCTGTTAGCCAACCGCAAGATACTGAGGCTGGTGAAGCACACGCTTGCCAGTGTCAGTAGCGTGCGTGACCATGAGATGGCTCTGCTGGACGAGATGTTATCTGCCTGTGCCCGCGAGGCCAGCAACAAGTCTCTGGAGCACATCTTTAGCTCCCACCTCTTCTACCAGAATCGTCAGGAGAAGTTTGTCAGCAGTTTGGCAGGTAAGCTAGGTGCTGTCTCCCTGCCCTCATCAAAGAAAACCAGGACTGCTGCGTGGGACTTTTATGTTCCTAGTTTTAACTTGTAACGGTATTTTTATTTTAAGGAAGTAGCATGTTCTGGTCTGATTTTAGTTGGAAGGTTTTGCTTGCACGTCACTTCTTGCTGCATGTTGTTTTGGGCAAGATATGGACTGTTTGTTTGGTCAGCAGCAGTGACCTCCTGTCTCCTGTGTCTTCTGATAGAGGAGCTGCCTAAGAAGGTGGACAGTATCACTCCTTTCACCATGGCGCTCATCGCCAAATACATTGCCCGCCACCGGCTGCGTGAGACCCGTCTGCTGGACACTATTGCCGACTTCCTCGTCAAGAAGGGCGAGTACCTGGACAGCAAGGTGTGAAGGCCGACTCCTCTGGCTGTATCCTGAAAAAGGGGTAGACCTTCTGGAATGCCCTTCCACAAGCCTATGATCATGTCTAACATTGTCTCCTCCTCCCTTCCCAGGTGATTCAGAAACTCGTGTTCCCCTTCAGCCGGATGAGCTACCGACCGTCCAATGAGGCGCAGTTCTTCTCCAAGCTGGAGGAGGTGCTGGAGCTCAAAGCTCTGAGCTCCCCACTGGCCACCGTGAACATTCTCATGTCCCTCTTCCAGCTCGGCCACTTCCCAGGCCTGGTGCTGCACCGCGTCTTCTCCTCCTCCTTCATTAGTAACGTCACTAGTGAGTGCAGCTCTGTCGTAGGTCTAACTCCGTATCCACTGCTCCCACCGCAAAGCTAGCTTGCTTTATAGAGATTTTCACCTTCTTCTGTAATCTGGTGGCCTGGTGTGTTGTAAGGGAGGGGGGAGTTAGGACGGGGGCCCTAAAACTTTTGGAACAGAATTGTACTGGTCTGGGCTGGGGACTCAATATGGTGTGCTTTCATGAGACCCAAAATCTCCAGCGGTGCCCCGCTGGCAAGTGCCATACCACACCACAGAGGCTGGCTTTCACAAGGGGCCTCGTAATTTGGTCAGGGCAAGAGGGTAGTGGAGGAATAAAGTGTGACAATGGACTCGGGTCGCACTGAATGCCCTTGTAGGCTTGGACAAAATACCCATGCTTGGAAAATTGTGTAAAGACAGACCAATCCGGTCTCTATGGATACCAGGCGTACAGTGACAGTGATGTTGACATTTCCAGTGTGATGGTATGTGGGAGGCTCTGGAGGTTTGTGTCTGCCACTCACCACCTCCCTGCCCCTGATCCACAGACAGCCCGTACGCCCTGATTGTGAGGCGCTACCTGTCGCTGCTGGACGCCGCTGTGGAGCTGGAGTACCGCGATTACGAGGGGCCGCGCCTGCAGGATGCCCACAAGGTGCTCATGTTCGATCACGCGCTGACGGCCGATGAGGTCAATCGCAAATACAGGTGTGAAGCCGCTTCCTTCTTGTTGTGAGCTCAAACCGGTGCACTGGCAATTCCTCCCTAAAGGGCAATGTGTTTGTGTGCAGCTACAAAGGGCTGGTGGCAGAGGCCTTACGGCAGCTGGTGGGGGAGCACGGATACAAGCAGGACGAGGTGTTGGCCCCCGGCTATTATACAGGTACGGGGTGACCTTTCCATACGCGATGATGGATGAAGTAGGCAGTGTTCAGTATCAGGCCTCAACGCGTGCAGTATTCGATCACTTAAGATGAGAAAAATATTGTGTAGGATTCACGACCAAGATGAAGTCCATGTAGTAATTTACCGGTCAGGCAGTGTAGATTGTGACTGACACAGACCTTACATGACCTTCCATATTACTTTAATATTAATGTGTAGTTGAGTTTTTTTGGATGCAATTTTCTGTACAAAATTGTTCATAGGCTCCACCTCTATTTTTTCTTTTTTTAGATTTTCTGCTATTGGTCGATAGCTCTGGAAGTGTTCTGCCAATCAAGGCTGGGGCAGGCTCCCTGGGGGTGGGCGTCACTGCGACCATCCCTCCCAAGTCCCCGGAGGCACAGGGCTCCTCCGTGACCAGCCTTACCTCTGACTTCCAGAAGTTCGCCCCCTTCGTCCAGCTGGAGGACAGTGCCGACAAGAGGACAGGGGAGGAGCTGGCAGCTTCTGAGCCGGCCTTTCTTCCACATCACATGAGGTCTGCGGCCCCCAGTGCCACCACCGCTCAAAGAGGGGCCCCGAACGGGGGCGGGCCACTCGACTACAGTCCTTACTACCCCTCGTCGGATTACTACTCCAGCCTAGCAAAGGAGCAGTCCCTGGAGAGCCAGGACAGCTCCACCCTCAGCAGCCCCTCTGACTGCCTAGTACAGGTGGTTCCCCAGGGCACAGCCGGGGGGCCGCCCTCCGACTCCCTCTTCCAGTTCTCCATAGGCAAGATCCTCGAGGATGAAGGAGGGACCACAGAAGCAGCACGGCCGGCCGACTGCGAGCTCCCCGCCTTTTACGAGGGGGTGCCGTACCCCGATGGGGGGAAAGGGGGCATCAGTCCTGCCCCCCCACTGCAGCTTCACTCCACGGCCTGTCTGGAAGCCGAGAGGGTGTCACGGGAACAAGAGCAGGTGAAGAGGTGAGTGTCGGTACTCTTTAACTCTTGAGGCGGTCAGGATTCGCCCCGTGATGCCCAGCGCTCTGTGAGTTCACCATGAATTCCCTTCCATGTGCAGGGTGGTCATGTCCGTGAACGACAAATGGCATTACTGTCACAACTCGGACGTGCTGGTGGGCTCCCGTGCCATGCGAGACCGGCACCTCCAGCTGCTGGGCTACGTCATCCTGCAGGTGGGCCAGCTATGGGCTCCTTGTTACCGTGGTCACTGCACACTTGTGTGTCCTATTTTTGGGAAGTCCATGCATTTCTGAGAAGGACCTTCTAGCACTGGTATTTGTTTTAGAGCTGAAGACGTGAACATCTTGATGCTAGTGGTGTGTGTGTGTGTAGGTTTGCATAGATCACATTTGAGGACCAGAATGTCCTCAAAGTGTGGTAAAACCTGAAATTTCCCTACTTTTGGGGCCATTATTTCAGGTCCCTATTTGGATAACCTAAATTTAATTAAAAATCTGTGAATGCCATCAAAAAAGTAAACATGCCAGAAGTCTTGTATTTGGGTTGGTTACTTATGGTTAAGGTTAGGGCTGGGAAGGGGTTAAGGGTGTTGTGATTGGGATTAGGGTTTTTTTTCATAGAAATGAATGGAAAGTCCCCATTTAGATAGGTACGTGAGTCTGTGTGTGTGTGTGTGTGTGTGTGTGTGTGTGTGTGGTTATACACTCACCGGCCACTTTATTGGGCAAACCTGTCCAACTGCTCGTTGACGCAAATTACTGATCAGCCAATCACATGGTGGCAACTCAATGCATTTAGGC
>JAODKK010000079.1:7528739-7540332 GCA_026774405.1 Petrocephalus microphthalmus | reverse complement strand
TCTGTATTGCAGATTTGACCAAATGCATAAGTTACAGTATAACCTGAAATCTAATGAAAAGAATGGAAAACAATGGCTGTATTCCATAAAACAACAATCAGATAGAACCATTTGCATAAACACACCAGTAGCAGTGTTTTAAATATAAAATTTAATTTGTCATCAATATATTTGAACAGGATTTGTACAGAAGACAACATATCAACAACACACAATCACTTTGGAGGTTGATTTCATAAGGAAAGAAAAAACAGTGGTTGTGATAATATTGACAATCTCTCCGTATTTCTACCAACCATACGTCTTTAAATCCTTATCTCAAATATAAAACCACAATTAGGCATATTCCAGTACATCAAGCTATGAACAGATTGTGAACAGTAAAAACAAACATCTTTCTCACTGGTCTGCAGACCACTGAGAAACTTTAGGTACGTCTTATTCAGATAATTCATAGCAGAACTAAAACATCATGTTTACGTCTGTGGAGCACAGAGGGGGTGCTCCATGCAAGCTAATGCTGTACAGGGTTTGCGATAACACCCAGGGCTCTGCATAGCATGTTGTTGGGCTTTACTGGGCTCCTAACTTTCACAGTGCACTGAAAAATGCAGTTGACTTAGTCTTAGTTTTGCAAAGCAGGCATTTACAGAGTTAAATGCTGGCCAGACCGTGAGCTTATACTTTGCCAACATATCCTGTTGTGGCAGTGAACTTAAGCACTTCCATTCAGAGTTAGAAGGGTCTCTGAGGGCAGCTAGAACAGCTTCAACAACACAGACTAAATGTAACAAACACCAATGAATGTGACACTGCAGGAGAATGTAACAGGCATCTGTAATCTGGTTTCTTCAGCCACTGAACAGGACAAGGCAGATCAGTGTTTCCCAACCCAGTCAGTCCACATTTTTGCCTCCTCCTAACTCCCAACACACCTCTACCATGCATTTAGCGTTCTTGATTGGCTGGGAGCTGGACAGGGATCAAAAATGTGGACTGTTTGGGGGTCCCGAGGACTGGGAAACACTGGCTTAGATGAAACCTGGACTTGTGCAGTCTGCTACTTTGATCTGATCATACAATACAACTCCAGGTATCTGTTGATCTAGCTTTAGTGCAACTGCATACTAACAGTGAACCAGCATTGACACCAGGGCTCCAAAGGTTAGAGGTGTCCCTCAGTGCACCAGCAGGGAAGCCTTCATTTAACCTACCATATGTAATAGAAAAAATCAGTTTAATTTAAAAGCATAGATATTTATTTAAACATACATGTAAATATGTAAATAAATTCCCACCCCTCAGCCAATACAATATTGAAAAGCAGTCAGAATTGGTGTCCAGTTGTAGTGTGCAACATGTAGGTTAGATCGCGATTAATTGCTAAAAAAATATACTGATACTTTTACACACATACGTAAATGATTTTGCGTAGTTGTCATTAATTGCTTTAAATGCTAAAGGGGGTTTATCCCAGGTTTGTCCCAATTCACAAGAACCGCATCATTTTATAAAAAAGGTAAAGCTGTAATAGATGGTTTCATATGTTGAAGGCACAATAGGAAATAATAGCAAGTAAGAGCCTTTCCTTCCTTCATACAGGGATCGCTCTTCACGTTGTGTGTAAACTGCAGCATCTAGTTGTGCTTCTGACAGACCTCCCTTAATGTTGCTTCATTTGCGTATACTCCATACAGCCAAATTGCTCATTCCACACTTCAAAGGAAATATCGCAGGGATAAGAGCCACCATACAACATAGAACTTCCCAGTGCCCAAGAATCCCCATATCTTCCAGTTGTGTTACCTTTAAATGTAGGTGTCAGTCTTGTCATGTAAACCAGAAAATGAAAATAAAAAATAAAAAGTCATCCCAGGTAAGTAGTCTCACACCAACTAAAATAGTGGTGAGGCACCCAGTTAAAATGCACAACTTATTATAATAATATGATTTTAAAAATGAATTGATTTGATTCATTGAACACAAAATGGAAATAATACAAGTGAAATGTTGCAGAATGTTGTAGAAACAGGACCTCAGGTATCACAGGATGCACGCATGAAACATCAAACATTTCTAGTCAGTCCTTGTAAAGATGCAGCCTTTGGTTCTATAAGAGATGGAAGAAGCTTGTAGGTCCTAGAAGATCAAAGGGAGCTCTGTATATAAGGCAATGACAGCTGCTTTGAGTCACAGTAAGATGCAACTTGTTTGGTGCGGTGAGCTACAGCATTACTCAGCCTTGCACTACTTTAAGTATGGAGAATGGTAAAGCTCTTTGTAGTTGTTATGTACACCAAATATGAACATAATCAAGTTCATAGGTATTTTTAACAGAAATTTCTGTTTCATCTGGCCCAATCACTGAATTATTCAAGTGACAATACCTGCAGACTGATTTTTAATCCAGACAGTGCCGACTCCACAAGCTGGATGTTGATAGACAATGAACCACAGCCAGAATTCATCTCTGCGCCGAGACTGAATACACAGTGAGCTAGTGTAAATTAAATCATTGGTGCGACCAAATGAAAGCAGACGTCCCAGCTGCAAAACACAGCTGTGCGCAACAGAGCCGAGTAGGAGCTATCCTCCCAGGTCATGACTGAACGCCGTGTCCGGATTTATTGCTGGGAAAGACAGGACTGATACCCAGACATCACAGATGATGCTGGGATTTTCCCAGTAAAAAGGAGTTAATTTACGACATTTGACAAATATTTTACTTTTTTTGACATTGTTGATACCTGTCCCCACATGTGGAAAAATGCCAGGGATAAAAGCAAAGGAAACACCAGCATGGGTGATGTGTAGGCTTCCGTCAGGAAGCTGTCAGGAAAACAGGTGACCTGGGACCCCTCACCCACGTGTTACTGCTTGAGAGTTTAAATAATGAATTTCATATTGTGTGACACCTAAACACCTGGTTCCCATGTCAATCACCTCAACCCATGTTTCTGTTTACAAAAAAATATGTTTGATATAAAATCAGAAACAAGGACATTTACAAATGTACATGGGCCGGAACATTTGCCTGCTGCTGCTTGTTGGAACATTTGCCTGATGCAGATTTGAAGGGGCATCTCACACTGGCATGTGCATTTCCGTGTACTCGTCCTGCCCCTCCTTCTCATCAAACGTTGGCTCTGCCTCATCTGAATCCAGCTGTAACACGACCAAAGAGTTCAACAAACAGGGTCAGTCTAGATTACAGAAGTGCTTGTCACGCTGCATGTGTATGCCCCCTTGTGGATAACTTACGCATTGCATTTCACGTGTGGTGAAAATTCGGGACAAGAGGAACATCTTGAGTGGGACTGTGAGGATGAGGACAAAGGGGAAGGCTAGTGAGGCCACAGTTGACATCACTGCCCACAGGACTGCCAGGCATATCAGCTGGATGCCTGTGAAGAGGTGCATACGCAGGGTGCGGACCTGGAGAAGGAAAAATTAGTTCCTGTAAACAGCGCAGCACTTGGAGACATGCACAAGAGCACAAAGAAAATTAGTGAGATTCCAACGGGCAGGATCATCAGACTATTTATGATAATATCTGTAACCTTCCCCCCACCGCGCACACACACCTTTCGCACATAGCTGTGATCAGGATGGTACTTTGGGGGCATCAGCAGCAACATCATTCGTTCAGTGAGTTGGATGCCATTGAGTGACATCACACCCATGTAGAGGAAGATGCCGAAGAGCACAGCTATGGGGATTTGGCGCAAGAGGTCGCCGATGACGATGGACAAGCCTGCAGAGTGCCAGGGGAGACAGGGTGGAAGGTCAGAGATCAGCATGGGGGAGGGGCGGGAAAAACAGCAGGATGAGGAGGGAAACGCTGAACAGTTCTATAAAAAAAAAACAACAAATCAGTCTGTGTGGACCTACCCACAAAGATGGCTACCAGGAGCCCAGTCACCCTCTGCTCCTTGACCTCCTGGATGCGGGGTTTGTCTCCTGGGGCAACGGCCTTGCTCATGACAGTGAGGGCGTTGACGTGCGTGACCGACCGCACAGTGGCAGCTGCGAGCCAGGGCAGGCCGAATAGCGCAGACACACCGCCAAGGACCACGATAATCAGCAGGTCCAGATGAAACCCGGAACCCTTTACAAGCATTCGCTCCTTCTTACTCACAATCAGCCTGGGGAGAGTAGACAAAGGAACAACAGAGGTGAACTGCGCTCTGGGGCAAAGATGTGACACTCTGCCCAGCCTTCATCCCTGGCCCTGGACAAATCCTCATTTTCAATTGGTGTAAACAAACTTCCAGGACTCCTGAACACTACTAATCTGCTGTCTGGGCTTCAGATCAGGTTGAGAACATGTTGAGGGGGGGAGGAGTCTCACGTGGTAATCTGTGTCTCCATGAAGATCAGGATGAAAACCAGCATGGCAGGAAGGAAACTGGCTGCCATCATCCAAATGGGGAACTGGCCGTCCGACCCCAGTGGATTGATCACCCAGCCACGCTTATCTGGGCTGGTCACTGAGAAGCCACTGGGAACGCTCAGTTTCTGCACAGGAGACACAGGATAAGGTTCAGCAGCCAGGGGATCACCACATCTTCAGGTAAGCAGGGCCGACAAACTCCTATATTTCTGCAAGTTAGGCCAGTGACCTTACCTCTGACACTTTTGAATGATTAATTTTAATCGTATTAAACTAACATTAGTTATCGTTAGAAACTGAGATGTTTCTTCCCCCCCCCCATGTGATTAATTGGCTTAAATGCATTCTGAACAAACTGCACAACAGCTAGCGAGCATAAATGCATATGAAAAAATGTTTCAGTCATACTGGTAATAGGGTATGAATTTCACAAAGAGGTTTCAGGATGGCATTACATTGTCAGTACGAACGGTGTGAATCCCCTTGATGTTTCTAGCCCTAGCAAATGCTACATAGAGATTCAACCTCACCTGTGTGTAGGTGTCCTTGATACTGTAGTCCACTAAGACCATGATGAGGATGGCAATCGGAACCCCAAAATCACCAATCACTCTGCGAAACTGCACAACAGGTCAGAAGAATATGGTTAGGCTGGAGCTCCCTAGAAGCTAACCTTCCACAAAACCCCATACGTTTGACCAGAAGGCAGCAACGCGAAGCCTCAGAATGAGGCCTTTTGTGATTAAAAGGTCATTTAGCTGCTTACATAAATCCCCCATTGGCTGCACAATGGGCAGATGGCCAAGAAACTCTGATTTCCATAATGAACGTAGGCTCACCCTGCCAGGAAAGAAGGCACTATTCTTGAGCTTGCGCAAATAAAAGGCGATGAAGAAGGTGCCTGACATCAGGACCAGTGTCAGCAGGGCTGTATTGGGCTCTCCACGCACCCTGGGGGGAGTGGAGGGTGCCACTGGTGAGCCATTAGTGATGGCTGTGGAGGAGTTATTGCTGCCCCCTGCTGTGCCGTTCAGGCTACAACGCTGCAGAGGATGATCCTGAAAAATCTGTGCATTCCACACACACCAAAAATAGTGAAATGCTGATCAGCCACTTATAGAGATCACACAACATCCCCAGTCATAAACCAGATATTTAAAAATATACCTTTTACTATTATTCTGATGAACATGGATGCAAACAATCAGCAATTACTTTGGTGAGCATAATTTATGTGCACTGTATGTGGTTTTGACGCTTAGAGCAGCACAGCCATGTTCTCACCTTGGCCAACTTGGAGAACGTCTCATAAATGAAGATGAGGGAGATGAGGAAGGAGAATATCTCTTGGGTAAAGCGGGAAACAAATCGCACCAGGAAGCTGCCCTCGAAAGCCACCATGAGCACGACGATGACGACAAGCCAGAAGCCGATCCACACTCGGCCTGTCAGATATTCCAACTCGTTCGCCTTGCAAAACTGTGGGTCAGACAGACGGCAAGATGGGCAGAAAGACCCAAGTTTAGAATAGCCTTCGTCGGAACCAAGGTTCGTAGCTGAAAATGTCTCTGAAATCAAATACATTGTTCATAAGCTTCATCTCCCATCTCATTTCAGTGGATGAGGATGCCATATAGCCACTTGGTGCTGGCTTTTTAAAATCCAAGTAGCACACATGATTTCACCCTAACAGGTGTTCAGTGTAAGAGCTGAAATGCAGGACGATGGATGCTCTGAGGTGGGTGGGGCTGCTCTGCACTTTCAATAACTTGGTTTGGGCCCAATGGTTTACAGCATCCGTGTTGGACAGCACACAACAATCCCACCCACCTTGGGCCACGAGCCATTATGCTCTCCATCACTAAGTCACAGCCTAGGTCTGTCAGCGGCTGATCTGAAAGATTCCACACAGCCACATGCTGGCAAGGGCCGGCGGCTCAAAGACAGGTCATTAATGACGGCTCACGTGTTGGCTGACTTGTACAGCCGCACCGGCCCAGCACTGGCTCCCTGGCAGAAGGAGCGAGTGTGGGGGGGACTCACTGAGAAGAAGGCCTCCTCAAACACTAGCAGGGGCCCTGAGAAGCCCACCACCAGGAGGGGCTGTGCCCCAAGCAGGCAGAAGAGGATGCCCTGCATCGCTGTGGCAATGATCAGCTCTGAAACGCCAATCAGCCCATTGGTCTTCTCCCCTGATGGAGAAAGAGAAAGAGAAAGGGAGAGACAGAGGAGGGGGAGCAATGAGAAGATATAATAAGAACATAGGTGGTGGGGGGACAGAGTGGTCTGAATGCACTTCAGTGCCATTTGACTGGATATTAAACTAAGCATCAGTACTGGATTCCGACATGTTTCTCCATACAGCTTAAGAAGAATCCTCATTATTACATTATGGACGCACATAACAAATACACAAGTGCACATATACTCAACATATAAAGCGATGCATGTAGCAATTTCTTGTCATGACGACGTAAATTCATACTTATTTTATGTGTATTTGTGCTGTTATAAGGAATAATGCACACTTCAGTTGAAGCATAAACATTAAAATGCAGTCATTTCTTGTTGCTTTATATGATGAATATGTACTTGTATATCAGTTTCATTCATCCCTGATCATTATTATTATTTCTCAAGCATTGACGGTCTAACACTGAGCACAGCAAGAGGGAGCTGGCAGCACCAGGAATGATCCTTCACACTATACTAGCAGATTATTGGTGCTTGGTGAAAGGTGACTCTGCCCACTCACCCAACAAGCCGCCAAATGTGATAGCGGGGGATAAGGCAGCAAAGTAGATGAAGATGACAGCCGCCATACACTGGGGATTCAGGGCATCCCTGAAGTCACTGACGTACTTGGGGTAGCGCCGGCAGATGTCGTGAATCAGCCCCCCAAAAGGCCGGCCTGTCCGCTGCAGGGGATCATCGCCGGGCTTGAGGGGGATGAGGTGAGCCTCTGTGCCAAAACCGGGGTTTTGGAAAGAGGGCCACAACACAATGATGTCCCATATGCAAGGGCATTAAATCCATATTGCATGAAAGCGGGATGGTACCACATCCGTGCTAACGGTTTAGTGATAACTAGCAAAATGTAGCTCAGGAGGGTATGTGCACCTGTGTGCAAGGTTCCTTACCCCTGTCCTGGGTGCTCTGCATGTCCTTGGCCAGCAGCTTGACATCTTGCTCTTCGCGCTTTTTCAGCATCTCCCTTTGGAAGCGTGCCACAGAGCGCAGCAGCTCCTCCCCACCCACTTCGGATGGCGGCAGCACAATGCTGCAGTCCAGGAAGGCGTTGATGGCATTGAGCAGATCCTGACGCTCATCAGCCAGATAGGCAGCCTCATGGAAGTACTACGAGCCAAAGAGGGGAACTGAGTCTGGAAGGTCATCTCACAGAGTCTGACACATCACCCTTAAATCAGGTGACTGACATGTTGTTGAAATTGCATCTGGTGCATGCTTGAATTCTTCTAGAAGCAGCGTGACTAGCTGTTATACAAACAAGTGATTAATAAGATATTTCTGCCCCAGCTGACTATGATCATGTATTATAGAATCAGAGCTTGACCCTATCTACAGAATCAGAGGTTACTGTGTCTATGTCCATCAATATTAGTATACTTTGACCACCTTGGCCCTATAATTTAAGGCAGTGTTTCCCAAACCAGTGCTCGAGGACCCCCAAACAGTCCACATTTTTGCTCTCTTTTAGTTCCAAGCCAATGAAGAACACCGAATATCTGGTGTTAGGAGCTGGGAGAGTGTAAAAATGAGAACTGTCTGGGGGTCCCAGAGGAATGGGTTGGAAAACACTGATCTGATGAATCAGCCTCACTTCAGAACCTTGCTCCCTGTGCCTCTACTGGTGTATCAACCCACTGTGAACCTGCAAGACTCACCTTGTCTGACATGAGAGTGGAGATGGAGCGGCCGATCTGGTGGTAGTCCATGTTGGAGCTGGGTGGGCCCAACAGGATGAAAAGGAAGCGGACCGGCACTGGCACTTCCAGGACTGACTCGAGGAGGACGGCCTCCTGCAGTCGCACAAATGCCATGGTGGGCTGATCCAGGAAGTCCACACACCCTGCAGGATCAGGGGGCAGACATTTACATGTGATCTGAACCCAAACAGCACACATAGGTCCACCTCATCCTACCTAAAGCAGCCAGTCAGAATGAGGCATTCTAACATAGAGCGAGGCACACCAGAACTCAACTTACCAACAAGAACGACCGTGGCTTCTGCATTGTCTGGGATCTTCTCCAGAAGCTTCAGTTCGTGTTTCGATTTGGACCTATGCATGCCCAGCACCGGAGTACTCTCCTTCTGCATTAACAAGTCCAAGAACAATTCTAGCGCATTGTAGCAGGGACACACACAGTTAACATGAAAGACCATTACAGCAGGGGAATGTGTAGCTGCTTTCACATCCTGCAAACTATGCAAACTCCATCGTAACATCGTAGCTTAACTTGAGATGGTTGAATTAATCTTTTCTCTTCTACCCCGGTACTCCTTGTCCCTTTGACGCATGCATGATATTACTTCAGGCAGGAGGTTGTGCTTGTCGGGTGACGTACCTCGTTCTTCTCAATATTGAGGCGGGTTTCATTCTCGGAACCAGAGGCACTGCCACTCATGAGCGGATCAGTAAGAGAGGGCTCTGCTGGAGGGATGTGGTTTGTGCTGTGGTAGTGAGATAAAAGGGAGCCCAAGCTGGTTGCTGAGATGTTCCTGGGGAAAGAGTGCTCCTTCTCGTCGCTTGGGTGGCTGAAGGCGCGGAGGAAGAGAGGATTGTGGGAAAGGGACAGTGAGTACAGGGAGGAATACAGAAGGGAGATGTATCCAAGCAAATCCATTCTTGTTTTCAAATAATTTTTCAAACATTTGGTAAAATAATCTACCGTTCAAATATCCCCTTTGAAATTCATAGAATGGACAATCTGTCGGACGCCCCTTCTCACCTGTGTTTGAGCAGCAGTGCCCGCAGCACATTGGCACGGTCGCCAGACGTGATCTGGTCCGTGATGATCATCTGCTCCACCACCTGGTGGGCGATGCCGGGCAGGGTCTTCTGGTCCAGGTCCAAGAGAACCGCCCCTGAAGACAGAATGAACTGAATGACACAGTCCGAGCCTTTCAGGTGACACTGTGCCCCCCCCCAGCCCTCCATTCCCTCATGCTGCATGTTGCTCTAGATACAAGTCTTCTGTGAGTCCTTTTTGTACTCAAATGAAAGGATCAAATAATAATAACCTCTTTCTTACTTTCAAATTGGAAACCTACTGTATGTGTGAAGATATATCATTGATACATGAAATTCTCAAGAACAATTCTGACTGGGCATCACAGGTAAGCCCCACGCTAAAAACACACCTTGGGCAATGGTCCTACGCAGCTCCAGCAGGCTGCGGAAGCTGAGCGAGGCGACGTGGGGCTTGCCCCAGCGCTCAGTCTCCTCCTCCACGTCCTCCTCAAACTTGATCCATCGAGCCGTCTCCCGCCACTGCATGTCCTGGTTCTTGTCCATGATGAGCTCGTTCAGCTCTACAAATACCTGAGGGGCATGCAGAGACAGACAACCACGATGCAGAAGACACTGGTCAGGAAGGAGGCACAGGACTGGAAGATGGACATAATTCCTCTGGCTCACAAACCATCTGCTTATTCTGTGATATTGTTATGCCCCCCACCACTCGCACATCCAGTGTCCAGACACTAATCACATCTCTAAATGTGGGTCAGGTGACTGACTATTTAAGCCTTGTCCATTTCTTGGACTACCCAGATTTTTGTAAACAGCTGGAACCAAACACCTCCAAGCAGCCTGAATGGGCTTTTCTCACGCTGAATGGAAGTAAATTCATTTACCTTTAAGCAGTCATCTGATAACTAACCGACATACCTTACTTTAAAGCAGCAATATTTCGGTTTAGCAAAAAGCACAGCACAAGACTGACCACATAGGAGACTTCGTTTGTACATGGCTCTGACCACACGGAAGCCTCGGTTTGTACACGTGTGTACACATCTCTGACCGCACAGAAGCCTACATTTGCACACGTGGAGGACCCAGCCTCCTGGAGATGCTGAATAAATAAACAGACATGCTTTTTAGCTGAGCCAAATGCCACATGCATACCATGTTAACCCCTGCTGGCGTCCAAGGTTGGGAACCCAAATTACATGTGCCCACAAATGCTCACCCTATTACACTTCCTACTCCTGTATAGGGGAAGTGATGCCTGCCCACCCCCATTGCCACCCAAACCCGTCGCCCCCCACACAGACGCTCACCTTCCGCGACGAGACCTCATCATACGGCTGATCCGAATGGACCATGTTGTGGGCTGCGGTAGGACAGACGCGAGAGAGGCCAGCCAGAGATGCTCACACCTGACCTGCCGGCTCCAGAAAGAGGCGCCTCGCATACCTGGGCACTAACATGCCCGCCCCGAGGGAGAGCCACAGTCTAGCTGGCGGCTGTAGGCTCACACTTAATAAAACATGGATGGCTGACTGACTGACTCTATGGCTCTGGGATCCTGTTACCTACTTTTTTCTTTTTACGATGTGAAAGAATAGACGTAAGTTCATTCATTTTTAACTCCGCTACACCTCTCTCTCTCTCTCTCTCTCTCTCTCTCTCTCTCTCTCTCTGCCCTGTTTGCTTGCTCGGACAGGGTCATGCAGGTGAGGGAAAAACAGGTATAAAGTGAACGTCTTTTGTGACAGCAGGGGTGCTGAGCCCTCACTGGATCCCCCCCCCCTCCCAATGTATTTGTATGGCTTCTGCTTGCTATCATATAATAGAGCAATCGCAGCACTGTTTAGACATGTCAGATTTTGTTTATTCTGACTCTTCGGGCTGTCTCACCTCATGCGGGGTGCGATCCAGTTTCCGGCAGCGGGTGCTGGGCTCTTTGTGGTCCTTGCTGATGTGCACCACCTGACCCTTGGTGCTCTTCCTGACCAGATGACGCCGTACCCCAGGGACATCCTCAAAACGGTGGCCTGAGACGGGCAGATGCGGGTGAATGAGAGGGACCAGCAACCACCCGGCCTACTCACATCAGTGAAAGTATGGAGTGAAAAGTAGGCTGCTTCCTGTCTACAATCAGGAGCTGGAAGATCTCACTACAAGAGACTGCCTGTTTCTCTACAGAATCCATCAGCTGGTGAGTCTCATCCAG
>JAODKK010000079.1:7494294-7509293 GCA_026774405.1 Petrocephalus microphthalmus | reverse complement strand
ACAGTGCTTCGATGCACCATCTGATCCAACCAGAGCAATACAGAGCAAGCTTTAAATCAAACACCTCATTCAGGACACAGTCAAATGTCAAAACTGCACAAAGCGATTTTTTCCAAATTCTTTTGGACCTGTCCAAATATCATTGCGTAAATGAGACAGAAGATACTGCCACACTAAGCTCTGCACGTGCATTTCGGACATTCCTGCATGACACGTTCTTCAAGACTTTACAGGGGACAAAAAAGCCGACTTTTTAATAACCTTGGAGAATCACCAAGCAGCATTTGACTGATCTGGGAAAACATGCGAAGAGAAAGCCTGCAAAGACGGCGGAGGGTGATGAGGTGACAGCCGGGTAAGATGAGAGCAGGAGGCAGAGGACGCGGCGTTCATACCAGCACCGCCGCGGTCACCTTCAGCACGGGAAGAATGCGCGAGATCACAAGGCAGTCACAGAGCGCGGTCCCGCGCAGCCCTGCAGGACGGCGGTCAGAATGCGAGTGCTCGCCGGACCGGACGGGGACCTATAAAAGGGCTGGGGGAAGGAGAGCGAGGTTTAGGGAGGGGGCAGCTTTGGGATTAGATTTTTTTCTTTAAATATTCACAGCCCGAGGTGGAGGGGAGTGGCCAAAGACAGCGGCGTAGGAGCAGCTTGGCCCCACGGTCGAATTCCACAGGTTCACCACGTGACCCTCCCCCAGGTCTCACAGCGTGGCCTGGGACCGTCCGAGTGCTCCCTGTGTGCGCGTGAGACAGGGCGCTGGGAAGCTCAGTGCCGCGGCGGTCACATGGTGTAATGACACACTCATGAGCGGCCCCGACCCTTCGCCGCGGCTCGCCCGCTTGCGGACCGGGGGCGTTTGTTTATATCCGCCGCTCCGCCACAGCTGGCGCCCATCCAGCATCCCCCAGCCGCCAGGGAAGCCGCCAGCGCCTGTGAGAGGCTGCGGGGGGCCACCATTAATCCCGCTGCAGTCGGATCCCGGTATGGCACGGAACGCGGCACGTCAGACTCGGCGTCTCCTGACCCGCGGGTGAGATCTGGCTCTTAAAGGGTTTGTCAGGCTACCCCAACAAAACCGACTGCTGGTGGCTGTACATTTATACGCCTGGCTGCCAGTCCCTGAGGAGAGGATTAAAAACCCCAGGTCTGCTTTCCCGTCCGGACTCACTTGACCTGGATTACCACCTTTCCGGAAGGAGTGGTGTGCTGCCTCCTCCTCCTCCTCTCTTCTTCCGAGCACCTGTCACATTCCCAGTGGTACACACACCTCATTTCACATGGCCGCTCAGTACGGGGGGGGATTGCCAAAGTGTCCCACTCGACTCACCCATGCTATGCTTTGAGGACCCGGTCTCGGAAGTGAGAGGCTCGCTCTCAGTACCAGGCTGCACCACTCAGAGCGGGTTCCAGCTTATGGAGCCCAGCTGGCGGGACCATGGACCATGGGGATGTCCCCGTGTCACCGGAGCACCCACGAGTCGCCGTGACTTACACTGCGGGCTCACGTTCACGCCGACAGCCGGAGTTCCGAAGGTGGAGAACGACAGAGTGGGGAACGCCAGCGGGTCAGATCGGCGTGCAAGTTCACAGCAACATCAAGCAGCGATAAAAAAAAATGATATATATATAAATATATATATTACAGAAGGAGGCTTCCGATGTAGACCACAATGCAGATACGCTGCGATACAGACGCCACGTGACTCAAAGGTAGAAGGTCACGACCACAGAGCTGCCAGAGAGTGGGGGGGGGGGGGACGTAAAATACACAAAGCAGCTACTTAAGTGCTCAGCCTCTCCGGCTTCCTCAGAAACCAACACTGACCGACCTCAACAGGCCAAAACGTCCCCATAGAACCTGGAGCTGGCCACTGAAATCAAACAAACCATCCAGACCTTCTGAAAGTTATGCATTTTCTGGGTGTTTTTTTTTTTATTGTTTACCTGCAGCTTTTCTTGGGTGGTAGCAGTTCAAATGTAATTAAGGCTTATTGGCCCCCCGGGGCCCCATCTGAGCGGATTACCGCACTCCGCTGGGAAAATGCGTGACCTTTAAGCCCTGAACTTCAAAGCCCTTCGTGAGTGTTGTCTGGGAATAGACAGCTACGGCATTATTAAGAGCGCTTTTGGGGAAACAGCAGAGTCCACATGCAATACAAGCAGAGCATTGCAGGTGCAGGTTCTCATCATCACCCACAGGGCGCGCTCATGAGCAGGGTTCCGGTGTCAGTCGCCAGTATCGCAGGATGTGGCAGATCCCAATCTCTGGCTGCAGGGATGACTTCCCAAAATCCCCTGTAGGCTGCCGGTTCACGTATGCAGTAAGAGTAACGTTAGCCAAGTGCCTCCAGCAGATATTTACCCACTACGGTTGATCATCCCCTCATTAGCCACATGGGGGCAGCGCCTCATCTATGCAGTCCGGCACTGCATAAACACTAGTCACAGGGGACCAGATAAGACCCCCCCCACCCCCACAGCCTCTGTATCAAAGCCACAGCCTCGGTCCAGCAGATACCTGCAAGCACAAGCCAAATCAAAGCTGGCAAATCAGCCGTAGCAGCGGATCAGAAAGCCGACAGACCGTCAGTCCCCATCTGGGGCCTGTCTGCCACGGCAGAGGCAGGAGGACCTCACCAGCAGCAGAACATCAGTGGAATCAGCCTCTCGCAGATCAAACGAGGGCAAAAATGCCCACAGATCTGGTCGTTTTCACTCGTCCCCCCTCGCGCTCCATGAGAGCCGCACGCATGCAAGGTGAGCACAGAGTCAGTCCGGGGGATCCCTAATCCATGGTGCACAGTCCAAAGTAAGATAAATCTGCAAACTTTCTGCACTTCAGCCCTTTGGTCCCTTCTGCAAGTGACACTTGTCACTAACCAAAGTCCTTTTCCTCCTATTGTCCTGCTGGGAAGAGCAGCCCCGCTTCGACTTCCGGCCACTTGCGGACCCGACTACAAAGGTCCCGCAAACCTCCTTACAGCAGCATTTTGCTTTCTCTCCGCTTCCTGTTGGGTCTGCTGGTGCAGCAGGACGGAGCATCTGGTTCTGGGCCAGACGTGTCATTGGGCACCAAGCGGCTCTTTGCCGAGATCACCAAAAGGGCTTTTTCCGCTTTCGGTTTAATATAGAAATATCGCCCTGTAGGGCAGGAGGTGGCTGTATGGGTGACAAGTAACTGTATAAATACCTGCTGAGAGCTGCACCAAACAAAGGCCCACGCAGGTGACCCTCCAAAGACTGCAATCGTAGCTGCTCCTCTACTACTGACCCCATCAACAGCAAGATCTACTTTCATATCTACCATCATGCTGACGTTCCCCGCCCTCTTGAAGTGACTCTGAAATCAGCCAGACCATCAACCATCAATGCACATTTCACAGAACAAAATGAATCCTTTCCCCGGAAAGTCTCAAATTTCACACCTGGATACACGGTCCCCTTCACATGGTCAAGGCTTTTTCTTCCTCAAAAGACCCAAATCTCTGGCGCGAGTCTCCTTAACCGCAGACATCTGAAAAGGAACCAACTGCAGGGCCACAACACTCTGTACTCAGCCTGACAATAAGAGAGCAATCTGGGCTTTGACCCGATTGTATTTCACTACACAGAAGTGTCTCCTTACTGCTGTGCCCATAAGCGTCCTGCCCACCTGAGTCCTCTTCTGTCCTCCAGCGGCCTACCGACCAGGAAGGCTTACACAAAAATCCTTTCCAATCTTCCAAAAACTCATCCACAAGAGCAGTGAGTCATAGAGGATCTTCTGCTGGGGTGGCCACCAGCATGTAGGTCTAAGGCATGGGAAAGCTGAAGACCATCACAAGTAGAGAGCCAACTGGCAACCCAAGATTATCTTCATCTGCAAGTTACAACGTCAATCAAAAGTAACAAGGAAACAAGGAATACGCACAACATATTAAACCCCATAGGACGGGTGCAGAGAGCTCACCGCTCTATATGAGCAGTCACATGTCCCACGCTTCTAATCCAATAATAACATAAGCAGAAGATTAAGAGCAGAGACGGAGCTACTCAGCGTGGAGCTCAGTCCACCTCAATCCCAGCATGCACCTAGGCGGAGAAACACCCACCGTGTGAACAGCAGTCAAGGCTCCGCCCCTCATCCCAGTTCATTCTCCGCACTGAAGCGTGTGACCTCCCCCAAAGAAAAAACACCCAGACAGAAACCCACCGGCATCAGCTGTCCCAAACATGGATGTGAAGGCCTGGACAGGGATCCCATATATCATTTCTACAAACACACACGGGGCGGGGGGGTAGCTGCAGCCAGTAGTGTGATTATGAGACAACATGTACACCCCCCCACCCCCCCAAAGCCAAAGCTGAAGGGACACCCTGATGCTAGTCAATTAATCTTTACTGACATTTCTGAAAGAGCATCTTCCTCGGACAAAACCAAGCATGCGAAATCTGGCATCTCCAATGTCCTGGATCCCCGCAGGAGGCATTTCTTACCCATCATGCCTCAGATAAAGACAGTTCCACTTCCCGCATACTGGCATGACCCACGGCGCTAATGCGCCATAAAAGGAACTTGCGGGTGTAGAAGTAACTCCCTTATAAAGCCATCTGACGACTGGCTTCTGTCACCTCGGCACAGTTCAGCGCAACTGAAAGAAACAGGCCGTCGTCTCCCCCCGCGAGGCGCGCGTGACCGTCCCACAGACCATTCGGGCCGTAACACCCTCTTAGTACGCGAGACATCAGGGAGAGCTGGTGATCCCCCCCCCCCCGTGAGAGAGTCTTCCAGGTGTAAATGATGATTACGCTCACCTCCACACATTCCCCAAGCAGAGATGCACCGCTGGTTTTGCTGAATGTGTTAAGCACGAAAAACAAGAGGGTGCCCACACACGCACTCACACACACACACCCAGGGACTCACTGGGAACCCCAGTGCATGACCAGGCCCCACGCGGGACTCCGTACCACACGCGGGATAATTAAGGGCCAATTTCTGGGAACGCGCGGGAGAGAACACAATGGGCGGGACAGGCGCAGCGGCTCCCAGGCTCAGACCTGCCCGCACCGCCCTGCCTGGCACCCCAGAGCACACACAGGTGCCCCTGCTGCAAATGGCATTTTGGCAAAGTCGCCGTACGATCATAACAAATTATTAAGGGCAATTAGAAGGTAACAAGATACAACGAATACAAAGCAAACACACACAGCCCAAGTAGGCCAGTACAGAGAAGGAAATTCTCACCTTTCACGTAATCACAAGAGTACTGCTACTAGCCAGATCATTCCTCAAGCTAAATGCGCTAAAACTCACTGTGCTAGTGTCCTTAAAAAGTCTGATCTGCTTCAACTGCTGTGTAGCTTCCCAGCCAATACCTCCCATGGCATGGGCGGGGGGTTGAAAGCCAGCTGCCCCGAAAACATCACAGAGGGACGCTCCCATTCCTGCACCTGTTATAGTACTGGGACGACATAGAAAGTTCTGTTAGAACACGAGGGGAAAACCCATAAACACTGACGGACGTGAGGAAACACGCTAAGGGTGCCCCTGTGCTATTGGTTGGTGGTTTGAACACAAACAGCAAATTCTAATCATGGGATACTTAAGAGAGGAGTACAGGTTCTCCTTGGCATAACTGAACCCTGATCAGGAAGTAAGTGGACTTTCAGAGGTCAGAGAAGTGACCAAGTTACCGTTACCTGTCTCAGGATCCTCACACTCCAGGAGGTTACTCACAACACCTACACACAGCACCTCTTTGGGGAGGGTCTTTTGGGGTGTAAAGGGGGTAAAGAACTGCCCTTAACTTGTACGTCAGCTGTCATTCAGTACCAGATGCATTTCTACACTGTATAACATTATGCTACTTATACAAGTTTTGCTGTTCAATAAACCATTTTTGCTGAAACACAACTGTGCAAGTTGATTACTTACAAAGAATGTAAGAATAGGGAGACAGTGAAAGATTTTCACAGGTTTCACTTTTTAATGCGCACTTTGCATCCCTAAACATAAACATGGTCAAACAGCTTCAGGAACTGAGACTTCTCCACAAAATTAAGCATTACAGAGCAATATTTTTAAATAACTCAGCACTCAAAATAGCTCCTTCATCTCACAGTAAAAGTATCACTGGTGTAAATGCAGCAGATTTCCGGCACAGACAGATAACTGCATCCTGTGAGATACTATAGTGTAACCATGGTCTAAACGTGCAATGTGTGTCAAGTTCGGATGCTCTGTAATTTCACGGGTTTGATCCACAACTGAGGACCTAAATCGAGCACAAAGGTCATGTCTGTTGGGGGAAAACGTGGCGACTGAAACAAGCAGCCCAGAGCGGGCCGGCTGGCTGTCCACCGGCAGCTGCCCGTCCCAAATAACCCCTTTCGAGGGCCCATGGAAGGCGGCCAAACCTCAGAGCTCCCAACTCGTGGGCCCTTTTGGCCAGAGAGACCCTGTAAATGCTCCTTTCACCGGGCGGACAAAAGGCACGATGGCTGAACAGCTGTAGGTCTAAATTGAAAAGCAGGGCGAGCGCTTTGTGCAACCGTGGCAGCGAGGGACAGAACTCAGACCAGCAAAAGCAAACACATAAACTGGGGGGGCGGGCGCCCACCTGATCCCCTCCGGAATGCCAAGCCGCCCCGCCGGGCTGTCGAAAATCCGCCGGATCGGCGAGCCCACATCCCGGTAAACCCGGCATTTTTTTCCAGTGGGACGGCCACGTTTTAATTAAAGCGTGCTTGTTTTTCCACGAAGGACCCAGTCTAAACCAGACTGGGGCTGATGGATGCAGTCACAAACGAGCCTCCCTTCCTGCCTGACAGGTATCTGTGTTTCTGCTCACCAACCACCTCCTCTAAGCCAAGGGTCAGGGCGTAATGCAGCCACCTGGCCTACAGGGGGGGCTGTTAGCCAGCACAGCTCTCAATTGCTAGACTGGTAAAAGTAAGGCCAAGCATCCTCTAAGTTTGCAGACCAAGTTAACCCTCTTGAGAAAACCCACCACCACTTGGTGTTTATGCTCCTTCAGGGTGAAGCATGTTTCTGGGTCTCCTGGCAAGTGGGAGGTGGTGGTGGTTGTGGTTAGCCACAGTGTAGGAGAGGGTCAACAACAGTAAGAGAATTTGTAAATCTTCACAATCACGTCTGGGCCCCATGGTCACGCTATTCTGGGACGCCGGCACAGTGAAGGGCCAGTGGGACAATCCGCTCACAGCTCCCCGAAAACGTCAACCAAAATCAAAGTATCAGACACGCGCCCCCAGCAGGACTGGATACACAAAGCCTGCTACCATATAAACTTTGAAAACCCCAAAGCCATGTGACCCCCGACAGAAACAGAGAAATGCTGGTGTTTACTTGGCTAGTTCCTGTTTTCTCCACTTCCTACCCACTAAGCATTCTGAACTGTGGTCCCGGGTTTGGGGAACTGAAGCATCACGCCCAAGGAGCCTCTACATTACGTTACTTTATTCCAATTTTTTCATCCAAAGTGGCTAACAGCTGTCAAAGCAGGGTTAAGGGTTCTGCTTGGCGGCCAAATGGTGAAACCACTCTGCTGACCGCAGAATTTGAACCAGCGACCTTCTGATTACAGGCACAGCTAACTCACTGAGCAACACACCACCCTAGCATAACTATACCAAGTAACTTCCATAACACAAGGGTTACACGCTGACAGTGTAACATAAGCGTCCTTACTGACACTATCTCAGGAGATCTCACATACAGGAAGGACGCCGGCTGCCGGTCGACGCAACAGAACGTTCTGCGAAAGGCCAAAGCCCTTCGTGAAAAATGTGACCCAAGACTTTGTGGCATCAAACATCAGGCTGTCGGCCATTGATGTCAAATATCCCAGACGCCGGTGACTCGGGAGGAATTACCGCCACGCCATCTAGAGGAATTCCCTCGGACGTCGGTACTACAACCATCGCTCAAGCTGTGGCGTGCGTTCACTGGTTCGTGTTTAAACTGAAAGTGCGTGTCTCTGGAGCTTGGGAAAAAAAGATACGTGTGAGACACAGTGCAAACCAAGGCAGGAGCTGGACCGACAAGTCAGGGGCAGGAACCGAGTGCCCCACACCAAGGGATTAAGCAGGCCGGACAGAAGGTGGTGCAGTAGTTAAGAACATAAAAACCCTTTAGCTCCTGTTTGGTAAACAGAGAGGTGTACAATTGTAGGCTTTCCAGGTGCCTTTGTAAACATGACAGTACTGTGTATATACAGTTTACAAGCCCAGACCCGACCCACAGCACGGCTTGGGCACTGACAGATGGTCCCCTTCATACCTGGCTGGACCCTCCCAATGAAGGGGTGGGGGAATCTATTACAGCCACCCCCCCCCCCCAAAAAAAAAGACTCTCTAGCTGGTAAGGGACACATACTGCCCTGACTCACACAACCCTAACTGCGGTCCATAATTGAGGACGGCAGGCCCCAAATGCATGGTCATGTGACCCTTTAAGTGTGTTGGACCCATCAGGGCCTAAGGCAGCCAATCACAGCTCAGCTCAGGGGGGGGGGGGCTCTCGAAATGACAAGACAGGTTTCAGACCATTGATAAAATCATATATGAGGAACAGATTCTAGCTACCACAAAAATCAGCACTCTGTCCGAAACACAATAAGTGTATTTAAAATGCCAAAATGCCTGTCATCTTAAAAGGCCAGCAGATTGTGTGTGTGTGGGGGGGGGGGTTATTAACAGTCCCTAGTCGGCTCCTGTTACACTACAGTTTACAAGTTTGGACATAATGGTGATAAGCAATGCCCGAGATCTGCCCGGGTAATGCCAGGACTAGTGAGCAGGCACACCTATCTCCAGCCGTGACTTTAAGTCACATTTCATACAAGCGTTATTAAAAATGCAAACTCCATTTAAAGGTAAAAACTCCTGGCGACATCAGGACGACACGGGTCCCGTTCACACGCGAGGCGAAACCAGGCTGTATGTACAAAAGAAGAGTAAGAGAAGCTGCAATTCGGAGACACTGCTGGCTTTTATCAGGACCTCGGTCCGCTTTAATAACCCCATCCGTGCGGAACCGCCGGGAGCGGCGCGGATCCCCGCGTCCTGCCTTTTGTCCGCCCGCCCGCGGAGGCGGCTCGGCGCCGGCAGCAGCCCCCCGGACCCCCACCGAACCCCGGGACACGCCGCTCGGCCGCTTTGTCTCGCCGTTCACGCCCAGCAACCGAAGGACACGTTGCATGCAGGAGCCGTCGGGGAAAGGCAGCCGGCGCGGAGCCGCCTAAGCAGCGGCCGGGATCCGCGGAGCGTCGGGCTGCAGATCCAGAAGGGAGCAGCCGACACCCAGCTCGCAGATATACCCTAACATTAATACATTAATTATATATACATTTATATATGCGCCGCCAGCCCCGCGATCCCGGTCTCCCCTAAAGCCCAGCCCGCATCGGTGGCTCGGTTCCGCGCTCGGATCCCCAAGAACCCCGAACCCCCAAGAGTTGCTCCGGCGAAGCTCGGACCGCTGGCTCCGCGTCGAGGCATTCATTACCCACCATCTCTGTCTAATAATCCCCCCCAACTTAGGGCTGGCAGTCGCCTTCAACTTATTTGGCGGTCGGTTCGCCGGATCCGGTCGGGTCCCCGCCGAGCCCGAGCCTTACCTGGAGGCGCCCTCTCCGTCTCGGACGGGGCTTCTGAGCCCCAAGCTGGGGTAGATCGGGGAGAAACTACGTGCGCCTCCCCGGCCACGTGTTGCGACGTCGCTCTCGGGCTCCCCACTTCTGGGCGGGGATGTGCATTGTGCAAGCCGGGGCTGCCGCTTCAGCACGCCGTGGGGCGGCGATCCCCGGGCTCCCGAACAGGAAAGGGGGTGTGCATTGTGCAGAGCCGGGTCACTGCCTCTCCCTACTGCCAGGCGTTTATCCCCATGCTCTCCTTGCGAAGGGGGGTGTCCATTGTGCATTGTGCTGCCTTTTCACTGCACGGAGCGCTTACCCTCATGCCCCACTGCTGGCAGGGGGCTCCGGCTGTGAAATGAGGCGCGCCTGCATATTATTCATAACTAATAACATACACTCCAGCAGTATCGAGCCGATGTGGCGCCCTAGGCCAGTGTCCCCGCCGCCGCCCCCCGTCCGAGGCAGAGTGAAATTGTCTGGCAAGTCGCCCATGACCAGCCCTGCATTCCAGAACAGCTAAACTTTAATGTTTGAGATTACACTCATCTTGAACGGATGCATGTTTACTATATATAGCGCTAGTTGTAGCAGGACGAACCTGGCTTGGTTACTACAAGGAGAAATTATACTAGGTGAATTTTTGAAATTTTAATTTTAATTTTAAATAAGAAGTCAGTCTGTGTTCAGCATGTTTCGTAGGGTGTGTGAGTGTGTCATACTTATAAATCAAATTACCAAGCGGAATCTTAAGGGTTTAAGTACAGTATTAACCTGTTATAATAAGGATATAGTTTGCCAGCTATATTGATGCGCCAATCTGACAAACTGTCACAATAGTGCCCCCCAGTGTCCATGCCGCACAATGACGCAGCGGCTGAGGTTTAACGACCATGTGACCATAATAACTGAAACGTTAAAGGTCACCTCTGGGTCCCTATTAAGTGGGACTGGTGTTTTTTTAAGAGATAAGACAAACTTCATTGATCCCAGGGGGAAATACCAGATTTAATTAGGGGGTGAAATTCAGTGAATTCAAATGTATTATGCACCCTTGTGTCATATGGAGTTACCCTGAAGGCTCTGTAACCTTTTGGATTAAACAAAGTTATCAAATGCAGCATTCATTTCTGTTTATTAAATATAGTGTCCCTTTCCGGGGTCAACTGGCTGCATCTGCTACTGGGAATGTAGATGTCAGAAACTAGCATGTATATTTTACTGGGTCACGGGTCAGTGGCATCTCACTGCTCCTATGCCATCTCTAGGGGGCCCAGTGATGTACAGGTCACCACATCTTTGGTAGGAATCGAGACCTTAGAACTGGAAGTCAGGTGACGTCCATTTGTCTCAGCATAAGCCTGTTATAATCTGTAAGTCTAAATGAACCCCAAACTCTGCTAAGAATGTGCTAGTGCTCAGCCAACAAGCTGCACAGCTTCGGGCCACAGTTTCTGAGATCAGACCTATCTCACCAAAAGCATCTCTTAGCTGGATTAATGAGTTTAGAGTACGTAACATGAGGTGTGTGGTTACTGTTTGAATCACCCGCTCAGTTTGCGAAGAGAGGAAATCTCTGGTCGTACAAGTGGAACATGATCGCTTTCATGGTATATTAACTGGAAACTCCTCTCATGGACTCCAATGCACAGGGGGTCAAACATCATTTAATAATAAACATGAGAGATTCTATTGCAGGGGTCTGCATTGCGGTTAAAGCCCATACTCAGGATGACAGTCCTCATGGCTGCACCTTGGCGGAGACTCCTCCTCTCAGGGGAGAGTTGATCCCCGGCCAGGTGTCTCCAGCTGTGAGTCATGCCGTCTATCTTCAACGTCGCCGGTGCCAGCCGGTTTACCCGACGGTGCAGCTGCCAATCAGGTGACAGTCCTCCAGATTCTACAGGATTCCAGCCACTGAGGACGAGGCCCGCCTGAGTCTGACTTAGCAAATGCATGACCGGCCAATAGGGCAGAAAGATGAGACAGATCCACAGTTGGCAGGATTATTACAGGCCTTTGGTTTAACCCACCCCCCCGTCTCTAACATTTCACCCCTGACAGGATGGGGGGGCTCCAGTGAGACTCAGATCCTCAGGCCTTGCCCGCCCGTCCGTCCCGCTTGCTGTCCACCTCCTTCAGCCCTTCCTGAATGTTCACCACCGCCGCGCTGTCACCAGCTGTCCGGGCCATCGCCAGGGCTTCCTGGTAGAGACGTGCTGACTCGCTCACCTGACCTGGCAAGAGAGCGTGATTGGTTATGGGCTGAAGTCTCTCGCTTAATGGCCCCCCCCCCCCCGCCATTTTGGAAACTTACATCTGCTTTTTGTATCGCTAGAATTATGAAACACAAAATGTCACGTTTGCCATGCCACAGAGTTGAGTTCTGCACCACAGCGCCTCACCCTGGTGCAGCAGGATGCCCGCCATGTTTCCCAGCAACACGTGCTGCTCGGGGAATCCTGTCTCCCTGCCCAGCGCCACGGCGTTCTTCACCTGGGCCAGCGCCTCCTCGTGGTGGCCCTGCATGTCCAGCACTGTGGCCAGATCATTCATCAGCACCAGGGTCTGTGGGGCACATAATGTCACAGTGCCCTCTACTGAGAGCTGAGGGTACAGCAGGCGGAGACCCACCTCTGCTCACGCACACGCGCACACACACACACACACACACACACACACACACACACACACACACACACACAAACTTTTGACTTTGGTACTGATATCAGCTTTGGTACCTCAGTATCAAAACCAGACTGTCGCTAAATCAATACTGTAGAACATTCCCATTTAAATACTATATTGCTGAAAAGCCTATTTATGATTTAAACCAGCAGCAATAGTCTATAATCATTTTACCAATGAGATATGCATAAATTAATTAAACTCAGTTCAGTGCATAGATTATGACGTTAATTTGCTCTCAGCTGTTACAAAACCTCGTAAAAAATACACTAACGTTAGATTTACATTAAACAATTCTGTTCTGCATTTGGCCTCGCCTACTTTTCACCACTACGAATGAACTGACACGTAGGCGAGACGTGTCAGCACTACGTCGCGGACACACCAGACCAGGTGGGACCCAGACTGAGGACCCGGAACCCCATACCTGTGGGTCTGTCTCGCCCTGCTCACGCCTGCAGATCTCAAGCGCACGCTGGTAGTCGCTGTGCGCCTGCTCCAGCCGATGCATGGCAGTGAGGTACCGGGCCCGCGAATCCAGGCACAGCCCCAGAAGCAGCACCGTGTCCTTACGCTCCTCATCTGGGGGGGAGGGGTGATCACATGACCGCTTAGCACACAGCTGATTGGGCGAGCCGTGGTTCAGGTAGGACATTGATGAGAGACTATGCGAGTGGAAGAGAAGGAGCACCAGCATGATGACAAACTGAACTGGCCGGATTTCAGTCCATGTAAAGACTGTGTAAGGACCAGGAGTCCACACCGGAATCACACTTCCTGTAACCCACTGGTAACCCCTCTCATTTTTCTCCTAATTAATAACCTTCAGTTAATCGATAACAAAACCTCCCTGAGGGGTGTGCTCAGGTTATTACCTGTGAGACTGTCTGGGGGCTGCTCTTTATGCTTCTCTATCTTGGCCTCGAGAGACTCCACACAGAACTGGAAACCGTGCTCTGCCAAGTCATGCCTGCAGGGGGCGACGTAAATGTGACAGAGTGGCTGACAATATGAGCCGCTGGCTGCAGGGGTAACCAGTCGTAGCCCAAACTCACCGGTTCTGTGAGCCATATATACTGGCCAGCTTCAGACTCATCTCGGCTATAGCATTGTCGTCCTGCCCCACAAAGAGAACATCGGGAGAAAAGGACGTCACATGGGGGGGGGGGGAGGCTGGGGCAACATGGACCCTAGACAGAAGGGCCATCTCACTCACCTCCGGGGTGCCCCCAGCTAGCAGGAAGCTCATGGCCGCTTTGAAAAGCTTCTCCGCCTCGGGCAGCTGGCCTTGCACAAGAGCCAGGTTCCCCATCTGGACAGAGGGAAAGACGACATCACTGACACCTGGACTCTCACCCACAGCATCCAGAATGAGTCAACGGAGTAAGAACAAGCCAGGCTGGGGTGCCTCTTTATAGTGCATCCATCATAAGATCATACACAGGTATGACAAAATACAATATAACCATATAAAACAAAGTGCTGTATGGTACCAGTGTGTAGGTGTAGATGATAGCCTGGGTGTTGTGGCTCTGGTGGGCCAGCCGGATGGCTTGGTGCAAGGTCCTGCTGGCTGCCTGGAACTCCTCCCGCATGATGCTCAGCTGAGATACGGAGCACAATCAGCATGTCAGACAGGGAGCAGAACTCAGGGAGCATCCTGCCTCCTCATCTATCAGTCAGACAACAAGACATAACCGCGAGACACTAAGCTGGGATGGAGAACGTGCCTTGGACCGCTTCAGGAGCATGATGATCTCATCTTCGGTCTTCTTCGCTTCATCTTCTTCATCGTCGCTCTTGGTGAAGAGCGAGAGAGCTGGTTTTAAGCAAAAAAAAAAAGAGACAGCGGGCGACCTCTATCAAAGCCGATCTGTGCAATGGCCCCGCACCTCTGACATCACGTGCATTTAACCCAAACCCCTTTCGGACCGATACGGAACAAGTAGCGAAATGCGTTCCTGCATTCGGAGATATGCAGCCGGCTCATCGGTCATTAAAATCCGGTCACCTTACCCAGAGCGCTCCACAGCAGTGAAGGTTGTCGGGATCCGGTGCCCCCGGAGTCGCCGGCGGTACGGCTCAGCCTGACCGGCTCGGACCTCACCGCTCCAGACCGGGACGTTCCTTCGCTGAAAGATGGCACCTGGCCGGCCGAAAGTCCCAGGCATGTCGGTCGGGCCCGTTCCAAGACGAGCCTGGGGACAGCAAGAAGCGCTCGCTGCGCTATACGGGCCGCCATGACACTCGCGCCGGCAGGGCGTACGTGATGACGTCAAGGAACGTCAGCACGCCCTGGCGTTTACGGGCACGAGCCGTACACACGTTGCTGTACATGCGCACGAGCGGCGTGACTAGGGACTGGGTTTGTAAAGAGGCGCGTAACAATCACGACTTGCATATCAGAATTGTAATAGATGAGCTAGTTTTCTGGGCTCACATTTGAGTTGGATTCCTCTGTTCACACCCACACACTGTTGCCTGTTGATATAGCGTGCATGCGGAGTCCACCTCGAGTGGACACCTACGCTTATTAATAACGGTTGGTATTTTCTCCATTTACATACTTCAGTGAATTCGTAGCTTCCCAATAGCATGCATTCCATAATAAAGCAGAAAACGCTCAACATTCACAATAAAAGATTTTATTTTTTGAACATATGAAGATACAA
>JAODKK010000079.1:7473238-7492738 GCA_026774405.1 Petrocephalus microphthalmus | reverse complement strand
CGTGACAGATCTTCGGGGGCGCTTGAGGACCCACTTGCGCACGGCGTTTTTCTGCAGACACCTTCCTGCAGATTCCACCGCCGAAAACATGCTCCTCCGGGCTCAGGGAGTAACGCCGGTTCCCCATCAGGAGCTGCACGTCGAAGGCCAGGAACTGCAGTGGGGATAGGCACCAGGGGGGGGTCAGCCTGCTCCCATACGACGCCCAGGCAAACAAGCTCACCAGCAGCAGTAATGTTTGCCACCACCCAGACCATGAGCTTTGAGGGCCCCCTTGGCCACAAACAGTCAATGCAATATAGGAGGCGGGGGGGGCATAGACTGCGAACCCGCTTCTGCTCACCAACGTGAAGACCAGCGCTCCCAGTCCAGCGTATGCAGTCTGCAGCCAGGGAATCTGATGGAAAGAGACAGCATCTGTCCATCTTTTACGCAGTTTTAGCATTCTATGTCTATATATTTACATTAATGACACCTCAGCAGTGGTGACAACGCATATTATGTGACAGTATGGAGCTTTCCAGCGCACCTCAGTCAACCAATGCAGACATTACACCCCCGAGCACACTGTCCCCTGTGACTGCATCTGGCATGCACCAGAGGTGCCCCGCCGCCACTTACGTAGCCGAAAGGCATGGTGAAGACCAGCAGCAGCCCAGTCAGCATCAGCACCATCATGAGGGAGAAGATCAGGCCGTGGCACAGGGTGAAGTCAAACTGGGGAGGGGGGGGGGGGGCAGAGGTGGTCAGTATCATTCGCTCATCGAGGGTCCACAACGCCAGTTCCGGGCCACCTGGGCCTGCCAGACCTTCGTCTGGAAGCAGAAGAGCGTGACCCCCAAGCAGACCAGGGCGCAGATCCCAATGCAGAGCAGCACCACCCGCGTGTTGTGGTAGCTATGGACACAAGAGAGGGACAGGAAGAGCCATCAGGGCGCATCCACGGCGACTGCCTCTATACAGCAGCTGCACAAGTGCACGGCACCGTACCTGGCCAGCATTCCCGCCATGTAGGACATCGCCAAGGTCTGGAAAGAACAACAAGATCATCATCACCACCACCTTCATCATCAGAGCCGAGCTGTGCGCAGATAGAAGCCTCTTCCAAACGCTGTCAGTCTTGTTCTCCATTGGGTGCAGATGTACATTCCAGGTCATGTGACAAGGCAGCCCCACCCACAAAGTTGCCACTATTCTAACTGTCAGTCTGTGCTGTATGGGTCTGAAGCCAAGAGCAACGGCGGGTCATCTCTGGATCAGTCGAGCTTAGGATCACTCCTTAGCAGATACTCACAAAGATGCCCAGAAGAATGATGTTGGTGGGATGACGTCGTCTGGAAGGAAGTTAGATAAATAATCAGCATATCTTTGCCGTCGCTGATCCACTTACCCAAATCCACTGCATGAAGGTTGGTTTATTTGAAGACCAGAGCTGAAACTTTCACAGTGACATTTTACGACGGGTGGATGTTGCATGCCGGACTTCCGCCATAATGCCTGCTCTCCCCCCCTTCCCCCCCGAAGATGTGTGGCCTTACCTAGCACTTGTGCTACACGCCAACACCAGGTACGTCCCCATGAAGGTAATGCTGCAGAGGGGGAGACAGAGAGGTCATGGGCCACATCTGGATACAAGCACTGCCTCCAGAGAGGTCACCGACTACATCTGGATATATGCAATGCCACTGGAAAGGTCACTGTCCACATCTGGATATACACACTGCCTCCAGAGGTCACTGGCCACATCTGGATACACACACCACCTCCGCAGAGGTCACTGGCCACATCTGGTTACACACATTGCCTCCAGAGAGGTCCCTGCCACATCTGGATACACACATTGCCTCCAGAGAGGTTCCTGCCACATCTGGATACACGCACTACCTCCGGAGAGGTCACTGGCCACATCTGGATACACGCACTGCCTCTGGAGAGGCCATACTTACTAAGAGGCCAGATAGAGCAGGCGGTGGAGCTGCACAAAGGTCCTGACCTGCTCACTGCAGGAGAGAGAGAGAGAGAGAGAGAGAGAGAAAGCATGGAGGAAAGAAGAGAGGATAGGAGAAGGGCAGAAGAGAGCAGAGGAGAACATAGGATAGGGGAGCAGAGGAGTCAGCTGACATCAGCTGTATCGTTTCCGCTCACTGATCAGACAAAATCCAGCAGCCCCCAATGACTGTGCCTTGGGGGCCTACAATGAACTTGAAGGTTGACTTCCTCGCAAAAAACAAGAAATAATTTAAAAACTAACGTTTTCATCGCATTAGAATAACATAGCAGAGTGAGGGCATGTCAGGGACTGGGTTGGCAGCTGGGTGGGGGGGGGGGGGCAGAAGGATGAGCCGCATCTGGTAATGTTACAAAATCCAGAGCTAGCTCACCAGAACGTGAAGAGAGCCACGACGCCGAAGGTCACCATCAGCTGGAGCATCAGGATGGCAAACACCTGCGGGGGAAAGGTCACCGGGTCACGCTGGCGGCTCACGGGCCCGAGCCGGCCCGGCCCGGCCCACGGACTCGCCCACCTTACGGATGAACATGCGCCGAATGCTCTTGTCCTCCCAGCTGCTCCCGCTGAGACCGTCCCAGCTGTCGCTGGGGTCCGAGTACGGCGAGGACACGTCGGAGGCATAGGGGTTGGAGTAGCCTGGGCCTGCATGAAGGTAATGGGGCGTTAGGACCGGGCGGACTCACATTCACCAGGAAAGGCTAGGCAGAGGGCTGGCCTGCAGGGGGCAGCAGAGAGAGACAAGGCTCGGTGACACAGTGGTGGGGTTACTCACTGGGGCTGGGATACACATATGCCCAGCTCGGGTGGAGGGGCACACAGGGAGGGGCCTGGGCAGCGTATGCCTGACCTCCGGGGCCATGACGCTTGTCTCCGGCTGTTGCTTCGGTATAGCTGGGCGGTTCGGCCGGCACACTCATGACTGGAGGTGGGGCAGGGTGCAGGGAGACGACCGGGGTCCATGTCAGGCCAAGACAAACACGTCGGATATGAAAAACGCCACTGTGATGCGGTTTGGCGATACAGGCCAGCAGTAGCCAAGACAGAACACAAAAACTACACCGATTTCGGGGCGGCACTATGCCGCACATGGCCACACGCCACAGCCTGCAGTCAAGCCAACTAACAGCACACAGGGTGCCGCCAGGTACGGGGATCTGCTGCTAACTGCAATAGATACGCGATCAATTCGACTTTGGTCCGATTCGGGACGACTCTGCACACACTAGCAGTTGTATTACCTTGTAAATAGTCTGTAGGAATTGCAAACTACCCCAGCACCTTCGATGTAGCTGATTTTAGGTTTATAATGGAATAATATAGATTTGCCCTAAGATTTCAGGCGTGACCGTGAGAGTCTGAAAGCGTGAGTGTCACGCCGGACGCGTGAGAGCTGGCAGCCCCGTTAATTAGTCGTTTTTTCTGCTTACTCGAGGGTCCCTGGTGGGCACAGAGCACACAGATACAGGTATTACAAGCTCGGCGTGGTTATTGGCCATTTTATTAAATCCAGGGAAACACGGGTTGCTTCCTCCAAGGCCGCTCGGATATATACCGTACGTGTGGGGGCGCAGAAGGCAGACGGACCGACAGCGACAGGCTTACAGCAAACCTGCCGCTGGCACGCCGAAGCCGGAATCCACCTGGACCTGGTGGTCGGACCCGGCCGTTCCGAACCACAGCCGCACGTTTCCGAATCTCTATATTAATAATATACGCTGGAGCGGCTACACACAACACGACCGGGAGGGAAGGGAAAACCGGGGCGTTTGGACGGCGCGGCGTATAGCGAGCTGGAGCGCATTCCAAAGCGCCAGCCTTACCTGCAGGAGAGAGGCGGCTGAAAGATGAAGGTACCCCCGAGCGAGAAGGCAACAGGAAACAGCCCCGCCCGTGACGCATGCGACCACGCGCGCCGCCGGGGACTGTGGGAAAGGGAGTCCATATGCCCTCCCCACCCCATAGGCTACGTAACAAACGCAGATTCATAATGGAGTAAAAATGCCCCCCACCATGCTCAAGGTATTAACGGTATTAACTGGAAACCAGTGCTGGGTTTGTATACAGTCATTTTATGTGTTAAAAAGTGATATAAAAGCACAGGGAATATTAATAAATCAATGATGAAACATGCAGAAATATTTCAATTGCAGCACATTATTGCACGTCGCCTGTTACCATGGAGTGAACCTCACTACAGCCGTGTTCCGCGGGCTGCTTTCCAAAAGCATCAAGATCAGCAGTAATGAATGCATAATGAAGCCCCAACATCAGCTGTCCTTCTGCCCTCAGCATGAAACCAGGACACGAAACAAAAGTATCACAATGGGAGTTTACTTATTTATTCAGACAAACCCATTATTGCAAATACAATGTTAAATAAATGACAAAATAAAAGCTCTCAAGTGGGAAGGGAATCTAAAAGTGATTCAGTCCCATCTGTGTGGCTGTGGATACAATTAAAGGAAGGCTAAGTGCAAACGTCACTGAAACAGCTTTATTTGGAGGGACTAGGGCAAGTCTACTGTGACGAGACGGACATCCTCACTGGAGATGGTTCATAAGGGAGACCGGGCTTTTCTCAAAGGGATGGGAGAGGGCGGGTGTACTGCCAGTTCAGCATGCTTCCAAACAGCCATGACTGGGGGAGGAGGGGAGGAAGCCTCATGAGGTTTCTGGTGGTGCCATCTAGACGACGTTCAGATGTCGTGCATCTGTTTGTCGATTTTGGATTTCAAGTGCTCCTTGTACGCCAAGATGTCCCTGTTCCATTTAGTGATGGTCTGCTTCTCACAAACCCAGATTTCCTGAGCCACCTTTGGGGAGGGGGGGGGGTAACAACAAGAGATACAGATGGGCGTCCAATCCAACACCATGTAGAAATGGTGACCGTCAAGGCCCGTAGATCATGAGGTCTTAGAACACACAACCAACATCAAGTGAATCACACTTGAAGGTTAAAAGGACGACTGTAGAAACTTACCTGTTGGATCAGCCTGAAGTCATGGCTGACCAGCATCATGCCGCCCTCAAAGTCATTGATGGCCTCTGCCAGGGCGTCGATAGTCTCGATATCCAGGTGGTTGGTGGGCTCATCCAGGAAGAGCATGTGGGGATTCTGCCAGGCCAGCCAGGCAAAGCAGACCCGGCACTTCTGCCCATCTGACAGGTTCCTGATGGGGCTCACCTGGAGGAGGAAGACCAGCAGCATGGGCTACAAGCCAACCACAAAGAACGGCCTCAGGATGACTGCTTTTGGCCGAGGGCTCACCTGCTGCTTTCCAGTCAGTCCGTAGCGACCGATGATCTTCCTCATCTCCTCCTTCTCCTTGATCTCGGGGTAGCACTTCATCATGTAGTCCAGTGGAGACAGGTCCAACTCCAGCTGCTCAGTCAGGTGCTGTGAAGGACAACCTTAGCAGTCAATGCTTCAGCCAAGAACAAGGGTGCCCAGTGTATTCCTACACCCACAGGAGATTACATTACCATCATGCACACAGAGAAAGCTCCCGACTGAGCTGCACATGGTCACGACCCCCCACCCCCAGAAAACCAGACGCCTTAAAAATCAGAGGCTTGTCTTTGGGTCATGCGGCTGATCAGATAAACGCTTCGGTCAGTTTTTATCAATGCACCAGCGCACTGAGAGCACACTGCTCGGCGCCGGTACTATAATTCGGCCTTTTGTTTACATCACATCAGTGCAGCAACCCAAGCCTGTAGAGGGCGCCTCTGAGTGCACTGACAACCAGGCTCTCAGGCCTTATGCACCCACCCACAGGAGTTTGCCTCCAGCACTATGGCTAAGCATAAGCAGCAGCAGGGACCAAATCTACAGCCTCAAATCGTGCATACATGCGTTACATCTGAATGAAACAAGGCAAGAGCAGTCAGACATTACCTGGTGGTATCTGCCAATCTTAACATGAGAGTGTTTCCTAATCATGCCATCAGTAGGGAGGAGCTGTAATAAGACAGAATCTGTTATATTCCGCTGCTGTGACCATCCACGGCAGTTTGAGGACCTGACATCTGAAGAACGAGCTCCACACCTCGCCTGCAAGAAGCTTCAGCAGGGTGGACTTCCCAGCTCCGTTCGGACCCACCAGGGCGACCCGCGTGTCCAAGTCTATGCCAAACTCCAGGTTCTTATATATGCAAGGCTGGAACACAAAGTCAGGAGCGACGTGAGGCCCACGGCGCAGCCCGCAGAACGGGAGCCACGGCGAGAAATGGGGGACACTCACCGATTCGTCCGAGTATCTAAAGCTCACGTTCTGAACCATGATAACAGGAGGAGGGATCTTCCCACAGGGAGGAAAATAAAATGACAGGGTCTGCAGACAGAAAGCCAACAGGTCAGTGTGTGGGCCGCCAAGGCCAGAGCAGATCTGCAAGCTGGACTCCATTCAACACGCTCAAGATCAAAGATCACCCTCATTCTCAAATCATTACCGGCGGATAATGAAATCGTCCTCAAAACAATCCAGGATCCCTGAGCAGCTTCAGAGCGAGCTATGCTCAGCTGCTGTAAAACAGGCACCGCCCCCCCCAAACACACCTTGTCATTCACGACGCGCTCCGTCAAGCCCGACGCCACCATCTTCTGAAGGGTCTTCTCTTTGCTCTGCGCCTGCCGGGCCAGCTTGGCAGAGCCGTGACCGAACCGTGCGATGTAGTTCTACACCAAAACCAAACCACAAAAGTCACTTGTAGTCTGCATGCCGGGGAAGAGCCAATACGACACAGCAAATCACAAGGCATATTCAACTTAAGTTGGAATGTCACTGGTTGCACTTAACAACACACATGAACACAGGGGGCAGCGCTTACCTTCATGTGCGCGATCTGGTCCTGCTCCCAGTTGTACCGTTTCATTTGATTCTCCTCCAACTCCTCTCTGGTCTTGACATACTGGTCATAGTTACCCTTTAATACAAGCACAGGCATTAATGCTGCACGCACCTCCAGACTGAGCTGCACGTGGTCACGACCCCCCACCCTGGAAGGCCCCGACACCCTAAAGCAGAGGCTTGTCTTTGGGTCATGCGGCTGATCAGATAAACGCTTCGGTCAGTTTTTATCAACGCACCGGCGCACTGAGAACACACTGCTTGGCACCGGTACTATAATTCGGCCTTTTGTTTACATCACATCAGTGCAGCAACCCAAGCCTGTAGAGGGTGCCCGAGCACATAAACCAGGAGTCTGCATCACAAACGGATTTATCGGTTTGCTAAATAACATGCCAGATTTAAGGTGTCCCGGTTAAATCAGACTTCCTCCTTCACTTACATTTAGCCCAGACCACCTTAAATCTGACGAGTGTGTCCAGGGAACTAAGGAATCCGGCTTTGTGATACAGGCCTACCAAGCCTCAGCCATCCAGCCACAGGAGGGCCCAGTCTCCTACCGTGTAGTATTTCAGCTTCCGCTGGTGGAGATGGGTGATGTTGGTGCACACGCCATTCAGGAAGTCTTGGGAGTGGGAGATCAGGACGAGGATACGCTTAAACCTGCAGAGGACAAAGCGAGCATGACGGCGTGCAAATAAAGGGCAGCCGAGATGGTCGGCGGCAGCGATGGCCAAACCACTCACTGTTTGAGCTCCTCCTCCAGCCACACGCAGGCGTCCAGGTCTAGGTGGTTGGTGGGCTCGTCCAGCAGCAACATGAAGGGCTTGATGAACAGGGCCCTGTCAGAGGAGGCACACGGATCTGAGCCGGCTACTTTTGGGAGGGAGAGCTCCACAGCCAGGGCGGCGCAGGTCAGATAACGCTTTCTCCAGAATTCTCATCGCTTCGCCGCACTGTGAACGTCCTGCTGGGCGGCGCCGCTCATCCGGCCTTTTATTACATCATATCCGCGCACCTCTGTCGCCACACCGGGGGTGGGGACGGAGCCCTCACCTGGCTAGAGCCACGCGCATGCGCCAGCCACCGCTGAAGTCCTTCAGCTTTTTGCGCTGCATGGCGGCGGTGAAGCCCAGGCCGTGCAGGATCCGGGAGGCCCGCACCTCGGCCTTGTCAGCGTCCAGCTCCTCCAAACGCTCATACAGCTCCATCAGCTTCTCGCATTCAGCTGAGGAGACACCGGCACGTTACCTCGGTGCAGTTAACCCAATCCCAAACTGTACCCAAAACAGGTCCCCAAGATGTCCTGAGCCGTCGGGTCATTAAACTGCATCGATCTAAAGAGATCCCGACCATTGACTCACTGGGGATTATGACCAACAATTATAGGCTAACTAAAAGTCAGTGATATACATGTATGCTGACAAAAATTCTATGAAATTTCTTTGTGGGGAGTTGGATGTTAGCAGTGGGTTAGATGTGCCAAAATTATATAGCACCGTTTCCCTTTCAAAAGGAGAATTCAGATTTCTTGCAGAACACTGTTAATGTGAAGCAGCTGGGGGGCGATGTGTGTGCGTGGGGACACAGGCCCAGCGCAGACTCACAGTCCTCATGGGCCAGGCGCTCTGCCTCCTTCTCCAGCAGGATCCTCTCCTCGTCCACGTCCATCACGCACTGCAGCGCCGTCTTCTCGCTGGGGGCCATCTCCCGCGTCAGGTGGTAGATGTCAATGTGCTCTGGGATGGGGACCTCCCGGTGGCCGATGGCCGACAGCAACATGGACTTCCCTGAGACGGGGGGGGCGCGATTAGGTCGGGGGGGTGGCAGGTTTAAGATGTGGCCACCGCGGAGGGCGCCTCACCGGTGCCGTTGAGGCCGATGAGGCCGTAGCGGCGGCCCGAGTTGAGCTCCAGGCTGGTGTCGCTGAGCAGCTCCTGGCCGTGGAAGGTGAGGGACAGGCTGCTGATGTGCACGTCCGTGCTGTTGGGGTGGGACGCCAGCACGCCGGTCACTGCCCTCGCCTCCGTCTTCTTCAGCTCAAACTCGTCCATCTCCTTCGTCAGGCTAGCCATGTCAGCTACAGAGGGGGCAAAGCCAGGCGGAAATGGGCCTTACTATCCATGCTGGGTCAGGACCAGCTGAGTGCCACACAAATGCTACATCCCTCATTCACTGTTGCCCCTTTCAGCCAAAGGCAGGACTGTGCACCCAGAGCGGGGAGGCCCTCACCACTGTCTGCTGCTCCGTTCTCCTGGTCCTCCTGGCTCTCCAGGGTCTCCGGCCTCTCTCCCTCCCCGTTCACCTCATCTGTCTTCTTGGTGCGCTGGCGAGCCTTGGCGGCTTCCTTCTTCTTCGCGGCCTTCTTCTTAGCCAGATCGGACGGCATGGCTGCAGACCCCCGGGGAGTATCCGACGCGACGACAGCAACCTGAGAAGCGCGGCGTCTGGAAGTTCAGAGTTCGGCCGCAGGCGCGATCATCACTAACGGCGAAAGCACCTCGGCTAAATACTAACGCGACTTCCAGGCGCCGTGTGAATATACAGCTTTAAAGTTTTACAGACATGTCAAAATGTGGCAGAAATTCAAATATACAAACATCCCGTTTTCAAAATACTTATTCTCAGACACGGTACGAACCGGCACCAACAATGGAGATACTTAACACGTGGTGACTCTAAAGAAGAACCCCTCCCCGTCCTGGGAGCGACCCCCCCGGCACCGTACCCGCTTCCGGACAGACCCCCTCCCCCACCCAGGTCGCTGTAGCCTTTTCAGGAGACCCCCCCCCCTCCGCGTCCCTACCGTGGGCGGCCGTCTTCAGAACGCCATGCGGGCCCTAGCGGCCCGCAGGGCCGGCAGGAGCGCTAGGCCCGGCATCCTCTCCGCCTTCACAATGAGCTCCATTCAGCTCGACGTGAGGCTCACCGCGGTGACCGCGCATTCCACCACACAGGGGCGGCCCCGGGGGGTCTGGGAGGCCGGAGCGGCCCATGGAGCGGCACCGGGCCGGCCCGCTGCCCGCAACCCCGCCACCCGCACCGCAGCGTGACAGACAGACGGGAGGACCGCGCGGTTAGCCGGCACCGCCTTACGTGAACACGGGTGCCAGCAGTACTTCTTCAAGACCGTAGATTAATCCCGAATAGCAGAATGTTCGGTAAGGGGACGGCAAAGCCGGCCACACGGTTCCGCACGCCTTACCTTCCGCCTCGATCGCCGGCGATACTGAGGAGGAAAAACCCGCACGGCCGCGCGTGTCTCTAACGCCGGGGAGGACAATCTGATTGGTTTGCGTACAGCGCGAGTATGACATCATGCGACTCGCCGGCATTCTGGGATATGTAGTCTTTCGTGATTTCCCTGCGGCACTACGCGTTCAGTGAAAAACACATTGCGATAATATTACATACCGAAACCGGTTACTGCAGGCAATAAATAAATAAATAAATAAATACCTTGAAAACAGTGTTCCCTGGCTTTTGTCATCGCTTGGGTAATTATGATGACAATACGTTTTTATGAAATGGCAGAATGCTTTAATACGCTACAGATTTTATTTTATTTTTTTATCTGTTTTATTTATAAGTAAATATAAGTAATTTATAAGTGTACTGGTAGTACTCAACACACTCTTTGCACCATACATGTACCATTTTTTTTGTTTGTTTTGTACCAATGGTATAAATGGTATTTATAACAAGGTACCATTTTCGTGGAAATTCACAGGACCATGCATGGAGTGTTGAACCTGTGATCAGAAAGTCGCAGGTTCAAATCCTTGCAAAGTGATTTCACTGTTCAACAGTTGAGCAAAGCCTTTAGGCCCTGTCTACAATTGCTTGGTTCACCCTGCTTTCTCGATTGTATGTCACTTTAAATAAAAGCGTCTGTTAAATAAATACATGTAAATATATGCATAAAATATTCATGTATCCTGGTTGGGAATGTCCAGGGGGCTGTAGTGGCCATCTGGCATACCAGGCATTTTCCCGGTGGGCTGATTAGTACATGGTGCGTGGCCTGCTAAATTTAGTTTAGTAAAATGTATCATTCTGGAAAAAGAATTATCATGGGAAACCCTTGATAATTGATAATTAAATGGAGACCCCCAAATTCCTGGGCCGTTTTTAAATCCATCTCTGCTGGAGTTAAAATTATACATATTACACGGTCGCAGGGAAGGCGGGGGTTATTTGCTCACAGGCCATCACGTCAGAGGGCCACCTGCAAAGTTCACGATGGGCAAGGGGACAAGATGGGCAAACTTTACCCAGAACCCCGCTTGATAACAGGCGATTCACAACAATTTACCGAGAACCCCTCCTTTGCAGATCCGAAACCTTAACCGACCAACTCCTCCCCCTGTCGCCCACCCCCCGACATCCGCTGCGAGACCCCTCCTCCGCCAGATATTAAACATATTATTCTGCACAGAAAACGGAAGGATGACTGTACTCTGTTAGAAAAAAATGTATATGTATTAGGACAAGAGTGCTAGAGTAAATTAAGCCAGTGGTCTGACAGGAAAAGCACGCTGCATGACACCAAAAAAATGCAAAAGAGGAGCAGAAGGCAGATGTCAGGCCAATGAGAAGCGGATGGGCTGGATCCGCCTTCACGCCGCATGACACGCTTTGCGTAAATTGCGTAGCGCCCGATTATATCCGAAGCGGTGCTCAGCTTTGCCTTTGCGTAAATTGCGCAGCGCCCGGCTATTTCAGTAGAGCTGTAGTCCGGATACGGTCCGAGCCCTCGGATCTTTCGCTATCGTGTCGAGGCTCCGGGCTTGACTCCGGATCGCCAGAGCGGTCCGGACGGGAGGCCGTGCTTTTCTGGACAACATCGAATAAGCGGTCTATTGGATACCTTGAAAATGGTCAAAGGCCGCAAGCGATAAAAAAAAAAAAATCACGACATAATACGTAGTGAAGTATGTTTTTATTTTGAATGCCGTAGCTCTGTGTGGGTCGATGAGAAGGATTCAGTTTCAGATAAAAATGCGATAAGGGATTGTTTTACAAATTGCTGCTGATGTCGCTAAATTTATTCGTGCTCACTAAAACTGATACTTGGTACTTGCTGGTGAGGAAGAAATCCCAGCTGATCGCTGTTTATGCCGTTTCATCTAAAATTGTTTAAAAGAGCCCTGTGTTTTGCATAGACTGGCAATTTTGCCTTAGATATGTTATCATAATTTGTTTTTCAGCGCGCTATTCGTAGCGCTGTTGGGCAAAGTAACAAAAATAATAAATGCCGTTTACAAGTTCCGCTGTTACAATAAATTAACATAGCTGTGTGTGTCGGAAAATTTACGAAAACAGAAATTTTAAGAAATTTCTGTTTTTTTCTGTAATTTAAGAAAATTACATCCCGTTTGGACGCCAGATCAGTCAGACTATCCCATGAACTTTTTGCGGTAGATGACACATATGTGTGTGTATACAGAACGTGTAGGTCGCGATATGCTGCAAGGAACGTCGCTTTCCTCCAGCCTTTCAGACCCTAAAAACATCTGTATGCATCAGACGTATGCACATTGCAAACTGGCAAAGGACTCGTCTTAAATGATTCCCAGCACACGATGTCAGCTGAGAAACCTTTTCGGCGTTTCGTAGCCGATCCTTGCAGAGGACGCACCGCACCGAAAGACGCCCGACATCCATGTCCATATTTATACGATGGACAGAGATCTGGACGCTATTAAAACGACGCCTTTTGCCCCGCATTATTGCGGGTGCATTGCTTTCCACTGAACGGTCCGCCGTCCGCCCTAAAAGAAGCCGAAGCCGTCTGCAATCCGGGGATAGGGCGAGCGCCATGCGGGTGTCCTCCTTCCTCGCAGCCTTCCGACCGGCGCTGCCCCTCATCCTGGGGCTCTCCCTGGGCTGCAGCCTCAGCCTCCTCATGGTCTCCTGGACCCAGGGGGAGGCGGGCGATTCGTGCGGGGATGAGCTGGGGAACCGTCTGCTCTTCCCCGGTGACTACAGGAGAGACGCCGAGGGGGATCTCGGCGGGGATGCAGAAAATGAAGACTTCCAACCGCGGATTGTGCCATATCACAAGGACCCAAACAAGCCGCACAAGAAAGTCCTCAGGCAAGTTCATGGAGTCAGTGTTGTGGTGTTTTTTTTTCTTTTCTTATATTAAGCTATCTGGGAAATCAGGGAAATGGTTTTTTTATTCACGTCAGAGTTTGATGCACACTCTGCACTGCATCTCCTCGGAGACCACAAGTACTGGCTGTATAGTCCTCTGCTCTGTACTGTGGGACAATCAAATAAACCCTGGACTAGAGATGAGTAACGATCTAACGTTTTTCCAGTTTCCCTGCAGGGTCCGTGCTTTGTTTGTGTCTGACCTTCGCACGTTCTTGTGATCCTCCCTGTCGTCTTTTCTGCCTTGACTTTCACGCGTCTCCTTGCTCACACCCCCACATCAGTGCTGCTTTAATGGCCCGCTGAGAGCTCACAGGGAGCCGTGTCTTGCGTGCTGCTAAACGACGCCAAGCTGCCCCTTGACTGCATCCATGGGTATCCGCGCTTCTCCGTCCTTTCAGGCCAGGGGGTAGCGTGCGGCTTTCTGCTGGGGCTTCTCTTGAGACCCCTGAAGTACCTCAGCGCCCTGTGACTTTGGAAGGGAGCAACGATCACTGCTCTGCTTACTTTTATTAAACACGAAAAACTGTTTACAGCCGGCTGCGATTTTTCTTTTATTTACCCCTTGCCTTATGTAAGGGACCCTGGAAAATTCCAGGCCCTCGGCATTGCGTGATGTAACTAAGCCTATTTGCAGAACCATTTGCCACCGGGTTTTTCACACTAGATGCCACTGAACTGTCTGAGGATCATCCCCCACCCCATGTCCATCAGAGAGGCCCAAATGGAAATATTGGACCATTGCAAGGGTATATTTCAAAAAACCATAGTATATCGGGCATTTAGGTATGGAGTAGAATTCAGCAGCGTATAGCATAACTCTGTTCACCAAGCCAGCAAATCATCAGCTTCTTTTATTGGAGCTTTACATCATGCAGTTTATGTCACGACCACCGTCATTTTCCCATAGTTGCTTGCGGTGCATTCTTTTCCCCCAAATGTAATGGCAGCATCTTCTCTGCAGGACGCGGTACATCCATACGGAGCTGGGTATCCGAGAGCGCCTCCTGGTGGGCGTGTTGACCTCCCGTGTCACCCTCAACACGCTGGCGGTGGCCGTGAACCGCACCGTAGCGCATCACTTCCGCCGCACCTTCTTCTTCACTGGTCTGCGCAGCGCCAAGCTGCCGCACGGCATGACGGTGGTCGCCCACGGCGACGACCGGCCCGTCTGGCTTATGTATGAGACCGTGCGGCACCTGCACCAGCACTATGGCACCGAATACGACTGGTTCTACCTGGCGCAGGACGACACCTACACGCACGCTGAGCGGCTGACGGAGTTGGTGGGCCACCTGAGCGCCGGGCAGGACCTCTACATGGGCCGGCCAGAGGAGTTTATCGGCGGCGAGGAGCGCATCCGTTACTGCCACGGCGGCTACGGCTATCTGCTCTCCCGCAGCCTGCTGGCTCGCCTGCAGCCCCACCTGGACACCTGCCGCAATGACATCCTGAGCGTCAGGCCCGACGAGTGGCTCGGCCGCTGCATCATCGACTACCTGGGTCTGAGCTGCAAAGAGACCCACCAGGTAACCGATGTCACTTTTGACGGTTAAGATCCGGTTCATGGCCTGCTCTTAGAATGTCTCCGAGTCGGTCTGATCCTCTTATGAGCTCTTCTTTAATTGGTTATGCCATGAAGATATCTCTGCAGGGTTTTCGAGTTCTGCGACATTTTGATGCATTTTCTCTCTCCTAGTTCCTGCTTACTGATTGTGTTACATTTGTACTTTTGAAACAAGGGGAGGAAAAAAACCAGCCCAATGTTGGTCACACACTAACTCCTCGGACAGTTTGCCTTTGGGTCAATCTGTGGGTAAGAAGGACAAAGTATCACCTGAAAACAGGGGTTATTTGAGACCCCCGAAGTTTACAGGAAGGATCTGAAACGGGAACATTAAAGCAGACCTATATCCCATACTGTACTACATACTATAGTATATACTATAGTATAATCCTCCCGTGAACAGTGAATGTATTATGCAGACTGGTAGGTGCATTGAATACGTTTTCTACATTAAAAGAATGCATACCCCAATTTAGATTTGTCACTGTATATAGCTTACTTCTGGATATTTTTATCATTTCTGGCTGATATTTAGGTGAGAAGTTTTCCCTAGCACATCTTGATAACTCCAGGCTGTTGAGACGGAATGTGAAGACTACACATCCAAACCGAGTGAAGTTAGTTCAGGTCACGTACGTGTGGTAAACACACTAACCATTGGCTGCGGTTCAATCATTTCATGCATTCCAGATGTCTGGCCAGATGCTGTGAACTCCAGCTATTAAATCCTTCTGACGGGTGTACTTGTGAACAATTCCACATGCATATCACCATGTTATGCCCCTGAAGTTATTTTAGTGCATGTGATTTTTAATAACAGCGTGCCCTAGCAGAAAGTTCCCTTAGAGTAAAACGAAAATCTGATGCAGACCTGGGAAGGTTAGTCCTGATACGTTCTGTTGTTCTAAAGTATCACCTTTAAAATGTCTGTACGTAAATGTATTATTAAAGTGCTAAGTCCCCTTGTAATGTTGATATCACAGGAAATGAAGTATCAATACTTTGAGCTGGGTAAGAATGCAGACCCAGAGCGCGAGGACAGCCCGCATTTCAAGAACGCCTTCTCAGTTCACCCAGTGTCAGAACCAGACCTCATGTATCGCCTACATAAACGCTTCAGCCAGATAGAACTGGACCGGACCTACCTGCAGATCCAGCAGCTGCAGGTTAGTGCATCGTCTCTTGGCCGTGCAGTTATAACTCCTGAAGAACAGCAACACTTCAACAGATCTCAGGACTGCCATGCATTATGGATTAAAGAAAGATCTTTTGATGTAGTGGAGAAGTTCTCCACATCGTAATCCACAGTCACAGTGCAACAGTGTTGCTTGGAGCTTGAACACTGTGGAAAGCTAGTATGTTCTTATGGTAACCATGATTCTGTACCTTCTGGGCAGGTCCAGATCAACAACCTGAGTGAGCTGACCCCAGAGGGTAGGGCGGGAGCCACCTGGCCTGTAGGCATCAACCCTCCATTCAAGCCCAGGACACGTTTCGAGGTCATCAACTGGGAGTACTTCACTGAGGAGCACATCTACTCGTGCGCTGATGGCGCCCCCAAGTGCGAGCTGCGCGGGGCGGACAGGGCAGACGTGATCGCTGTGCTCGAGACGGCGGTGGAGCAGCTGAACGAGCGCTACCAGCCCCAGCTCCGCTTCCGCAAGCGCCGGCTCCTCAATGGCTACCGCCGCTTTGACCCCACACGTGGCATGGAGTACACCCTGGACCTGGCCCTGGAGGCCCTCACCCAGAAGGGCCACAGCCAAGTCATCGCCAAGCGCGTGGGGCTCCTCCGGCCTCTCAGTGCCGTCGAGATCATCCCCATGCCCTACGTGACCGAGGCCACGCGGGTGCAGGTCATCCTGCCCGTGACGGCCCGTGTACAGGAGCACGTCGGAAACTTCTTGGACACGTATGCCATGAACTCTCTGGACACCCACGACAACGTGCTGCTGACTTTCCTCTTTGTCTACGACCATTTCGACGCCCGGCGGGTCAGCCAAACCGACATCTTTGCCGGGGTCAAGTCCTTGATCGGCGAGGTAGAGAAGCGTTATGGCGGCGTCAAGATCCCGTGGATTAGCGTCAAGACGGAGGTCCCCTCCGAGGTCAAGCTGATGGACATCATCTCTAAGAAGCACCCGGTGGACACACTCTTCTTCCTCACCAGCGTGTGGACGGAGGTCAACGGCGACTTCCTCAACCGCTGCCGCATGAATGCCATCAGCAGCTGGCAGGTCTTCTTCCCCATCCACTTCCAGGAGTACAACCCGGCCATCATGTACCGCGACCAGCAGCCGTCTGCAGCTGCCTCTTCTTTCGCCTCCGAGGGCCTCCGGGACGGTCACTTTGACCAGCACGTCTTCGAGGAAGCCTGCTTCTATAACGCAGACTACATGGCCGCCCGCTCCAAGATGGCAGCCGACGTCTTGGACAACGACGAACTGCTGGAGAACGTGGATGTCTACGAAGTCTTCGTGCGCTACTCCGGGCTGCACGTATTTCGGGCCGTGGAGCCGGCACTGGTGCAGAAGTACGTGAGGCGAGCCTGTAACCCCCGCCTCAGCGAGGGCATCTACCACCGCTGTGTCCTGAGCAACCTGGAGGGGCTGGCCTCCCGATCCCACCTGGCTATGAGCCTCTTCGAACAGGAGCAGGCCAACAGCACTTAGAAAAGGCTGATCTCTGCTGGGTACGGAAGAGACCAGAGCAATGTAAAGCCTATCGCACACAATGTTAAACGTTAAAAATCTTATGGACTGCCCATGTATGAAAAGTGGCACCCGCTGCCAAGCTTCCATTCTCACTATCACCATTAATGCTGTCTGATTTGGGCTGTCTTTGAGGAATCCATAAAGCAAGTGCAGGAGATTGTACCAAATCAGTAGCTTGTTTTGTTATATTTTCTTGCACATTGTATGCATTATGCTGTGGCAGGCTACCCTGATCCCAGTGTACGACTGAGGGCCATGGACAGGAAGCCAGTTTGGGGTTGGGGGGTGGTTTGTTCTGATGGAGATGCCCAGCGTCCATATCTTTATGATATATTACACGTGGAGAAGTGACTGTTTTTCAGGTTATGCTAGGCACAAAATACACATATTAGTATTCAACCCAGACTGAAGTGATAAAGGACCAGCCTGATTTCTGTGTTTACACATTTATTTTAAGCTTGTCAGAAATATCACGATGGAGTGGGTTGAGTGGTGCTTTAGTGTACTGGAAGTTCATGTAAAACCACTATCAGTTTAGCCTGCAGGAGACCCCTTGCATTTCATTTAAATGTTTTACCATCCTTAGCCCAAAAAAGCAGAAATGTACATTTTAATGGTGTGTTTTTAAAGAGGTGTATACATTTTCTCATTTCAAATACATAACTCATCTCATACTTGGCAGAATCTCTGAGCCCGAGGGTATGATACAGAGCAGAGTGGCTCCAATCTGTGCACCCGCTCCAAAGCCGTACTGTTCCAGTTTCAGTAGATTAGATGCGTGTGGACAACCAGCTACGTTTGCCTGAGCATAGGGTACTCGGATACAGCTGAAATTTTGAATAGCCGCAGATTTATTTAGGGTCTTATTGTTTATACAGCAGGCACGTTTCAAGCGGAAGACGAAAGACCCGCAGGAGCACAGAGGAGCACTGTCCTCCTGGTACGTCTTCCGTATCCAAACAGGGTCACAGTGATCCAGAGCTCGGGGTAAACGAGGGGGAGGCAGCCAGCTCCCCAGGCGGCTCCAACATGCAGCTCCAAGGGCAGCTCAGAGTCACAGCCCCCCCCCCCCACCCTCCCCCATGTGTCTCTGGGCTGGGCTGGGCTGGGGTGTCCTTACAACTCCATTCCCTAAGGGTGCCTCACAACACAGCCTATGTGCTGCAAGGCAATGACCATGTCTGTGAGTTTATGCATTTCACATATTTGTTTAAAGGAGATTTAATGCACATCACAAAGGAACATACATTAGGCCCGTAAACAATGGTACAAACATGGAGGAAACACTGCATACGTCCCGTCGGTCACAAGGAGGACGAATGCTTCTTGGGCAGTGGCTGTCAGGGATCTGGGCCCAGGGTACAGAAGGGTATTTTGTCCCACTCTCCCTAGTCCCCTGGATTGTGACGGATGTTGCCTTAAAAAAAAAAAACAACAAAAAACAAGTATCCCACTGTGTATTTGCAGTTGGCTGCACAAACCGGCTAGACCTAGTTAAGCCAAATGAGTTTTATGTAGTTCAAGGACTCATGCTCTATGTCCTAATGCGGCTGGTGACAGCACACAGGAGTCCCATCGTTACTGTATTTCTCGGGCATCCTTCAGAAAACAGGGACCACAATGGACACAGGGAACAGGACTGGCAACATCAGGCGAACATCAGGCCAGCATGTTTTTTTTTTTGGTTGTGTGTTAAGTTGCCTCTATCTTAAAGGAGAAGCTAGAATGGCTGGCTTTGCTGGCTTCATTTCTGGAACATCCCTGATTCAGTTTGAACCTGCTACCTTAGGCAAACCCTGTGTATTTACATCCAAGCTGCCTCAAAATGTTCCAGCTTTATTACTAAAGACCTTCAGACAGTGTCTTTCTAAGGTGTGTATCCCATACGTATTTTTAACTGTACACTAGAACAGTGTTTCCCAACCCAGTTCTCAGAGAACTCTGGACAGTCCTTGTTTTTGCTCTCTCTCAGCTCCCAACCAATCAGGAATACCAATACAGGTGTGCTGGGAGCTGAGAGGAAGCAAAAACGTGGACTGTCTGGTGTTCCCTGAGGACTGGGTTGGGAAACGCTGCACTAGAAGGAACCTGCAAGAAGCAGCGGTGGAAAGTTCAGGTCCAGAAAGTACAAATGCAGACCAAGGTTTTGTTTCAACCAGCCTGTTAAGCAGAAAGAGTCACAGAGTACTCAACTGATTG
>JAODKK010000079.1:7240177-7255844 GCA_026774405.1 Petrocephalus microphthalmus | reverse complement strand
AAAGAGCTAGCGCAAGAGCCACTTTCATGGAGGCTACCATCTTGGATCAGAGTTCGGCAACTGGAATGCATTCGACTTGGTTTTCCTCGAGTTTTTACCGGATGTGACGTTGTCTCGAGTGCCGAGTTCCGACCGCCGAGGATAATGGAACGCACGATTAGCATACGGGATGCCTTTCCAGATAGTGCGGGGCTTGAGGATGTGGGCTTACACCTTGAGAGCTGTTGGCATTTGTCCCGAGGGGGGGCTCCTCAAGAGCTGCTTAACCTGAGCCATTCCAGTTAAATGTCCAGCTCTCTAAGGAGGTGAAAATGGTATGTCACTTTACAAGCTCCAGCTAAGCAGTTAAATGTAAACGTTTAAGGAGAAGTTGGAGCACTGATGTCCTTCATATCATCTATCTCCTGAATCACTTTCGGCTTAGCTTAGATGAGCTTTATTGATCCCAAGGGGAAATTCTTGTGCATACAGCAGTAAGTAGGTAGAGCACAGATGAACATACATTAGGTGCAAATCAGACAAGTTGCAAAGGTAGTACAGATAATGCAAAGCTCCCCAGATTAGCAAAAATCTGTCCCGACACTGAAAATCTGAGCAAATCTCTTTCACCCTACAAGCGTTTTGCTGGGAAAGATCTAAGTTTCCCATTCTAACTAGTTCTAACTTAGTATCTGCTTGTTGCGCAAAAGCATCAGATCCGATTGACTTAACTTGATCACATCAGAATCAGAATCAGGTTTATTTGCCAAGTGTGTGAAACACACAAGGAATTTGTTTCCGGCTGTTGGTGACTCTCAGTAAACGACATGATAAACAAGACAACATAACAGTATAAATTACAATAAAAACAGTAATATAATAATATATGACCATAATGATAATAATAATACATGACCATATCCACATGGGTTCAGCTAGCAGGGTGAGATTCTCCATGTAATAAATGCTTCTCGCTGTCCCAGTGGGGCCGGAGGGTGCCGGAAGGCCTCTCGCTGAAGACCCTGCCACCTGAGATGGTCGAGCTCTAGAGAGGTCAGCGTGGTGTTCAGCTTGAGGGAGCTGCAGGTTCCCCTTCCATGCTCACATTGAAATTGTTTATTTCTGCATTTTGTTTTCATTATTCTTGCTCGAGTTGCTGTGTCAGTGTCCTCTGGCAGCAGTCAGCCGACTCAGTCCCAGAAGTGTCACATTTCAGCGATGTCACGGTGACTCTCCACAAAAAGACTTATGGACCAGGGTTCTTCACTGCTTTGACTCCAGTTAAGCATCACCCTCTCAGATGCAAGTCCTGACCCCCTTCCAGGCTTCTGGAGACCAGCGTGTCCATGGTCGATGGAGACACAATAGTGTAACCTCAGGCTAACAGTTACACCGCTTTACAAACCGCAAATTAGAATGGGCTCTTCGCTAAGAAATCAGCCCAGATTTTTCACCCAGCATTATTCTCATAGATGTCACCGGCTCTCAGGCAATGCGTGACATGATGAATTCACCGTCATCTCCCGCTCCGCTGTGGATGGAGGTCTGGATAATGGACCAAACCCCCTTGCATCGCTTTGCCTCTCTCAGTCTGTTCTGGTTTTCCACAAGCAGGTCCTAGGATGAGGAGGGCATAAGAGCTAAAGGCGTCCCAGTAGTATCTAACCTCATGCCTTCCCTGTTCACTACCAGCAGGCGGGGGTGCCTCTATTATTGCCTAATGATCCTTCCCCCTCGGGGGGGCTTCTATTGTCTGGCAGGCAGATGCATATAAGAATTCCTCATCCTCTCATTTAACATGCATCAACTTCCAGCCCAACCTCCAGAAGCTCCGATGGCACCACGACGGCTGTCAAAAGCGACTGCTGGCTAATTAGCCTCCCATCAGGCCCGCACACACGCCCGGCCACTTAGTGCTCAAACTCGTTCACGTCCCATAAACGCAGATAATGTTTTTGTTAGCCGCTAAGCTGATGTATGCGGTGACGCAACTGCTAGCTAATTAGCTAATTAGCCTCCCATAAGGCCTGCGCACTCACCCAGCCACTTAGCACTCAAACTCGTCCACGTCCCATAAACACGGATCACGTGTCTGTTAGCCGCTATGCTAACGTATGCGGTGACGTGACTGCTGGCTAATTAGCCTCCCATAAGTCCCGTGCACACACCCGGCCACTTAGCACTCAAACTCGTCCACGTCCCATAAACACGGATCGCGTGTCTGTTAGCCACTATGCTAACATACTGTATGTGGTGACACAACTGCTAGCTAATTAGCCAACTAGCCGCCCATCAGGCCTGTGCACACATCTGGCCACTTAGCATTTAAACTCATTCATGTCCCCTATATGCAGATTGCATATCTGTTAGCTGCTATGCTGATGTATGCTAACACTGCTGACCTGCTGTATCTCCAGCCTACATGAGGTTTGGGAGGGATGTCTGAGACTCCCAGACCCAAGAAACTGCTCTCATCTGTTCTTTCAGCATGACACCCCAGTGACGATGGAACTCTAGACTCTAGAGCAAGATACCATCTGAACATAGCCTCATCATGCTCCTCGTCATGTTCAATTTCAATTCAATTTCAATTTATTTTTATATAGCGCCCTTCACAACAGAATTGTCACAGGGTGCTTTACATGGGTATGTTTGAAAACATTGCTAGACATTTGTACTAGAAATTTGTGCAAGACAAAACAGATTGGAACAGAGAAAAGGAAATACATAGAATGAAATAAAGACAAAAAAGAAAAAAAAAGAAAAGAAAGAAAAAGCCAACTGATAACGAAGGAGAGGAACCAAAAACTCCCAAGCAGGGAGAAAAAAAATCTCTGGGGGTCCAAGGTCAACTGGCTGCCCAACCCCCCTGGGATTGCTAACATTACAAGTGCCAGAGCATTCCTCGCTCCTCATCATGTTCCTCATCATGCTCCTCATCATGCTTGGCATCATGCTCGGCATCATGCTCCTCATCATGCTCAGCATCATGTTCCTCATCCTCCTCCTCATCATGTTCCTCATCAAGCTCGCCATCATGTTCCTCGTCCTCCTCCTCATCATGTTCCTCATCATGCTGCCATCATGTTCCTCATCATGCTCGCCATCATGTTCCTCATCATCCTCCTTATCATGCTCACAATCATGTTCCTCATCATCCTCCTTATCATGCTCACCATCATGTTCCTCATCATACTCGCCATCATGTTCCTCATCATGCTCCCCATTAGGCTCTGGCACTCTATCAGCCTTTCAGCATGGCTGCCTGCTACAGGACACCCCCCCACCCCAAGAGGTCTGCTAATGACATAATGACACTGCTCCCTTTTAATAGAGCTGAATGAATTTCAAGGGCACCAGATAAACCAACCGTGATAATGTCCACCATATCTATCTTCATCCTCATCTGAAAGATACGCCATCCTGTTTCCGTCAGAGTGTTTCCCCTTAGATTGTTTTGGCGGTCAGCTGGGGGGGGCGGGCCGTCACATGTGGACAGTCCCCAGCGTCAGCTCGAGCTCGAGACTGGCATTATGACTCTTTTCTGTGCCCATCACGTGCAGACGCGGGCTGTTTGCAGAGCGTGAATGGAGCATGTCACCTGGCTAAAGTCCACTGCTGCCGCTGCTGGCCTATTCAAACAGGAACATCGAGATAATCCAGGTGATCCTGACCTCTGCTGCCACTACTGAACCGGCTGATCCACATCCCAGAGGGAGCGTGCTCCGGGATTTTGGGACGGCTCCGCGCTCGCTGCCGACACTATGCGGCGCTGTTAGTTTAGCACTTAGCACCTCCGGCACTGGCTATGATGTGGCATTTCACGGACCGTTGCTGATCCTCTCGAGCAGAACGGCGCTCCTGTGAACTCTGAACTTCCCTGAAAGGCTCGCCACGATCCGGTGGTGTGACAGCCCGCCCGCGCTTTGAAGCTCACAGCCAACCCTTTTCCCAGACCCTGACCCAGAGAGGGGTGACGGGCTCACTTTCGAAAGTCAGGACGGGAAAGTGCTGCTTGTCAGCCTATTAGGAATCCCTCACTTTAGGTGAATAAATATGGGAGCATAAAGTTCCGCAGCAATGATAAAGCCAGCATGTGCATGTTTATGATGCTATGTCGTCAAGGTGCCGGGGGAGGGGAGAGGGGGGTGGACAGGGGGTTCCTGAGCACCCCCCCTCATTTGCCAGGATGACTGAAAGTGCCCTCCGTTTGAGGGCTAAGTGTCCCTTTTCAATAACCGATGATCATGGCAAATATGGCCCCCCTGCGGCTGGCAAAATTTACCAAGGGCCCCCCCCAGTCAGCAAAATTGACCTTAAGCCACCATCAGAATCTTCCTGTCTGTGCAGGGCATTGGAGGAGGGGCTCTTTTGGGGTCTCTAAATGGCCTTTTGTGTGTGTGTGTGTGTGTGTGTGCGTATGTGTGTGTGTCTGCGTGTGCGTATGTGTGTGCGTGTGTATGTGTGTGTGTGCGTATGTGTGTGTGTGCGTATGTATGTGTGTGTGCGTGTGTATGTGTGTGTCTGCGTGTGTGTGTGTGTGTATTTGTGTGCATGTGTACAGGTTTCTCTACACTTTAGAATACCAATGGACCTCACAAGCATAACAAATCCTCCAAAATGTGACTAGTGAGGTCATTTTTCCGGTCCTCACTACTTCAGACCTCATTTTATAAAAATCTGTGAATGCAATCAAGAAAGCTGAACATGCCAGAAGTCTTGTATTTGGGTTGGTTACTAATGGTTAAGGTTAGGGCTGGGTAGGGGTTAAGGGTGTCGTGATTGGGATTAGGGTTTTTCCCATAGAAATGAATGGAAGGTCCCCACAAAGACATGAATGCAGATCTGTGTGTGTGTGTGTATGTGTACCCTTGCCATACTGGCATCGTCCTCTTCCACTCACTCTGCAGTGCAGGATTGCTTACGCACAATGGACAGGCAGAGGGCTTATCAGAACACGATGGCTGACTCCATCCGCAACTCAGCCAGAGGTGCCTTTTCATCCGCAAACCCACGCAATTCACCGTGGGATTAATGTTCACACGCGGCCTTTGGTGTGGAGAACAAAAAAAAATACCGCCCGTTCCCAGCGAGGGCCCGGCCGCCGGCGCTGTGATAACTCCCCCCCCGCCCCTCTCCGCTGAGGCCCCACCCCCTGGCTACCGTACAACCCGGCAAAATCTGAGAACATTACACACCACGTCGTGGCAAGAAAATCCTGTTTTCCCAGATCCCCCCCGTTTTTTTCCCCCCCAGGGGTGTTCATGTTTTTTTTCTGACATGCATCTCACAGCACTTGGGAAACAGTATTTCATGCAAATGTGGAGCCTTGTGTGTATGAACCACTGCGTTTCCAGCAGCTGAGTCTGTAAGCGCTGTCACCGGGCCATCATGGCAGCCTGACAGCTGTCACATGAGGCTGGCCTGTGAATCCGGGTGAGCTGCAGTGACTAGTGACAGACAGAAGCATGGTGGGCAGCTCGAGTCCTCAGACCCAAGGGAGGACACAGCGCTGATATATGGGGTTCTTCTCACGTTTAGGGTCTCCAATGAAGGCAAGAGCCTTAAAACCATCAATCTGACAGCAGCTGCAATGAGAAAATCAATCCATGGGTTGAAATTGAACAGGAGATCATGAAGTTGCCATGAGACTCCATTCATGTCTTACACTTTAGATTTAAAGGGGGACAGATTTATAGCTAATGAGATCTGTCTTATACATGTAACTGCACATCCTGCTCATAATGTCCCAGTTAATTTGCCATAATTAGCATTTTCAATGAAGTAACAAGTTCTTAGTCCCGAGCAGATAAACTAAATTTAAATTAAATTAAGTAACTTCAACTTTAAATACTGCTTCATCATAGGGTGGCTCAGTGCCTTAGGACAGTACGCTTGTGATTGGAAGGTTACAGGCTCCAATCCCAGGATGAGCAAAGTGCTTTCTCCACTGGACCCTTGAGGAAAGTCATCAATCTCCAAATGCTCTAAAAAATGTATGTCCGTTTGGATAAATGTCTCTGCTAAGTGATGTTCTGCAAGCAACTTTACTATTAGTGCATATGCTCAAAATTCATTCTTAACAGCAGATACGTCTCTGCATGCCAAATACATAATATTCTGTATTTTTAAATGTTTATAGATAATGTCAGCTGGTTAATCAAGGGCTTTATTAGAGAAAACCTCATGCCTGGAAGGTGTTGCTGGATTGCATGGACGAGGCCAGACACTGAGGCCGAGGTGCTCGTCACGATAGACACCAGGTTTGCCCTGGGAACGAGGCCTCTTCAAGATGTTTGTGTTCCAGCACGATAATGGCACGGCTGGGAAAGTGTGTTGCAGCAATGTTTAGCAGCGTCAAGGAAGAATGAACTCATACCCGAAACTCCTTGTGAGTCTCGTGTGGACGGGTGATGTGCCAAAAATCTGAATTCCATCTGCTAGCTCGTCTTTTGAGTTGTACAGCCCTAGGTGCCAGAGGCATAGAGTGAGGTCCGGGGTTTGATGCCGTCTGTGAGGGGCGCCACGCTTCCTCAGCTGGCCGGACTGGGTCACTGTGAGGGCGAGTTCATTCCATGCGGAGTCGGGCTCACTGACGCATTCAGAAAGCGCAGCGCGGCTCACACTTTCTGTAAAAACGAGAGCTCTGACTGCGTCGTAGTGAAGCTGAACGTTAAACGATAAAACGATAAAACCCCAGAGTGGAGGCGAGACTGGTGCAGAACACCCCCGTCTGCTGGCACTGTGTTCGCCGGGAGCTTTACGAGCCCATGCTTATCGCCGCTTGTATGATTCTGTGCTCAGTGCCAGGATGGATCAGCAGACAGGAATTTAAGCTCACCCCAGTGTCACGTTTAAGGACCCGTGGCATAACGACGCCGGCCGATCTGGTGCAGAATTCACATCAGATGGTTTCATGAAGCTTCACGCCCAGAGAGGGATTTTCCTCAACACCCCAAATTCCCCCACTGCACCAGTGCAGTACCACAGTAAACATCAGCTGCCCAGAATTTGTCTACATTGTTTGATCTTTAACTTTATTTTAGAAATCATGTCGTTTTTTACTTATTTTTCCTGTATATATCCATAGTCTAAAACTTACTCATTAAATAAAATAATTACCACTTAAGAGATTCCTGACTTGGGGATGGTGTTTTGAAAGTACACAGCAACCTTGGGAACACGAAGCATCCGACATTCCTATAGACACAGTGCGCTGAGTGTCATACCGAAGGAATTTCTAACTTCTGATTCCATCAAAGGCAACGTTTGTTGCTCATCCTTGAGAATTTGTCAGTGCTTGATATGAAAATATTTCTGTCTCATTCTGGAATCTTCTAGCGTTTTATTTTCCAGCCTGTGTCACTCTTGAAATGGACATAGTGCCCAACACCAAAGCAGAAGTCTATACCGCTTTTGAAACGTCCAAGATATCATGCCACCCAGAATAGAAAATGTTCTATTGTCTTTTCAAAATAGACTTGAGTACGTCACAGTGCTCTAAGTCTGAGGGGAAGTAATATTTCTCCATATGTTGGTATGATACAAAATTCCACTGTCTCGAATGCTTTTAAATTACCGCAATCACATGGCAGGAGTTTTCAGTTATCTGAGGTCAATGCAACTGGCATCAGACAGTGAAAGCGACCATCTCTCTCCAGAGAGAAACCAAAGACACCACCTTGGCTTATTCACCCTCAACGGTGGGAACCGACAGATAATTCGGGGAAGGCAGAAATATCACAAACAGACTGACAGCAACACACGCCCCACTGTGTGAGTCTGGGGGTATTTACACTCTCTGAAAACTGAAGCCTGATTGCACAGAATGCAAATGTCAGGGTTTTCAGGCCCGGAAAACACACACTCAGCAGAAATTCCCCCAGCCTGTTGTGAAGCATTCAGCCTGGCTGTGACTGTACGTTTATATGTAACAGTATTTCCATGACTCTTTGCAGTAAATCAGTGTATGATGGAGGTGGCCTGAGATGTACAGTGATATTTAGATGATATTTCTATTTTTAGCTAAGGGTGCATTTAAAATATTATAAGGGCTTGTTTGTTTAAATAATGATTACCCCCCCAGGAAATCTGAAATGAGGCACTTCGTTCAGAGTAAAGTGGCTTTCATGTGGACAATGTTTCAGCGTAAAAGCACATTTTAATCCATACTGGAGCGATCTTTCATTGAAGCAGAGGGGTGACACTCGTCCTGTCTTTCACAAGCGAAATCCCTGCCGGCTGTTCTGTCATGTTGCATTCAGCCAAGAGCACTGTCCCAAATGTCTGTCATCAGTATCAAGCTGCTCTTCTCAATAGACATCCTTTAATTAAATTACTGGTAACCATGATTAGCTTGTTTCCTCTCTTTCTCATTGTACTTCCTCGTCATATTTCCTGATTGTTTTCTTGAAGATTCCAGTGTTTCTCCTGTGTTACCTCTTTGTTTCTGTGATGTTTGTTCTGTGTTCCTCCTGTGTTTCCTCATTGTTTCTGCGATACTCCTCCTGTGTTCCTCCTGTGTTTCCTCATTGTTTCTGTGATACACCCCCTGTGTTCCTCCTGTGTTTCCTCATTGTTTCTGTGATACACCCCCTGTGTTCCTCCTGTGTTTCCTCATTGTCTCTGTGATACTCCCCCTGTGTTCCTCCTGTGTTTCCTCATTGTTTCTGTGATATTCCTCCTGTGTTCCTCCTGTGTTTCCTCATTGTTTCTGTGATACTCCTCCTGTGTTCCTCCTGTGTTTCCTCATTATTTCCTCTATGTTTTCCACTCGCCCATGTTCTCTTCAGTATTCTCGAGATCTTTCTGGAGCCACCCTTCACTCTTACATTTTCCCCACAGCCCTGCCATGTTTACCACCCCGGCTTATTTAGCCTTCACCCCCGACCATTTCTAGTGCCTTGACACTGTTTTTTTGCTTTGTGGTTTGACCCAACTATTTTATCAAGACCACCAGGAAAAGATTTCTACAACTCTAAGCTGAACTGCAGGGCAACCTTGTAGAATACAACCTTGAGCTAATTTTCTGTCTTAAAAAATAATTTATCAAAGTACAACAGATATGTATGCACATACCATACATAGCAATGTGAATGTTTATTAAAAAAAAAGATGACCTGAAAAACAAAGTACTGTTACTAGAACAAACACATCTTATTTTTGCAGACGTTCATTTAAGCTCTTGTTAAAATGAATCTCCTCATGTACATTCTGCCATCCTGAACTCTGCATTTCTGAATAAGTCAAATGCTTATCTGTGACGGTGGTGCTGTCTCAAGGGCACCCAAAACCGCTGTCCCACAGCCTTCTGAGAACGTGTAAAGGTCGGCACAGCGGACTCTGTCAGGGAACGACCACATCTGCTAGTGTTCCCTGCATCCAGTACGGAAGCCGTCCCATGGAAAGCTCACCTCTGAGGGATAAAACCCATCCCCCTGGCAGATGACATGTTCATATTAAGCTGCCATGCAAGATGGTGCATTTGCCATTAGCTGCTTTGAGGGGGGTGGGGGCACAAAGGGCATGCCAGGGGTGGGGTGAAGTCCGAGGCACATAATGAATGCTACACCAGGTAATAAGTGCTGCCCTAGATTTCCTATTCAGCACTGGTGTCCCCCTACCCAAAATTAGCCCAGTGTCCCTGCCTGATTCCCCGTCTTTCCTGCTCTATGAGAAAACGCACTGCCCTAGTGCCAGGAAGTCAGTGTGCCTGCCACAGTCTGCAGTGAACTCAGCAAGAAGTGACCTGGAGACATGATTGACAGTAACACCTCTTCCCGCCGCCACCCCACTGCAGACAGGCGCGTGGACCAGACAGTCTGTCACTGTCACCGTGGAGACCCCTGTCATCACGACACCTACACAGCCCATGTGGGAAACTCTGATATCTGCGCATGCTCGTTGCTGATCGGCTAGTGGTACCGAAAGCTAAATGCGGCTTAACGCTCTGGCCTCTAGTTCACTGCTGGTGCCAAGAAGAGCCCCCTGCTGTCCCCAGGCGACCCTGGAGTGTCTCCGTGGAAACCTTCCCAAATGGGAGGCCCTCTTTCTCAGAATGTGCCTCTCACTCAAAGTATCTGCTGGCCTCCCGGGGTCCGCTACGCTAACAGGATTGACGTTATGCTAACAAGAACAATCCTATGCTAACAAGAATGACGCTATGCTAACAAGAACAATGCTATGCTAACAGGAACGACGCTATGCTAACAAGAACAATGCTATGCTAACAGAAATGATGCTACACTAACACGGTTGACGCTATACTATCAGGAACAATACATTGCTAACAGGAACGACGCTACGTTAACTGGACAGGCGCTACGCTGAAGGGACAGATGTTATGCTAATGGGATGGCTGTTATGCTAACAAGATGGATGCTATGCTAACAGCATCTGATAACCACGCGATTGACCTAAGAATGCATGTAAACCAAGGGCGCTTTTCCACCACAGCAGGTACCGTACTGTTGGTACCTCAATAAAGTACCAAAAGTTTGTTATTTTTTTGTGTTGTTTTCCATTTGCGTAAAATAAATAAAGTACCCCAACTGGTTTGGCACTTTCGGTACTTTTGGTACTGGTATTCGATTGGAAGTCAATGGAAAAAGTGAAAGTACCGAAAGCACCATACCAAAAGCACTGTACTTTGTGCAGTGGAAAAGTGCCCAAAGAGTAGAGATTCCCACCAGAATGCGTGTTCTAAGCGCACACATAATCGAGGAAATTGGAGTACTCAAAGACTGGAGTACTCACAGTACCGTTGACGAGGGTCAGAGACGGCATGGGTCATTTCTCAAAGACTGAGTGGCGAGTGAATGAAGTGCCCCCCGGTGTGCACGACAGTGTGTAGATGGAAGGATTGGGAAGCATTTACTGCTTAGTGAACTCATTTAAAAAAGTGTCATTAATTGTGATTTCAGCCTTAATCATGACTGACGGAAATGCCTAGAAAGAAAATCAGCTGACATACAAAAGTAAAAAACATTTTACGGGAAATGGAGGAGGGGTAAGGTAAGATGCACCACTTCCGCTGTGAGCCGGTACAGCACTGCATCGAGGGGGTGGGGGGGGGGGGGGGGGCAGCCTCCATTTCCTTCAGCTGTTCACTGAAAACGCAGGAGGAGAAACTGCCAGAATTCCTCAGCTCCCACATCATTCCTGAGCAGCGGAGCCAAGTGAACGAGATCTTGACTTGGACGCGGGAGGGAGATGGCTCGGAGGAGTAGCATTCGCTCGCGCATGGTCATGTGACCTGCGGGGGGTAGGAGCACTGACTGCAGAGCTAGGGGGTCACTGGGTTCGTGTTGCATGATGACAGAGTCTTTGTGACGCCCCCCCCCCCACCATCACACATCTCAGATCTAAAATATGTCTTTCATATGAGTGGGAGGAGAGGAAGTGAATTAGGCATGAATACCCAAGAGATGGCGGTAAGCTTCCGTCGCACTCAGGGCCTGAACCTCACCACCACGAGCGGAGGATGGAGATGGAGCAAAGCTTCTCAGCGGCGAACGGGACTGGAGCAGACACAGAGGAGCTAGAATCTGCTGGAAAGCAGCACAAATCAGGCACCCCACCCCGAGGAGGCCCGGCTCCTTCATGCATACTGTTAGGCCTCTTTCACCACCTTCTGGCCCCGGCAGTTGACATCGGCTCTGGGGAAGCCCATTGCCTGAATGAGCTCATTAAAAATGCGATAGGGCCGTCCCCGGGAGCGCTGGGGGTGGAGCCTGAAGAGAGAACGAGGGATATACTCAGTGGTGTCATAAACCATAAACCGGCGGCCATCATACTCTAGGCCTCCAACAACCAACTGCATGAGGGCCCCATCCTACTGGCCTACAGCAACCACCCCACCCTGATGACCTGGATTTGATTTCAGTCCCATTTATCAATGTAAATTCCATACAGCTGCCTATATCATTTCTATTTATTACATAGTTTTTCCTCTTTATTTATTGCAACGTGTACCTATTGTGTGACTGTTATACTGCTTTTTAGCATGCCGCATGAATAAAGCCTATAATTCTATCATGAAAAATCGGCATTTTTTCTAAAATGGATTTGGAAACGGTGCTGTCGCTTCATTCAAAACATACGGGAATTTCATTTCCACCTTTCGAGTGATACCACTGCCATGTGATATGAATACTACGCCATACTGGGACAATTCACTCACTCGGAATTGGAGACAAAGTGCACGGGCGAAGATGATCACATCCTTTATTGCACAGGACACTTTAAATAGAAGGCATTTTGAGTTTTCCCCATGCTGCCTGCGGTTCCCTTTTCTGTGGTCCGAGCCACGCCGACTCCGTACTGAAAGTTGATGACCGGGGCCTCCGGAGGTCCGGTCCGGGAGTTGCAGAAACCCGGCTCTGTGGCGGCCCGGGATGGCACGCTCCGAAATGTGCCCATCAGCGTCTGTCGGCACCAGAAGCGGTGGTGAGTGGCCACGCAGGAGGAAGAGAGGCGTAAAAGCTCGAAACCTCAAGTTCCTCAGACGGATTGCACTGGACATGCCATGGAATCGAACGCGTGTGAAGCGGTCGGGTTTATTAGTATTTCAGTCATGACGATTAGGGAAGAACACATTGCACTCTACTGATAGGGATCGTGTTCGGTTTGTTTGCATGCTCCAACCTGCCCCCCCACATGTGTGAAGGTGACACACACAGAAAAGATGATTAATCGGGATACTTCCAGTAAGCAAAGGCAGCGTGGACACGCACGCTTAAGATGGCTTGGTCTCGTGATGGCATTCAGGGATGCCATTCCGTGGATGAAAAGTCCATCATATAACGCAGAGTGGCGGCGCTCCTGCCGAGTCGCTCGCGGACCCTCTTTCTGTCCCACTTACAATTCTTTGCCTGCTCTCACTCCCTCCTTTGCTCTTCTGAAGTTTTTCTATCGCTGGACGAAATAAAAACGGCGACTCGTTTTAAAATCGGGCCTGTACAGGTGAGTCATTTCATCATTTCAGATAAAGTGCCTCTTTGACAAGAATCGGCAGCCCCGTCTCTCATTGGCTGCCGACTGAGGCGTCGGCGGTTATTTTAACGGTATGTAAACACCCCCAAGGACAGCGGCAAACTACCCGTGGCACACAGTCAGGTGATCTGACCATTACAATGACCCGTCCCATGAGTTGCTTTAAGCCTTGGGAGGGGGGGAGGTTAGCTGCCCCCGTCGATTACACCAGTGATCGGCTGCTGGTTCACAGCACAGGTGCTTTTGGAAAGGCACGTGGGGGGGCCGGGCTAGCCCCCTCGGCTGGCGTCCCTGGGGCCAGGAGGACTGACGGCAGATCCGGATGCGTCAGTGAAGCCGATCGTCATGGAAATAGAGCACAGCAGACCGTGAGTCAGATGCAAAGTGGGCAGGGGGATCAGAGGAGCCGCTATTCTGCACCGTGGGACCTTACATCTGATCTCTCAGTGGAGGGAAATCATAAGATTCGCTTTAAGTTTCCTGAGAAGCGCTCGAGCAGATCAGGAGCCCTGAGAAAAGCTGCACAATAGGAAAGTATGAAAATGGGGCAGTACTGGACTACCCCCTCGCCAGGGGGGGTGTCCCTAACACCCGAGGGAGGGCTGACTCAGAGCCTCCAGTACAACAGGGCGTGTGGGCCAAACCCCAATCAGCACAAAAATAGCACTTATAGCACTTGAAAGTAACACATGATGGGGAGGGCCATGGGTGGTGGGGGGGGGGGGAATTCATCCTGTTTATTTTTTTATGGTTCTTTGTGATCAGGATGGATGAAGTTATCATCGAAGTGAAAATATTGAACATTCCATCCCAACTTCTAGTCTTACCCCAAACACTGTGGACCACACAAGCAGGTCCTGCCACTGAGACCATCCCAACCAGCTTAGGGAAAGCAGGATTATAATATCAAATGGCTAACTCACCTGGTCCCATATGTGTCTGTAGCCTTTGCGATTAGAAAAGAAAAGTGCTCATCTGGTGACCGCAAATGTTACACTGGCGGCTCATCCACAAATTATTAGGTACTTAACGACTTCAAAAGGAGCATGATGAGTGAGTGATGTCATGGGGCTGGCGGAATGCATGTGGGTTGGGGGCTCGCAGTGCAGAAAACACGCACGACATATTTGAAGAGATGCTGAAACCCCCTCCCACCCCCCTACCCCCTCTCGCACAGGGGAAGTTACATGGGGCCACTTCAGAAAGTAAATAACTGCAGAGGAAACGAGACAAGAGTAAGGGAAGAGTAGGCGTGGTGTAACACGAAACCGCAGCTGCGATCGATTTCATTAAGCTTTTGTTGTGAAGCCCCGTTTTCGCCCCATTATTCATTCCTCCCTGAGTACTATGCTGACTAGCTGATTCAGTCATTTTCACTAAGCTTGCAAACATTCGTTCTGCATAAAGGTTGTAGGTCAACAGTCAAACAGCTAAGTTAGCAGCTGGGTGAATATTGGTTCAGAGAGAGCCTTTTAGGCATCAGCTATCACATATATTCATAATAAGGGTTCGCCATTATTTATACACTTATAAACTAATTTCTCTTGACCTCCCCATCCATAGGGGGCGCTGTCCGTTCCATGTGGATGTCTCCAAGGAGCTCATGTTACCCAAGGTCAGCAGCACGTGAGCCACGATGTGAGGCAAAGGAGGAAAGTGCTAGAAGAACCAGATGACAATTATCCTGCATGACCTCACATAAGTCACCAGTGCATATATACAAACCGCACCCCCTCGAAAAAGCAGGAGGGTGGCTGGCTACCAGCACACACCTGTCAGCATGGGGGAACGCATGCCGGAAAATTCCACTTGAGTGACATCACCACTGACCACCCTGGGGCCATATTCAACTGTCTTCTGGAAGCTTCTTTTGACGCTGAGATGGAGTTCCAGCTACAGATGGTTTTTCCCGTCCATGTATGGAAAGTGAAATGCTACTTTTATTTACAGTTAGAGGTGGCCGGCTACCAGCTAGGCCACACTCTGAGATGCTATGCTGTCATCTTGCTGTGTTGTGATGAGATCTCACTGTGCACTTCGATGTTTTAGCCGAATCAATTCTCAGGCTATCGGGCGAGAGAAGAATCAGCAGCGTCTTGGATGCAGGCAGATGAGCCACAGCGCTGAAGCCATGACAGCCCGAGCCTCTGTTTCCGCTCATCTCTGCCGGGCAGGACTGACCAGCACCCGACGGGCCTCATAAATTTCATGTGTCACTCCAGAGTCATCGGCGGGCACTTCTGTGCACGGGCTGGGGGACACACAGCCGTCCCCTCTTCCGTGTCTAGACCGCAGAGTAGTGATTCACCACATGCATTTATATAAACCATGATTAACTGATACAGATGTGCAACACGAAGGAAGTAAGTTTAAAAAAAAATCTGCTTAAAATCCCCTAAAGGATGAGCTGCAGTGGCAGAGGGTATGAGAGGGTGAGATAACCTCGCCAGTGCCACCAGGGTCTGGGGGAGCCCTCAGGAGCTGACCGGCCTCCTGGGCTCCGAGCAAATGCACCAGAGCACATGGGGTGGCACTAACGCAGATCAATACTGTATAAGACTGCAGGAAGATGCCCCTTGGAATGCTGTCTGCGCTACCACCAGGGCGGCGCTATTTCAATCGCCCCCAGGTTTTTCCGAGCGCCTGACAGCATGCCGAATGGAACGCGGGGGGGGGGGGGGGGGGGGGGGGAGGG
>JAODKK010000079.1:7059193-7078129 GCA_026774405.1 Petrocephalus microphthalmus | reverse complement strand
GGGGGCTAGCTTTGGAGTGTGGCCCTCAAGCAAACTCATCCCTGTGGGAAGAGCAGAAAACTCCCAGTACGCTTGCCATTGGTAACAGCTGTTGTCATCCAGTGAGGTCCGATCAGTTCACATTAATATGAGAATGGTTGCCATGATTCTTTTGTGAGAAGTTCTTAATAGTCCTGCACAGTGACATGTTTAGGATTTCTCTATGAGTATGAGTAACATGTTCTGAGGCCACGTGTCTAACTCCTGCCCTGCTCTCTGTACCTCACAGAACTGTGACGCCCTCTGGGAGGACTTCCACCAGAAGCTGGTGGACTCGTCGCTCATCACCTTGGACACATACCTCGCCCAGTTCCCCGACATCAAAGTATGTTTCCACAGGCCTTATCTACAGCCACACCCTTGCTACGTCCCACCTGTCAGGCGCCTGCATCTGCGTCTGTCTCTGTAGCTGTTGTTTATTTGCAGATGATGAATTCATGCAGAGAGAAGTCAGGTCTTTGAGGCCCCTAGTAACGGGCCCCCCGGTTACATCACTATGGAAACCGTGACACGGTCGCCGTCTGTTCCGCTGATGTGGGCGCTCTGCCTGCCGATTCATTGCAGAACCGCGTGGCGAAGAGGAGCAGGAAGCTGATAGACTACGACAGTGCCCGGCATTACGTAGAATCCCTACAGGCATCCACCATCAGGAACGAGCGAAAGGTGGCCAAGGTGAGGGACACTGCGGAAAAGTACATTTCTCAGTACTTGTACTTGACCATGATTCTGTTTTCTCAAACCCGTTTTACATCATCTTGCATTGCCGAAGACCAGGTCCAATGCCAAGAACAGAAATTCAGAGGACAGTAAAAAACTCTGGATGTTGTTCTTGCCCCACCCCAAATATCAACGATGCATCGCTTGCATCCTCACCGTAAACAAGACTAGTCCCTCGAGTCATTGCTCCTCAGGTTTGTTCTTGGGAGGCGAATTAGCAAGACCGGTCTTGCCAAGAACACAACTACGATCTTTGCGTTCTTGGTGTTGAGCGATACCCTCTGCTGGTGCGTGTGTGCGCGACTTCTCTAAAGAGCCCTGCAGAGGGCTCCCGGCTTTGCGGTCAGGCTTCAGGCCCCGGGTGGTGTCTGTTGTCTTTCAGGCAGAAGAGGAGTTCCAGAAAGCACAGAAGGTCTTCGACGAGCTCAATGTGGACCTGCAAGAAGAGCTGCCCTCACTGTGGGACAGGTAGGAGGCCGCCTCACCCTCCTCATATGTCGGCTCACTGCAGAGCACAGCACTGGCTTTCTCAGCCTGCTTTGCACGTTCACCCCAACTGGGATGTGCAGTCCACACCCCCTGTGGGAACTTAACCTGATACCCCTTCAGTGACTTCTACTCAATAAGATGTGCGGGTCACCATGTGGTGAGCTTGACTAGGTTCTCTACTGGGGCAGCCAGTTGTTGAGACAAACACAACCTTAACATCAGGATAATACAGTAAAATTAGGTACAACCAAACCTGATGGCAAGATGCTCTCCACGAGGGGAGATTTATGACCAGGCTAGAGATAAACACCCTCCCTAAGGGGCAGAAAGGCAATATCCCCCTTGTTTTTGTAGCTGTGATCCTTCCAGCACCCCATTGTTTTTGCTCTGTGCAAGACCTTTTTCTGAGACATCTCCGGTCATCACAGACCTGTCCCATGATCACATGATATGATCACATTATCCCCAAGCACTATTGTGTACATCTGCACTGCAAACATTCCCTTGGGCGGTGATGTTGCACTAACATCTTATTCCATTTTCAGCATTTTATGAGCCATTAGGCTCCCATGCTGAGTGACTGCAGGGTTACAGCCTTGCTCGGTGTTATATTTAGAACGATAATTTGTCATTTTAAGCACTGCTTTAATTTCCGCTGTGGTATTATTTCACACTTTGGATCTGGAAAGCCAGCGTTGCCGTAGAGTCAGCTTTGATCTGGAGTGGAGTCGTGTCGTGGCGTTCCTGTTTATGAACCACCGCACCGTTCCCTTGCAGCCGAGTGGGTTTCTACGTCAACACATTCAAGAACGTCACAAACCTGGAGTCCAAGTTCCACAAAGAGATATCTGTGGTGAGTAGAAAGACTACACACCGCAACGTTGGGGATGGTTATATTTGTGAGGATTCCCATTGGTGGAATAAGGAGCCCTGTCATCCTATCAACTCAACTCGATGCTAATTTTAGTAGCTTGACAGGTTATCCTTTGTTTGATAGCTTAGACCTGTCTTTACACTTATATGCAAATAGCAGAGCACAGTGGTTGATCTGGAGTCAGGTGGCACTGACAGGTGGTAGAACCAGGAATGAAAGCAAGGGTAGGTCTGTTAGCTGCATCGTGTGTCTACCTTTGACCATTAATGAGTTGGAAACATAAGATTCACCCTGAAATGAATGGGCAGGTCAGCTTTGGTCTGTTTTGGTTTGTTCTGCCTCGCTTTGCCAAACCAATACATTAGGACTTCAGATTCTGATTAGCTGGTGAGACAACATGGTAGACATTCCTGCTGGTAGTAATGCTGTTACGGAGAGACCGGAAGGCTATGCTCCTTGCCTCCCTGCCACTTGCCGGCTTATTTTTATCTCCAGCTGGAGGATTGGTGCATAAAAAGCACGGATGTGGAGGAGCTGCTTTGCTTAGCATACATTAGCATACATAGCATCATTCGCATACTTGGCGTGCACAGTGCCGAATACTCTCCCAGCACGGCTGCCAAGTCCTCGTTACTTTAGAAATCCTTCTATGTGTAAAATTAGGATCTAGTTCTGCCTAAAGACCCCAAGTCCTGTATGATTTGATTGCAGTAAGTGGCAGATTCTACATACGCTGTGGGCTTTAACACAAGATAGTGTTGCTTGAGCACTGAGGCAGTGGTGCCACGCAGTGTGCGAATCGCCCCATGTGGTTAGCATCACACGGCTCCCTGCAGGCGACAGCGAGCCCGCTGGAGGGTCCCACTGGGGGCAGGTGGCACCACCGGGGGGTATACAGGACAGCCTGGATAGCTCGATCCATCATCCTACTACTTATACCCGCCCCAAATACACCCTCCTTTTGAATCCAGCCATTTCCTGTTTCCTCCCTCTTCCTTTGCTGCCCTCTGTGTGACACATGCTTTCATTTCGGCCTTCGGAGCTGTTAGAGCTGCCGGGCCGACCGTCTGTGGCTGCCTGCGGCTCCCCAAAGGCGCAGATGTAGCCTGGCTCGCACTCGGCCTCAAGCCGGGGCTAACATGCGACATGCCAGCACGCCATCTCTCTGTCTCCTAGCAGCTACGCAGCGCTTCTCCACTCTAGTACACACGAGGCTGAGCGCACGTGAGCACGATGCTGGCTTATAACTGCAGCCAGGATCCCCACAATGTTCTGTAAACCTTCCTGTAAACATTACTGGCACAATGAGACCCACTCAAGAGCTCAGCGCACACGTAGAGATCTTCTAACCAATCACACGGCTTGAATTCAGCCAGTCATATTGGTATGTATGGTTGGCGTCTCCTCATCTTGGAGTCCTGATATGTTAGCATTGGCTTCTCAGGGACGATTGCGCCTTAAGGTAGTGGAGCAGCAGGTTGCTTGTTTATTACGGTTATTTTTGGGGATCGCTTTCGTGGAGGGGTAGGGTGTGAAATTGTACAGGAAATAGGCACCATTTTGCCACACAAAAGGGACATCTGTTGTTGAAACAGAGCTAAACCCTATTCAACGATCATCAGTGATATCTCATTTGCTGCAAGGGGACGGTGCGGACAGCTCGGTCTTCCTCATCTTGCTACAGCTGGAACTTCTCTCTGTGTCCCTGGCCCACCCCAGGATCACCTTTTGCTTTCAGGACTAAGAGCTTCTGCTTGAGAGCTTGGCCAGAGTGTGCAGCACCCCGCTGAGTATTCTGGGTGATTCACTCTCCTCAGCGCCAACACCTGTTTGGCGGGGCTCGTTTCGCCATGCAGACACTGCTGATGTGTCTATGTGACGGACACACACAGAGAACGTGGGTCACATGGCGTGCATTAGCCATCTGGAACATTTACCAACAGTGTTTACTGCTTTTGTGCCACATTACTGGCCTGGAGTAAAAAGAAGCCCCCTGCCGTGATGGGTCAGGGCGCAAATTGAAGTGAATGGGGGTAAATTAACCCGCCCATCAATGGCGTGGGCAGAGAGTCACAATTGCAAAGAAGGAGGCTGTATTTCCATGGTTACGAGAATCTGCCAAAGACCTTTCTTGGGAGTCGTTGTAGGTGCTTATGGAGCTGAAGGGATGTTCTATGCTGTCCATGACTCATTAAGTTTAATGGGTTTATCCATCTGACTGCTTCCAGTGTGACCACTTCTGTCCTCCTATAATAAAGTAAGCTCGTCTGCCAGCGAGGGCGGTCTCCGGGGGACTTGTTTTACACAGTGTTCCCTGATCATGGAAACCAGGCAGCCTAATCAGCTTCAAAGTCCGCTGTAGTGTTACAGTGCAGAGTTTCGTTAGACCTCATTATTGCGTTTGTACGCATCTCCACCACTAGAGGTAGGAGAGCCTTTATAAGAAGGTATTACATCAAAGTCATGGGCCATACAATGAAATGAAATATCGATCTCATTCATTGTAGTACAGGAAACAATAAGAAATAACCATGACATATTGAGACATGGGCGTGGTCCTGTGACCTCCCAGTGACCTGTGAAAACATGGCTGTCTTCTGTGTCTCCCATGTCTTTCACGGGATAGCTGTGCCACAGGCTGTACGAGGTGATGACAAAGCTGGGGGAGCAGCACTCGGACAAGATGTTCACCATCCAGGGAGCTCCAAGGTATGATGGGAGCAGATGGGGACAAATGGGGCGGACTCACACTTCGGCTAATCACCCTTATTAAACCCTCCCAGCTTACTGGAGGACACTAATAGCCAGGCCTGTTCCTGTTGGCGCTGATTGACCTTTGACCCTAGTATGTGATAAGACCTGCAGGTTCTGGGCCTATTGCACATGAACCACAGACGTAACACAATAAAACAGCCTTTCAGAGCTGCTTATTTATTTTGTCAAATACCTTATTATTATTATTAATTGGTCCCCCTCTAAGCACGATACCTGTCACTGGGTACAGACATGACTTTATGAAGTCATTCGGGCCTGGTGGGCTTCAAGCGGGATTCAAACCACTGGAGTGTTCTTGTAGAGGAAAAGACACAGGCTACGAAAGTGACCAACAAGCTCTGCATTTTGACATAAGCCGGCACCTTCGGTGAATTGTGTGAAGCGCGCAGTGCTGAGTTTGTCGTGGGTCTTGGGAGAGGCACTGTTCTGAACTCTGATGCCCCCCGCTGTCTCCCTTGTGCACGGTTGCAGGACCAAACGGTAAGTTGACGAGCATCGCAATAGTCCCTCAGCTGAATCTCAAACAGAACACTAGCCAAACAAGAATGGAGTCACAGAAAAGCAAGCAGATGCATTTGGTGAAAGATCCGGAGAGGATCCCGCCCCTTCCTCTGTCTTCCTGCTGAACATCGGCTTGGCATTTTCCATTTTACAGTTCATACATTCACTGCAGAGCTGTGTTTCAGAAAATGAATTATATAGGGAATTTGAATATTTTTCAAGCCATTGTCCAATCTGGTCCTAAGATAGTGTTGTTTATCGAACTGAGTGTTTAGTTAGGAAAGGGAACAGATATGGGAATTAATGTTGTTTATACTTTTATGAGAACAACATATTTGTCTTGTTACCCTCCCGCTCTTGGAAAGGTCTCCATCTGCATCTTTCTCTGTGACTGAATCCTTGGGAATCAGGACAGCGAGCTTGGGTGTCTCCCAATCTCCCAGCCAAAGCTGCCCCCCCCTAGTGCCCCACAGCCACGTAGATGTAAAATCCACTAGATGTAAGCTCAATAGACGCTTCTAGAGCCAGCCTGCTGCCGGCCCCACGTTGTGTCACGTGACAAATGCGAGCGCTGTGGATGGTGTGTGAGTGATGTGCCCTGACGGGAGCAGTCGTCTGTCCTACAGAAGTCGGGAAAAATGCTTTATTTATATCCGAGTAACCGTCAACAGCCAGGAAGGCCACAACAAGCTCACCTTGGACTTTCCACTGGAAAGGAATCTGTTACAGAAATAGAATCAAATATTGGCATGAGCAAAATTGACCGTCTTCCTTAAAAAAGCATTACTATAAACACATACACCCGAAGTTACTCTGTCTTACTGAATTACTGAATTATTGTTCAGTCATTGTTCATTTCCTTAGTGTTTTGTCCCCTACAGGAAAATAGATGTAATCAATTAAGAAGTTTCACTTCAATTACACGACAGTTTAATTCAAGTTACTGGTTGGATGATGGCTGTAAGGGTTACTTGTAATGCTATTATTAAAAATATAATTTAGAAACTAATAATAAGTGTGGTCCTCACTTCTACCACAACCATTAATACACTTGTTAAATATTTATGGCTGTTTTGGCTCCTTGTTACGGTAATGTAGAGATGTAAACGTGCACAGTACAGTAAGTTTGATAAATTCACTGTGCTTTTGGTTTATCTGCCACAACCCATAGCGACTCCGGACCCCTGCGACTTGCCAGGACTCCATCCCCCCCCGAGGACGAGTCCCCGCCAGACAGCCCCGAACTCACCCCCAACCACTCGCTAAGGCCCACCTCGCCCGGCCCGCCCCGGCCCAAGTCGCCCTCGCAGGTGCTCTGCTGCTTACGGCCGGTTAGGCCTCATTCTCCGTGCCAACCTTGTCCACTGTTTAAGTTCCTCATCTCTCTGCCTTCTCTCTCGCATTATTGGTTAGTTACCCTACAAGAGCCCCCACTAGGGGGCTTTTGTCTGGGGACAGCCATGTGCCTTGTTAGCTTGTTATTCATCACCAGCATCAGGCACACTAAGCCTGGATGAATATAGGTGTCAGGTGTCAGTGAACGAATGTGGTTGTGGTTCATAGCTGCGGTCTAGATGACCCAAATAAGGCAGGGAAGTTTAATCACAGGCTTTCATATTTGGAGCCTTCATGTGCAGCTTTTGTCATTAATAACATAGCAGGTTAATATGAAATGCTAAACAGTCTGGTGAAGAGCAGCACCATTTGCGGATATTTGTAAGTGCTTACTTTTAGTGTGGCAGACAGGAAGTCTTTGTTCTCATGTGCACACTGACTCTGACGGAACGCTTTCCGGGTCTTACAGCTTAAAAAAGGCCCCCCGGTGCCACCCCCGCCCAAGGTCACACCCACCAAGGAACTCCATCAGGGCCAGATAATCAGCCTCTTCGATGAAGGCTTTGGCCCCGAGGCCAATGTCACCACACCCTCACAGGTGAGCGCCACCTTCTGGCCTGTGCAAGAATAGTCGAGTCCCCTGTAGCAACTGTGTGAAATGACAACACTTAGGTCCATGCCCCTATTCATGTAAATAACAGCTAATTATCTGAACTGTATTTTCATTGCACCCTTTTCTTACTTGAAAATACTTGCAAATAGCTTAATTTCAGCCATTTAAGACTTTGTAATATCATAAGCGCTGTCATCCTTTTCTGCAGAGATGCACATCAGTCCACTTGACCCTGTTTTACTAATAAAAACTTTAAGGAGGGGTATAAGTGGTATTGTCTCTTTAAACAACATCAGTCATTTCAGCTGTGAGGCCCAGTAGACCGAGGACGGGCCAGCAGGTGAATTAATTATATATTCTGAAAGGGCAGAGGAGCGAAAAATGCAGTTCGGCTGTGTGCGTACATGAGGCTTAATCAGACGGACTCACGTCATCAGATCACATGAGATCATAAGATTCGTTTGATTCCTACAGCCATGATGCAGGCCACTCTGTCCCCGTAAACCATGTGCGTGTCAGCAGTACCACACAGAACATGTGACCTGTGAGAGTCCCAGCAGGCTTGTAGGTTTAACGACGGCCCATTTCTCTCCCGGGAAATCACTCCTAACCCTGACCTGCTGCATCTTACCCAGTGGCATTCCTGCCTGGATATTTACGGGGAGCCATCCGATGAGGTGGGATGCTCCCCACTAAGCTGTGTAACCAATGTGCAAAACTGTAATGATTCATGACTTTCCCTGATGATTTGTTGCAAGTTGTTTGGTGATTCGGTGGTATCTGTGTGTGTGTGCGTGTGTGCGTGTGTATGGAGGGGAGGATTATTAATAAATGTGTTTATCTCCTGAGGATAGTAAATACAGACAGGACTGGGGGTTCCCAGCTCACCCTAAACACCACACCTAACCTGCAGCCACATCCATATTCCTGTTCATAACCTCTGTCCCCGGAAGGGGGCAGTAGAGTACATTTCAGAAGCTTGATCATTGATCTTAATTAGCCGAAATATGGCATAGAGAAGAATCGGGCTCCTAATGGATCTGTGGACAATAAATCACCAATGCATTCGTTTTCCAATCACTTATCCTGGTCTGGGTCATTATCATTAAAAATGTTTGCGGATGATGAGCTCAGAATGACTATTGTGGCTTTTAAAGCAAAAGTCACTTTTTGTTCAGACTTTTTTTGCATGATATCACACTAGCAGAAGACTGAAGCGAGCTGTGGTTAGAGATCTGGGTTGCAGACAGGCAACCTGGCAAAATAATATTAAAACTAAGAGAGGGAGACCAAAAAGTAAAAACACAAATGGCCGAATAAAATAATGTCTAGCACAAGCGTATTTCCAGATTCACTCAAAAACTAACATCTTCTAAGTTCATGTAGCACAATAAATAAACCACTGTGCTAATAACCTAAAAGTTGTTGGTTTAAACCCCAGCACACAGCAACTGTAACATTTCCCCCTACTGTCACTTTGGATAAAAACATCAGAAAAATGACTAAAACTGCCAAACTGGTTACATTTACAGCACTTGGCAGATGCCCTTAGCCAGAGTGACTTACATAACTGCTCCATCAGTGAATAGTTTGAGACCAAAACCGGACTGCAGAGCATGGGAAGCTTACATAAGGATGGCATAAATGAAAGCAGTGAGAGCATAAGGAGCAGAAACAAGTGGATCACACTTAATTGTTCACAACCTTCTGGAAAGCTAGTGAATCTCCTAAAGAAATTAAACCATTTTGACTGCTGCCCTCTGGTGGACACCCAGAGAATTGCTTGGAGCAGGAACATGAAGCTTTCAGATGTGTAAATATAAATAAATTCATCCTGCTTTCTGCTTGTCCAGTTGAGAGACTCAGCATGTGAATAAATAAATGAATTATTATAATGAAGGGCATCATTAGTGTGACCTGTAGGTGAAAATGAGCTCCCCCAAATGTCACTGGTCCAAAACATCATGATGACAGACTGTGGTCTGGGGGGCTTGGCAGGACGACCGGTCTCAGCTGCAGTTCCATGTGATAACAGAAACCCAGCTTCAGTTAAGCTAAAAAGCCAGACACCCTGGACACCCCCTGATCCTGGAATGTTCTCATTCACCCCACGCAGAAGGAGGCCGCTGCGGGGTCCCTCTTGGATATGGATTTCGACCCGTTCAAGCCTGACGCCACCACCCCCATCGGGCAGACGCAGTCGCCCCTGTCACAGGTGCGGCCGCCGTTGTCTTCAGCATCTCACAGGGAAGCCGTCGGCATCTTAATAACATGACTGGTTACCGCTTAAAACTGAGAGAATCTGATAGTCAGATTTATCTATATTTCTGTATTTTCATTTCTCCGGCATAAACGAATCGCCAAATACACTGCTGCGCCCTTGCAGACTCTGCCTTGGGACCTCTGGACGGTAAGCAGCCCTTTCCTCTGATTGGCCAGACACGGATCCTGAGGTCACATGTACAGGGAGCTGGTTGCATGCATCCCATAACGTTAACTGAATGTGCTGCTCCTCTTTCCCCAGGCACCCGCTGCTGCTGCTTCTCAGCCTGTGAGTAAAGCGAGCATTTTGGGGGGGTGGTACAGGAGACAGGCGAAATGTGGTCACAGTATTGAGGATCCAACCCCATCCCCCGCCTCAGGACCAGGCTGGCGGCACTACCTGGATGGCAGACTTCAGCACCCCCGCCACGGCCTCCGACACGACCGAGAACCAGGCCGGTGCCCCCCCGGGAGAACCGAAGCCGTCTGGAGACGCTTTCGCCCAGGACCCCTTTGCCGGGCAGGGAGATGGAGCGGGGTGGCCCCCCGCAGAAGGCTGGGGGCCTGAGGCGGAGCCGGCGGGGACGGAGGAGGAGGTTAGGAGCTGGAGCCCCACCCCAGAGGCCGAACCATGTGATGTGGGGGGAGGCGAGGCGAGGGAGGGTCAGGGGGCATGGTCCGGGGGCCACGTGCAGAAAATGCCGGGAATCATATTCACCAACGAGTACGGGCAGGAGATCGAGGACACCACCGAGGGGAGCCGGCAGGGGCTGAACATGCCACAAGACGGGGAGGACACCGGCGCCGGAGGCTGTACCGTGAACGGGTCGACGTCGGAGGCCGAGGCGGCAGAGGAGTGGGGGGAGAGGCAGTCGCAGGGTGAGGGCTGGGGGCAGGATGACCGAGAAGGGGCAGTACAGGGCCAGGCAGACTGGGCCAGGGAGGGTCAAGCAGGCGCCTCACAGGAGCAGGTGGATCAGGCAGGTGACTACAGCGCTTACAGCCAGCCCGCGGAGCTGCCAGAGGGCGCAGGTTTATCACAGGGCGACCATTCCAGCCAGCAGGGCGGCGACGGTGGGCCTACCAGCACAGAGGTTCTTGACTTTGAGTCAGATCCATTTGCGGAGCCCCCCAGGGAAGACGGCACCAGTTGGGCTGCTGACCCTTTCAACAGCGACGAGAACCAGATGTGGCCTGACAGCTGGGGAGCGGAAGCTGCCAAGGAATCCTGGGGGCCTGCTGGTACGCAGGAGGGCCAGGCCAATGGCGGCCAGTGGCAGGAGGTTGGGGACGGCAGCAGCTTCTTCCCCGATGCCCAGGGGGACCCTGCGGGGAGCTGGGGAGGCGCCCAGGCCGGAGAGGACCGCTTCGCTGCCCCCGACGGCACTGGGGACGGGGAGCAGCGGGAGGGCCCCCCAGCCAGCATGGATGCGGGCATCCCAGCGATGTCGGGGTCCGCGCAGAGCCCTAAGAATGGTAGCGCAGGAAACGCGTCCAGCCCCAAAGAGACCGAGAACAACAACTCGGACCTGTCCGAAGATGAGGTCGCGAACCGCAGATACGGGAAGTTGTACCAGGAAGTAGAGGCGCAGAAGCCGGAGGAGGTATACAGCGGCCGCCCCTTCCCACACGTAGCGTAGCGTAGCACAGACGAGGATCCCTCAGTCACCCTCTCGCTCTCCTCCAATCAAAGATCTCTCCTGGTCAACTTACCCCCTGCCCCCAGGCCCTGCCTGCCTTCTTCCTCACCCGCCCTCACTTTCTCTCCTTTTTTTAATTGTTTTGTTTGTCATTATATCTGTGCTAACTCGCCCTGATTAGGAGCTTCAGTGTTAACTGTCTCTTTCTGGTCCAACGTAGGTGTCCGACAATGCATTTAATGGACTCTCGCAGGTAATTTGTCCTTTCAGAACTTGATTGCTTGTAGCTTGTGTAAAATCCATCATTCGCTGGATGGAAACGATTATTTGCTCGCTGTCCTGTTATTTGCATGGAATATTATGGAGGTTGGTGTTTCTGCTGGGGTATACCCATAAGTGTGTAGGAAGATCCAGAATGACACAGCTGTCACTGTTCTTGGAAAAATACTTACCTGTGAAGTGAGGCTCGTGGCTTGGGTCCGTAAACTGAGGGAAATTAAACAGATTCTCTTTATGCGAAGCCGCCTTTGCTGACAAATCGCATGTAAAGTTGTCTTACAGTAACAATATCTTAACTTAACTAAAATGATGCCTTCGTCTGTTCTACCCAGCCATGCTGCCTAAAAGACCATTCCACAATGTTCTTTTTATTGCTAAAAAGCATGAAGAACGTCAAATATGATAACAAATCAAATGAACTATTTCAAATGAACAGGTGCCACTTCAGGACGAGCGAGCAATGGTGGGTGTAGCTCTTTGTGCTGGAGAGATGGAGCATAAACAGGAAATAAGAGCGGCCTCAGTATTAATCTTTGATTGATAAATCAGGATGTCATGCTCTGAAGAGCCTTTTGGTTTTTTCTGGCTGCAGCTTGATTTCGGTCCAGCTGCGGTGTCTCAGCAGAAACAGCACAAACAGACTTCACCATGCACACCGACTTTGTGAACTACATCACCCATAATTCCTCATTGCATGGGATGTTTTTATGTATTAGCTTAATCTGTGATGAGTTATTTTTTTTCTTCTGTTCAATGTCTTCATTAGTACATGAAGTACGATTGTAAATAACTTCTGCAGATCTGTTAGATTCTTTCTTTCTAAGTCTTAGTTAATTAACATGACAGTATGGTATATATTACTATCAGGGGCGAGTTTATGATTTCTGGGACCCCACTCAAAAAGTCACTTTTGTTCTGACTATTTGTGGCTAGCAAGGGGCCCCCCAGACTGCATGGTTTTGGGGTGGTAAACACCACCAGTGAACGTGATAGCATGCGTGAAGGTGGCCAACTGAATTTTATTACATTGAGAAGCTGGCTACACTTTACTGTGAGCAAAGGCTTATTTTCTGGTGCAGATCTTTGTTCTGATTGGATGGTCTTGGCTACATCCCTCCATGTGTGGCTCTTACGCTGTGTCAAACTCTCTCCCCCATAAAGCTGGACTCGGGAAAGCCAGTTACCGATGATACTAGCGAGGGTGTGTGCGATACTGTGGTGAGTCTTCCCCGTTAGCCTGATTTGTTAAGGGCTGTGGTAAGGTGATGTTCTCATGATGCCTCTGTGAGTAATTTTATTGTATGTATTTATCAGTATCTATGATATTTTTTGTTTATGGTTTTGTGACATCATCCTTCTTATTTAATTTTTTTATTCATATGTGCATTTTGCTCGTATTGTTTTTTATTTTATTTGTTTTGGCATATTCAAGGCTGTGCGTTCCTTCTTTTTGCTGCACTACTTGTTGTTGAAATGCCAGTCAGCCGTACTTGTCATTTTTATGCATTTTTTTATCCCGCATTCTTGCCTGTGCGGTTACATCATGCGTAGCTGCCCTGCGCCTACTAAATATGTTCGCTTGGGGATTCATGCGGTTACTCCCTGAGTTACCGGATGCTTGTAGGTCAGATAGAGAGAAGGACATCCTGCATGTATTAGTTATATTTACTGCCCCGGATTTGGGTTTTTTTGTCTGTATATTTGCTTACTGCATGTAGAGCAGAACCGGATTGTTTATCATGCATGCTGAGATGATGTTGGGTCAGTCTAGTCTACGCTGACCTCAAGCTACTGGAACTGGGTCAGTTCGTAAAAGTCACTGCTGGCTCAGTTAGAAGGTGCTAATGTTCTCTCCTGCTCCACAAAAAAAAGCCTGGGGCGGAGACCCCTGCCCCGGAAAAGGAGGTGGGCCCTGAGCCCCAGCCTGACACTGCCCAGGCCCCAGAGAGTCCTGGGTCTGGTGAGGCCAGCCCTCCTGGCGACAAGGCAGTGGTGAGTTACCACCACCACCAGGGGGCGGACTTATTCCTCGCTTACTTCATGGCTGTCTGTGTTGCCCTCGTCAGCATCTCTAAAACCACTGGTGCTGGTGATGCCAGAATCTTTTCATTGTTTTCGCTGTCATTGCTGTCATCATGGGGATCATACTGCATACTTCACCATCAGCATCATCACTGCTAGCATCATCACTGTCATTGTCATCGCAGTTATCATCAGTGTCATCATCACCATGGTCAACATCATCATCATCATCATCACCGTTGTCAACATAATCATCACCATCACCGTCAGCATCATCACCATGATCATCATCATCACCATCATCATCATCATCATCATCATTGACACCATCACCATCCTCATGATCACCACCATCATCATCATTCTTATCATCATCATCATCTCCTGTCATGTCTGCCATCTTGTTCCGAGTCTTCATTTACCTCCTGACTGCTCTAGGATAACGATGTGCGAATCTTCTCATTCTGCAGATTTCTTTTGCGTCACTGCTCTCGAGTTACACGTCTTGAGATGCTTGCTTAAATTAGTAAAAATATTGTAAATTGGTTTTATAACAAAAATCATAAAACTGTTTGTTTAAAAAATATATATCACATTAGAAACAACCAGTCGTTTTAAGTAAATCATTAAATTCAAGTAGCAATAAATTGAAACCCAAATTATAGTTGTAATAGAATTGTCCTGAGTTGAAAAGATCATTGACGATTGGGTTTTTAATTAGTAACACTTTTGCAATACCATAAAACAGCAAACATTTGTGTTTAGTATCCCTTTGGGACCCAGTGACTACAATTGCAATTAACAGCAAAATGGCAACAGGACTGAATGAGTCAGTCAAAAAAATTATGACACTTAATAAACAGAAAATGTCTGAGTGGAAGACACGTGCAGATATGTTAAAATTTACTTGTTAATGGACTTTTGTTACAAAATCAACACATTTGCAATTTTTCTACAGCGTTAAGTAAGCATCTCAAGACTTTCTGCGAGCACTGTGTACAAAACATGCCACACAGCCTCGACACACACGTTAGACCATGTGTCCATCATAGGCTACACCAACGTGACCCTTTCTATGCACCAGGAATAGATGTGCATGTTTCTGTTCTCACACCTGCACCCTCCTCACGGCCACGCCCCTCATGGCCATGCCCCTCATGGCCACGCCCCTCATGTCCATGCTCCTCATGGTCACGCCCCTCATGGCCACGCCCTTGCTCGGCCCCACCCCCCTCATACTGCAACCCACCTGCTCCTGATTGCAGGCTGGCTCTTCATCCTTTCCCAAATGACAGTATATGAGCATCATTAACCATCAGGCCGAAGCCCCCCCTCCCCACCACAGTGTTTGATCTGTATTATATTAATGTTTCCCTGTCATTACTCCCTGTTAAGGACATCCCTGAGGCAGAGGCGGGAGAGCCCCCGGTGAGTCCGGAGGCTGAGCCCACTGAGGTATGTACCCCCCCCCCCCCACACACACACACACACACACACACACACATTCTTCACTCACTGCCCAGACTTGGCCATCTGTCCCTAAAAGCAAAGGTGTCTATGCTGTGTGAGTGCTTTCCAGTTTATCACGCGTGTCACCAGTTCATGATGAGTGGGATACTGCATTGTTGTTTGGTGTTTTGCTGGTGATTGTAACAGTCAGCATCCTGTATATTGCTGCTTTAATATTCTGTAAAAGATAGAAAAGAAAGTAAGGAGTTTTGTTGTCCACCAGCTTCCACTGCATATTCATCAGCTTCTTTTGCCTGTCCATCAGCTTCCACAAAATTTTGATCAGATTTTACTGCCTGTTCATCAGCTTCTATCACATGTTAATCCGCTTTTACTGACCATCAGCTTCTACTGCCTTTCCATCAGCTTCCACTTCCTGTCCATCAGGTTTTACTCTCTGTTAATTGGCTTTCACTGCCTATCAATCAGCTTCTATCACATGTTGATCAGCTTCTACTGCCTTTCCATCAGCTTCCACTTCCTGTCCATCAGCTTTTATTGTCCAACGATCAGCTTCTACTGCTGGTTCATCAGCTCCAGCTGCCTGCTCATTAGCCTGCACTGCATATTCAATAGCTGCGTCATTTTTTTTTAATAATAGGAAGCGTGGTAACATTATCATTTTTGGGAATCCTCTGTCATGTCAATGTTAGAATCTTGAGTCTAGAATTTTGAGGTCACTTCTTCCACTGGGTGATGTTTCATGATGTTTCATGCTACATTAGTGGCCATTTTTGAGAGACAATCATTCTGCAAACAGAATTAAAAGCAAAGGCAGTTTAATGAGTTTATTGTAACTTCCTTAAACTCTTTAAACAAGTCTGCAATGAATTTACAAAAATGTTAAAGGCTGCTTTGAAAAATTAAGCCATTCAAGTTTTGTACCCTAAAGTTCATTACTTGGTTTCTATGGTGTAACTGCTGTGCAATACCTGATTTCTACCACACGATGTCGCCATGTAGCATGAGACGAATCATGTCAGATTAAAACGTTGAAGAAACATGTTGAGAAACAAGTGACCGTCGAATGATGTTTGGGGAGGCCACAAGCTTGCTATTACATTTGTTAATATTTCAGGATATTTGGTGTGATGAATGTTCATTTGTTTGCTTTATTATTGTTTTTATTATTTATTTATTTATTTTGCAAAACATGAAACATTTGCCACTTGCAGGCTACTCTTCCATGTGAAATCAGTGCTAACTAAACAAACTTGTCGAAGAAAATGCTATGTAGTGGTAATGGGAAATAGAAAAGTTTTTTGTATTGTTTTATTGTCCATATTCAGTTGATGTTTTAAGTTTTTGCATTTAATTTCACTTCTTTTGAAATGCCTTTGTATAAACTGGGATGCAGACAAGTAACACTTGTTTTTTATTATTTTTGCTGGCTATATTTCTGGGTGTATTAATCAAGGAGGACATAACAAATGGCAGATTCACCCGAACTCACTGATTCCAAGAAGTTTGATTATATCTCTCAGTTTAAACTGGAAAACAAGCTTTGATTAATACATCCTGACATTTTTTACCTGCATATAAATATGGTGTGGTGTTGGATACATATGTATCCAAGTAATTTTGTTTTATTTATGTTTTGCCCCGGTGTTTTGTACTATGCTGTTCAGGGGAATGATCTTTATCTGAATGACTGAAAGCCCTTGTTGAAGCGGTGACTTCATCGCTTCAGTCATGCATCTGGCTGGTATTTTAGTGATTGTTAGGTTTATGTACCAGTGAATACAAAAGTGAGGTGAAGCAAGCCAAGTTTTTCCTGGAAAACGTGGTGCCGTTCGAAGTGCCAGCAGTCTGTCCAGTCTGAGTTGTCTGCTCAGGAGAAGCCTGTTCCCCCTAACATAGGAGGGGGCCTCAAAGGGGACATGCGTCACACGAGAGGAGTAGCCACAGTCACATGACCAGGATCAGTCACCATAGAGGAAAGGATTTCCAATGGGTCACGTATCACACGACTGGCACTGTATGGCGTCAGTTGTGAGTCACAGTCACATGATCAGGAGCATCGCTTTAGAAGAAGGGGCTTCAAAGGAGTCGTGCGTCACATGACAGGCATATAAAATAGATCCCGTAGGGAATGATGTTGTCCGACAGCATTACAAAGAGAGATCCCAACACAATAAATAAATGAAAATGTAGAATGCAGTGCAGGTGAAATAAAAATGTCATAGTATAGATAAAAAATAATGTATTTTTTCTGCATGTAGTTTTATTTCCTAGAAAGTCAATGCATTTTGGATGCAGTCTTAGATAAAGATCTTATTGGTATTACATGTTGCATCATGGAGGTACAGGTGATGTGATGTAACTGCTCTGCTCTGGGGAACGTGGTGAGATGCCATGCAGAAGTTCATGGGTGTTTGGTTCTCGTAGTCATCAGCAACATCCACAAAGACCTCACCCTTAAATGTGTGGCCCCGGCTGTGCGTATTCCCCACACTGTGATCTCTCCACACATAGATGCCCCCAGCGGCCCCTGGAGAAACAGGCTCCCCCAGTGAAGCGGGCCCCGTATCTGAGGCCCCCACCGAACTGGCCGTGGTAACTATGGCTGCTGTTGTCTTGGGCTGCGGGTACCCCAGGCTGTATGTGAGGGTGTGGCCTCAGGGAGGGCGGGGCATGTCCGGTCACGTGACGCCGCTGTGCCCTCATGCTGCCTGTGAGCCTGTTGGCTGTGCGGCCCACTCTTTCTAAACAGTCTCCTTGTTCTGACCCGTTCTCTTGGCCTCACTCGTAAGTGTCCATAACTTCTTCCCACATGTAGGAAGCTGTTCAATCTGTGGAGGCAGAGAAAGGATCCCCTCCCACAGAGACGCTGGTAACTATCTTTAACTGCCCACCCCCTGGTCTCCTTCCCAGTCCGGCCGTGCACTCATCAGCCTGCTAGCTTAGAATGAAGCTTGGAACGAAGCTTCAATGCCCCTGGAGACTGTCGTGCTCTGATCATCACTGCCCAGCTTTACCCTTGTTTATTAATACTGGTTCCTGCTGGGGCCCATTACTGCACTCAGTGATTGACAGTGCATGATAAGCCCCGCCCACCACAGGCATGTTTTTCACATCAGGTCATAAGATTCTGTTTTCATCTACTTTGTACATTTTCTCCTCCTTCTTTTGTCTTCCCTTCCTGCACTCCTTTCTGTACTCTGACCCTCTTGTACCCATTGTAAAGGCCTCTCCAGTCTCAGCAAAGTCCCACGGTGGGCCTGTCTGACACCGCAGTAAACAGCTCTCATTCGAGGGCGCCATTTCTGAATAGAACTCCAGTGCTATCAGCAGATATCAGCAGACCTTTCTGTCAGCAGTCACGGTGCCACTGATTATGTTTGTGCAGTTTGTGTCTGAGGCCATACAGTTCCCGAATCTGTCCAGTGTTGTGTATCCCTGCATTGTAATTGTATTTATCCATTGGCTAGCTTGAATTCTACATGAAACTCAGGGGAGCAAAGTTCAGTAAATGAGCAAATGTGAGGACACCGATTTACTCATAACATATGCATGATTTTGTATGTTTAAAGCAGAAAGCCTAAGACTGTCTTGGAGAAGCTGCGTGAGTCGTGTGAATTTAAAATGACAGATCTTGCTTCCTGGGCTCATTAGCACTGTAGCTAAGATAAGGGGGGGGGGGGACCTGCACGGGTCACGTGTGATTTACCGCTTGTCGTTTGTGTCTCGCTAACACTGCTATGTGGTTTCTGGTAAAATCATGGATTAGTTGACATGAACCCAAGTAAGGTCACCAACACCAGGAACCACCTCTTGCTGTGCAAAAATGGTGATGCTGATTAATTAGACCCAGAGATGCTGCTTACTGCAGAGGAGCTGCTGTTTAATTCACACTCCCCAGTCTGTGAGACCGCCCCCCC
>JAODKK010000079.1:6987622-7011407 GCA_026774405.1 Petrocephalus microphthalmus | reverse complement strand
GTAACGGTGCAAAACTTTCTCAGATGACAGATCAGGGTGATATTCTAGGGAGATGATGTCATAAGTGTATACATCAGGTGGATTTAGCTCCTGGTAGACATGGTCCAAAGCTGAAACCCACCCTGGACCAACATAGTCACACTCCAGTATGGCTTAGCCTTGCAAAGTTGCATTCGAATGAACCACAAGACTTCTGGAGCAATGTCATTTGGACAGTCGAGACCAAAGTGGAGATGTTTGGCCATGATGCACAGTGCCACGTTTGGCAAAAACCAAACAAAGCATATCAGCACAAATACCCCATACCAACTGTCAAGCACAGTGGTGGAGGGGTGATGGTTTGGGCTTGTCTTGCAGCCACAGGACCTGGGCACCTTGCAATCATTGAGTCGACTAGGAATCCTCTGTATCATAAAGTATTGTAGAGTCAAATATGAGGCCATCTGTCTGACAGATAAAGTTTGGTTGAGATTGGGTCATGCAACAGGACAATGATCCCTAACACACCAGCAAATCTACAACAGAATGACTGAAAAAGAAATCAAGGTGTAAGACCTCAACCCGACTGAAATGAAGCGGTGGGACCTTAAGATAGTTGTGCATCGGAATGCCCGCAAACCTCAATGAAGTGAAGCAGCGTTGTAACTAAGAGTTTGATGAAATTCCACCACTACTATGTGAGAGACAGATAAAGTCATAGAGAGAATGACTACTTCTAGTTATTCCTGCTAAAGGTGGTTCTACAAGCTACTGAATCATGAGGGGTACTTAGTTTATTACACAAGGCTTCTCCATTTTGGCTTCATTTTAGCTAAATAAATACTGACACGGTGGAATCTGTTGTGTGTTGTTTTACAGCTGAAGATATAGAAATAATAAGAAATAATTTAGAACCTGGTGAGGACCAGATCATTTTTTAATTATGTCCAGATACGTAGCACCACATGACTGTACATGCGTCACATGTTAACGTTGTTTCCAAGAATCTAACAGAGACTGTATAATTTCTATAATTCTATAATTTGCACCCTCATACAGACAAAAATACAAAGACCCACTTTCTTCCTGCATCTCCATGATCCATTAAGTCAATGAATTCATTAGGGAACCTTATTCCTGCAGCCGAATGGCAAATGCGCTTTGTATTCACGGCACGTAAATCCCCCCAAAACGTGCAGAAATCGAAACGGTAACATGACAAAATATCTCAAATGTTACCCCAGACAGAGGTGAGGTAATATGTCAGCCTGATTATTAGCGGTAGCGTGTGCCTCTGTTGGCGTCTACTGGTTCCACACCGAGCTAGGGACGTGGTAAAGAGCTTAAAGTAGCCATGTGTGCTGATTAACCATCTCTCCACATTTCTTCTGGATCGCCCTCTCTACACAAATTTCCATTTTCCCGAACACGAAACAAATTCACCTTATAGGTCATATATCAAATGAGGGTTTAAAGATTAATCACTTGACACTTGAATAATAAAAAAAGTGCCAAGTTCAGTCAGCAGGAACACAATACAAGCTAAATCTGCACGCTCTCATCTAGCTGTTTATCCTTAATGAAACACGCAACAAAGCTTTTCTAATCAAAGGTCAAACTTTGTCTTTTAGAAAATCTTTTAGAAGTAACACTTCTTGTGACAGAAATACACTATGAGTACCTAAGTAATGCATTATAATGGCCAGTATAAGAAATAAGGATGCTTTGTGCTGCATTATAGTGCATTATAGATGAGACCTTTCATATAGTATTTGTAATGCCTAATACGCATGATTTATAATGCATTTTGACTTTTTATAAATAATTATAGGCTGTCATGGATAGCACCAAGGAATCCATGTCGTCGTCACAGCCACGCCCCTCTGGGGGTTCCGATCGATAGGGCTTCCCCGAGGTTCCACGTCCTGTCAACCAGTTTTTCTGGCCTTACCGGTTGCTCCCATTCTGAACACTCCCCTCTCAGCTGTGCCTTGTTTTCCCGGGTTAGGTCTTCCCTATATTAGGCAACTCCGCTCTACGATCTATGCGAGATCTTCATGGTGTGCCCTGAGTTTGAGCGTTTTTCCCAGTGTAAGCTTATCTGTGTTCTGATCCCTGCTTCGTTTCCTAGACTCCGAGTTTCTGCCTGCCCCCTATCTGGATCGACGCCAATCGCCCGACCTCCGCCTGGACTCTCGACTTCGTTTTTTGTCTCTGCCTCTTTCCAGACCGACGCCGATCCCCCGACCTCTGCCTGGATTTACGACTGCTTTTCGCCTCTCCCTGTGGAGTGTCCCAGTAAAACAGCATGACTTGCAGCAGTGCCGCGTCAGCGTCCATCTTCTTACATCCACAACATAGGCAGGCTTATAATACTTTATGAATGTGTTATAATGCATCATGAAGGTCTGTGTAATGCAGTATAATGACTGCTTTAAGTGAATTGTTACTGTAATTATATTAATGCATATTATGTGAACACAGTGCAAGGTCCTTAAATCTAAAAGAAAATCCTTGATATTTATGCTAAGAGTTATTTGAAAGTTGAGAATGTTTTGATAGCTGGGTGCTCTGAGTGTGTTGTGGTCAGCTGATGGTTGTTCACACACTAAAGCTCAGTTTCTTGCCTTCTTCACCACCAATCCTCCCAGTTTGATTGTTCTCCTTTGTCTCCTTGTCCTCCTTTGCTCTCCTTGGGAGTTCAGACTCTAACTCTTCTGCTTTCAGCTCTGCCCGCTCTGCTCTGACATTTGTTTAGTCTCTGTTCAGTTGCCCGTTAAAGCCTCGCTGAAGCTCCAAATGTAATTTTGCCCATTTTATTGGTACCTGGCTGCAAATGCATTCAGATTGAGTCATCAAACGCAACATCAACCCGCAGTACCTCACACCGTGCGGCAGGACTCCCTGAAACCCCATCCTTCTCAGGCCATGTACGACGGCTATATGCAGCCAGCAGCTCCTCCGTGATTGGCACCTCAGCTACACTAATGCTGTTGATGGCAGAAGCAGCCCACCGCCCTGCCTGGGTTCCACATATACCTTCTGTTAAACAGCTGCTGTTAACCCCAGAGAGCATAACCCTGTACTGGATAGGCACTTTGGAGGATGGAAGGGTGGATGGATGGATGGCTGGATGAATGCATAATAGATAGATAGATAGATAGATAGATGACTGATGGATGGATAGATAGAAGAATGACTGAGTGAGTCCTCAGTGTTACATGTATCTCTCACTGGAAAAGCAACTCCTTCTGGGTGGAGATCCCAGCCTGATTTTGGGTGTGTTGGAATCCTAAAAGTGAGTGTTTTCCTTACATGTATGACTGGCTTCCGCCATTGCCATCGGTGACAAATCCGTCGTCCGTGGCGAAGAACTTTGAAAGGACTCGGTTTCAGAGAGGCCCTCTGAAAGACAGGCTGCTGGTGACCCACTTCTAACTGGGCCCCATGTGCCGCGCAAGTAAAAATAAAAGTGTTGCTTGTTGATTCGGTGACAAATGCCGGCTCGCCGTTTCAGGGGCTGCTCGCTGCAAGCGGCTCTATCTGCTGCTCTGCAGTGAGTCAGCGCGGACCAGAGTGCAGTGTGAGGATAGAGCTGTTCAGCAGCAGGGGTCTCCTCCAGGCGCATCGAGAGACACTCCAGACATGACTGCGGGACAGTTTCCTTACCTTGCTATAGAAGAAGGGGCCCAGCGGTGCCCAAACACGCTCTCAATGCCATAATATTCCTTGCAGCCATTGTCTATAAAGTGTGTTTCTGAGAGAGCACAGGTTTTATTTAGCTAACATTTTCGTCCAAACCACATACATTTTATTCTTTGAGAAATTGGGGTCAGCCAGCCCTTGGAGCAATTGGGAATTAAGGACTTTGCTCAAGGACCCTAGAGTGTAATCATCCTGCCAACCACAGAGTTTCAACCGGTGACCTTCTGATCACAGGAACTGCGTTCTGACCCACTGAGCTACACACAGACACCGAATTCTGGTGTTCTGTCCTGAAAGACTGTTAAGCTATTCCAATGTGAAACGAGTAGATGGCACGCCTCAGCTCTCGGCCAGACCTCTGCCCCTCTCTGACATCACCTTGGCCCCCCCTTAATGTTATTTGGAGATACCACTGGCCGCCCCACATGACGCTGTGTGCCCTGCATCCGCCAGCCAAGCTCAACAGCGATGCTAGCCTGAGGTTCGCCTTCCCACGTCAATAATACGATTCCTTTCACCACAAGAAACGAGCACAGAATTTGACAGTTTTTCTTACATGACGTGTCTTTAAAATTACTTTTAGAGTTATATTAAAGTGGTCAAACTGTAAACATCAATTGGATTTCTGAAACAGCTGCTGTCTGGACAGAATCGACACCCTCGGTGTGTGAGTCTCTTCGAACAAGAGGTTGAGTTGAATAATTAGAAAGAGACAAAATGCAATGAAAGTTCAATGCAGGGCTTGCTGTCCAGCATAGGCCCATGGGGCAGCTTCTGGCACTTGGTGATATTACCTCAAATACGAGAGGGTCTCCATCCCCATAACACCTGAACATTGGTCTGAGTCACACAGAGCACTCTTCCCTCTCATGTGCATGGCGGACAATGCAGAGCCACCTTTGGCCTCTTCGTGACACCTAAACAGGAGCCAAGCTAGCTTCTGTGTAGCTGGTCACATGATGAAGGCACATGACATGATGTTTGGCAAGGCCCTGTTTGGCCAGTACTTTAGTTTTGTTCTTTATAGGAATGCCATCCTACAGAAGCCTCGCTTTAATTTTGTACCTGATCACACAACTGGAATGCTGCACATGTGACCTTGGCTAACTCTTTATAAAGAAGATGGGATTAACGACCATCTAAATGAGCACTGCCTTTCATGTACTCCCACTCATTCTGCTTCGCCGTGCCACCATGCTCTCTGTCGCCCCCTGATGGTAGGGCCCACTGCAGGTCATGGAATTTTCTGGGCCGGGGCAGCAAGCTCTCCTTAGGGACTGCTTAGCAGAGCCTCTCTCACTCAATCAAGCTCCAAGTTTGACTAAGTGCCAAGCTTTTGCCATTTAATTCAGACTCTCCAAACGAGCTGATGGTTTAATCGGAGAGGGAAGAGCCACTGGCCTGCTGGTGTGTGACATTTATCTTTGTGCTCCAGGTCTTTGTGCTCAAGGCCGGATAGCGACGCTGTAAATCCCACGTTTAATCCCCGCCACTTACTCAAAATAATGCTGTTTGTATCTTAAGTTGAGATTCAGCCCACGTCCAGGTCCAAGTGGTGCTTTCAGCCACCACAATGCAAGCAATCATTAAAATAGAGCCCAGTGGCCCAGCCTTCTTATAGGGATTTTTAATGACTCTACACAGCAGTTTGTGGAAAGGCACTGAGTGATGCGAGCAAAAAAATGCAGCTGCCTCAAGTGCCTCAATTTAGCAAAGGTCGCTACTTTATCTGAATGAGGCTGCAATTGCACCATTTCGCCTCCATGGCGACCATCGTTCATACTTTACTGTGACTGGCTGTAGCCACCCCATCTGAGAAATGTGACCAGGATCTAGGCTGTGGTGAATCTGACTGGGGTGTGACTATTCTGACCAGGATCGAGGCTGTGGTGAATCTGACTGGGGTGTGACTATTCTGACCAGGATCGAGGCTGTGGTGAATCTGACTGGGGTGTGACTATTCTGACCAGGATCTAGGCTGTGGTGAATCTGACTGGGGTGTGACTATTCTGACCAGGATCTAGGATGTGGTGAATCTGACTGGGGTGTGACTATTATGACCAGGATCTAGGCTATGGTGAATCTGACTGGGTTGTGACTAGTCTGACCAGGATCTAGTCTGTGGTGAATCTGACTGGGATGTGACTATTCTGACCAGGGTCTTGGATGTGATGAAGCTGACTGGGATGTAGTGAATCTGACTGGGATGTGACTATTCTGATCAGGATCTAGGATGTGGTGAATCTGACTATAAAGTGATTATTCTGACCAGGATCTAGGACAGGGGTGGGCAATCTTATCCAGAAAGGGCCGCTCTGTGTGCGGGTTTGCTGCAACTCCCTAATTAAGTTACTAATTAGAGGACTGATTGGCAGGCGAGTCCTCACACCTGGGTTTGAACAGCTGACCTAAAGGTTATCCCAAAACCTGCATACACACTGGCCCTTTGTGGATAAGATTGCCCACCCCTGACCTAGGATGTGGTGAATCTGACTGAGATGTCACTATTCCGACCAGGATCTAGGGTGTGGTGAAGCTGACTGGACTGTGACTATTATGACCATGATCTAGGATGTGGTGCAGCTGATTGGGATGTGACCATTCTGACCAGGATCTACGATGTGGTGAATCTGACTTGGATGTAATTATTCTGGCCAGGATCCAGGAAATGGTGAATCTGACAGGGATGTGACCATTCTGACCAGGATCCAGGTTGTGATGAGTCTGACTGGGATGTGATTATTCTGACCAGGATCCAGGATGTGGTGAATCTGACTGGGACATGTGATTGCTGTGTTTTCTGTATTTGAACAAATCCACCACAATGTCCATGTGTCATCATGGAAAAGGACCTGGCTCGAGCTGACCATGCTCCTTCTATTTCCCGACATATTTCATTTAGACTCGATGGGGTTTGAACCTTCCCGAGGAATGCATTCAGTGTGGGTTTTAATCCACCTGTCGAGTATCGGGGCTTAATATTCCCCTCACGGGTCTGACTGACACTGTTGATATAAACTGATTAAAACTGTCACTCAGAGTACAGAGGCAAACTCAGAGACAGGATTTGAGTTAATAAGCCGTGTTTTCAGGCTTCATCCTTGGCTGCTTTTCTCCATATGAGTAATATTTGTCATCAAGAAGGAAAAAAGGTTCATTATCCAAGTCTCGTTTGATTTACCCACACAATATTCACCCTTAATTAGTCTGTATATGCTGCAGCCAACAATTTGTCATATTTCTACTCCTGAATTATATAAATGCAAGCTAATCGAATCAGTATTAATGTAGAGAGCTTTAAAGAAATTATGCTTTGATCTTTAAACTCATTATAACGCATTTCTGTAGGCCTTTATTATTGTTGTTGTTGTTATTGTGTTATTGTTGTGTATGTCTCTTGTGTGTGGTGAATATCTATTTGTTTGTATTTTTATAAAAAAAAAAAGTTCAGTGTTGATTCATACAATCCTTAGTTTCAGTAGTTTTCTCATCCAAAGGCAAACAGCTATCCCTGGCATCCCATTCAGGGTGTACCAGGGTGTACCCCAGCCTGTGCTCTGTGCTGCCTGGGACAGACTCCAGGATATTGGAGATGAACAGCGTACTGGGTTAAATGTTACACATCATTTAAGGGGAGGTAAACACACATAAATCAGTGAATGAATAAATAAACAGAGCGATAAATCACAAGTGTGTGTAGGCTGAAATCATTACTGAGTGTGAGCTGACATCACGAGTGTGTGTAGGCGGAAACCCTGAGTGTGTGTGAGCTGAAATCACGAGTGTGTGTAGGCCGACATGGATTTCCAGATGGAGTATCAGAGGGAATTCTGGGATGTGAAGGAGTCTACAGCATCATGGTGGTATTGCCTGATGGAGGCCATCAGGGATGTCCCCAACTGCCCCATGTGTCCGTTTTGTTATTGACATGGCTTCTCACCCCCGATTACCCCCATCACTGGCGGAGGAAAATGGCTGACTCGAGCGCTAACTGCTCAGTGATCCGTGGGCCGTCACGGCTCGTGGCCGCCCGTCACTAATGGAAAGGTCACCCTCTCACTTTTTAATCACATCTCCGCTTAATAAGCCACTTCCTTGCAAATGCTGTAGACCATCGCGGCCTGGTGGCTGCATAGTGAAGCACGTCAGTCTGGCATTAACTGCTAGCAGGATGAGATCTGGGCCTCCTTACATCCACACTGGCGGCGTGGTTCTGACCGTCTCGATCCGGTCCGTTTGAAGTGGGTCTAATCATCCGTTGAGGAAGAAGCTTTCTGAAAAGAAATTGCCTGGCCATAGCTAATGCAGAATGCTGGAAATATATGTACGTAAGTTACAGTTTGATATTCACAGAGACACACACACAGGCACGCCCTTGAGGCCATGGAGTGCAGCATCAAACCTAAAAATCTAAAACAGGAACGTGAGACAGGAACATGTTCCGCGCACTGCATAAGCTGCCTGGGTGACGGTGGCTGCAGAGGACATGGCACTGGGGAGCACTCAGGGGACGAGGAACAGGGCGATCTCCCTAATGCACCCGCTGCTGCAGAGCCAATACATCAAAGCAGGAGCAGGAGTGAGTGTGGGGCCCTGCCAGCTTCATTAGCGGAGTGATGCGAAAAAAAGGCAGCCGGGCATCAGGCAGGTTGGGGGGCCGTGTGCGATCCCTGCGCTTTGCTATGGACGGTGCTCGCTGTTCATATTAACCGTATCATGTTTCGTTAATATCATTTTTGAATTCATTGAGCAGATGCTCGCATCCAAAGCAGTGTGTTAGGAATGCAGGATTAGCCAGGGCCCGGAGCGATTGGGGGTTAAGGGCCTTACTCAGAGGCCCAACTCACATCCCAATCACTCTGCTGACTGTGGCATTTGAGCCAGAAACCTTCCGGTCACAGGCACGGTGCCCTAACCTGCCAGGCCACACATGTCTATACATGCAGGGTCTCCCCCCCTGCTCTGCTGCTGGGCTTTAATTTCAGTTTTTAAAACTTCCACAAGATTAATCGCCATCGACGGAAATGTAAAGTAATTATTTTCCCCAATATGATAAAATAATGGAACTTAAGAGGAGGCTGGGTTTAATTACTTTGAAAAAATATCTAATTAAAAATGTAATTACTTTAGAAAGTCATTTTAAAAAAAAATCTTTTTGCCTGAAATTAATCACCTGTCTGTTTCTCATCTAGCGGTGAAAAAGGATGACAGATTAATTATCTCTATGGGAGGAGAGATATAAAGAGAAAAATTTGGACATGAAATAACTGTGTAAAATAAACCTTGCCATCAACTGCACTACGGAGAGAGACATATATAATTTTTTTAAAGGGGAGGTTTACTCTTCGACAAATTAGTTTCATGACCTTTAATATAACCAGTGAACCTGACTTTATTAGTGAGTAACATCTCACTGGTTTGTCTCTGCATGTAACGTACGAGCTCCAGTGTTTCGGGGAGCACGGCACAGACTAAAATCCATATCAAATACGAAGTATCGATACCCATCAAATTGTACCTGGATCACATGACCCGAATAAAAGAGCCATCATGTTTTACAAAGGCAGGAAGAGAGCCAGCTCTCTCCTCTCCTGGTGATGAAGAACCAGATCCCAGAATCCTCCTGGGCCAGTCCATCGATTCCACATGCTAAGCATTCAGATGGGGTTTACTGGATGGGGAACATGGTCAGAGATAAGAGCTGATTCATTAGACCGCGATGACTAAGCGGGGCTGTCATCATGCTCGATCCGTGAGGAGTGGAGATATGAAGAAGGGGGGGCTGAGGAATGGGACGGCACCAGGAAGCACGCAAGGTCGGGTTCAAGGCCGGAAACGGCAAAATAAGCACATAATAGGAGTCCAGCAGCCAGCAGGGAGAAAAATCACAGGAGAGAACTATTCAGTGCCACACTAATCCTGGAAAAAGCTTTAAATGGGCCAGCAAATCTGCCCTGACTTACAAAAAGCACAAAGGCTTCTGTTTTCCTGAGACTGGTTGCTGTCGATGGGTGAAATGTCCCTCAGGAGCACAGTGAGAGAGCTTTGGTACCTGTCATTAGTGGCAGCACACTGATGTTAAGTGTAGATTGACCTTGAACCCCAAGGTCTCCTCTGTGTTTTTCCTTTCTATTAGAGACATGTTTTATTGACCATGCTCTCTGGTGCGGATCCACGTAAATGCCCGTCTTCTCCTTACGACAAGCCAGAGTGCGTCATATTCTTCACTCGAGCTGAGTTCTTGGAACAAATGGCTCATCGATGCCCAGAAGTTCAGATGAGACAGCTTGCAGTTCAAACAAGGCCGACAAAATGGAATGAAGAGGCGAGTCACAGTGAGAACGAAGAGGCCATGAGACATCAAGCTCTGCTCTTAGCCCTTCTCTTCTGCCTTGCTGCCATTCTTCTGAACCTCCTTATACTATCATGTGTGACAAGTGAAGGCCACCCAGGAATTTGCCAGGACCAAAGACAAATGGAAGTCAACATTGGGTTAAGGTAGCAGCCAGTCAGAGCTCTTACGTTGTCCTCTCAGCGGACTGAAATCAGCTTGAGGCCCTGAAACGTAGCACATGCTCAGCTCTGCACCTCTTGAACCCCTAGAAATGGGCAGGAATCCTAGATAATGAATACTGCACAACCCACAGACCCCACAATAGGCTGCTCCATTAATGCTGCAGAGCGGTGTGGTCACTTCCAGCATGTGTCCATGGCACATGGGATTATGACCTGGGACTGAACTGTAGGTAGGTGATTTAAGCCTAGGGATTAGCATAGTGCCTAGGAAATTGTGGCTTCAGGCCAGGAAATTTGGACATGGAGATGACCCCCCCCTGGAAAAAAAGTGGTACAGACCTGGCACGCCCATCTCCTGCCATTCAAGAGACTGGAGAATCAGCAGCAGGGCAGTGAGTGTGGATACCGGGGGGAGGTCTAATCAAATCAGAAGGCGGAGGGGGGGGGGGGAGCGCTGAGGCCTGCAGCCGGCCCACCGCGGAGAGAGAGGCCAGTAAATATTGATTATAGGTTAAAGGCAATTAAAATAATGGAGAATGAAAGCCTGGAAGGGTTGCCAAAGTGGTCTTGGCCATGCAGGAGTTTAGCACAAAGGCAGCGAGCAGAGTGGGGCAAGGCGGGGCCCTGATTTAATGAACAGCGGCACGAGCGCTTTACTGCGTCTCCCCGGGATAATATACGCCTTTATGGAGGCGAGCGAACGGCAGGCGGGGGTGCCAAGACGCGGGGCAGGGCAGTCAGGTGGCGAGACGGCCAGCGAGTGAGAGGGAGCAACACTCAACGCTAAAAGGACAATTAATATGAAATAAGCAAGCTTAATGTTCTCAGTTCAGCCAAGGCCCTCCATACACACCCCCAGCCAGCCTGATCATGGGTTACAGGGACGCTGGTTGAAGTGGTGGGCATATGTGCCGTGTTTAAGCTGCAGGGGGGCGCTTTAATGCATGCAGTAACCTGGGCGGAAGCCCGGGGCCTCAAATGAGCTTGTTTAATAAAACTTTAAACCTATAGTCGCCCCCCAGTGTATTTTATGTCATCGTCCTATACTGAAAAATAAAATTGCGTTTGCAACGTGAAAATATGGGGTCCTCTGAGATTGTGGGGAACTCTTACCAAGTTAATGTCCCTCTGTTAAGCTGTCATTGAAGACGCCAAAGCTGCCACAGAACCATAAAGATGTTAATAATGCACTCTGTGTCTGTGAATGTAGCTAAGCTTCTCAAACACGACGAAACGCACCATAACGGCACCCAAACGCCTGCACACACAGGCCAGAGCCCTGACAGCTCCCCACCCCCGGCCCTCATACACCAGTCGCCCTGTTACTTAAATTGTGCATAAATATTTCATGTCAGTGCAGGAGCAATCGGAGCCAAGTGGGCTGGGACCGAAGGAGTGAAGCGAACTGGGCCCACAGGAACACATGCAATGCAGCCAGACAGGTATCGAGTGACTGGCCTGGCTGGCTTAGCTTTGGCTAATTTCTGTGCAGTTTGTTATTTCACTCCTGACTGAATAAAACATCCTTAGGGTGCATCTCTGCCTGTATGCCTGGTCTTATCAGAACCATGCTCAGGACCCATCCCAGCACTGATACTGGGTGTTGATGCTCAAATGACTGCAGTCTATTTGATATTAACGGGGTTAAGCCGTACATCCTCACAGACCTACTGAAGAACCAAAATAAGATTCAAGGCCGATAATAATCATTGATAACGTGTTGCATGGTAGTATTTGGTAACTTCCTGTTTATTAGTATTAATTTTTAGGATTTTGACTGAGATTACAGTTAGGTGTGACGTTTAGGTGTGCTGAAAGCACATGGCAATTCGCATGCTCCAGACTGTAACTGAAAACTAAATTATCTGTCACGCCTGAGCAGACCTCATCCAGCGAGAGGTCAGACTCCGCCTGAATGTCGCAAAACTCATTTACGCCGCTCCCCTGCTCCGCTCACCTTTCTCATGATTGACGGCGCGTCCCCGGCCAAATTGCACCGGGCCGCAACACTTCTGCTTTGGGAGCTCTGCTGCTTTGACCCAAGACGACAGTGTTGACTTCTGCATTCAGCTGCATGCTTTATTACGCCGAGTTTCCCGCTTGAGGGGGTCAGTGGCAGGGAACTCCTGGGATCTGACCCAACAACCTTCCGGGTATGAATAACAGCTCTTAATCGCTACTCCATATTTACAAAGATGGCTGCTTGCCACCCTGCCGTAAGGTCCGTTAGTCTGTTTTTTTTTATACATATCTGCAATGTGTTCTGCATGGATATCCGCTCCCCCTCCCCCCCCCCAGTCTGAACTGCTGCTGCTTAGTTGTGGTTAAACTACGCCTTGCTCAGCTTTAATGAAATTCAACGGAGAAGAGAAATGTTCCCTGTAAAACTCCGTTCTCCTTTAAACAATGTGGTTTTTATCGCTTTGTGCAGGGCTGGGAGGGTTAGCCCCGCGGCAGCACTTATCTAAAATGAAAATGAAAATGAAAAAGTGCCGTCGAGCCTGGGAATAGGCAGATAAAGTTAAACACAGAAATCTCAATGTTCCAATCAGCGATGTCTGTCCGCCCGCGGTGTTAGAGGTCCACCCGGCCACAAGAGGGCAACCCAATCCACTTCTCTCCGTTTGCCTGCCTACAGTGAAGCAGGAGACCACGAAAGAAACAAGCTGCCAAAAGCAGGACATACCCATTAATTAAGCCTTCTAATGATCTTGTTTAAATCTGAAGCTCCTTCTTACAGCTTCTTAGTGGGGTGAAGTCAAAGCATTGTCGTTTTCAGTTCGATTCCATAATTCCTCGTCCTTGCCTGATTGCTGACTTTGATCGTTTTCCCGATCCTTGCTCCCGTTCCCATTGTCTCCAGCCTACTTCTGTTCACGGGCCTGTCTCTGCCTTCTGCCAAGACTTCCTGTTCCCAAGTAGGTGTTTAGGACCTGCTCCCCAGGTCTGTTCTCCATACTGGTTCATTTTGGTGATGCCCTCATGCATGAGGGTTCTACCAAAACTGACCATGAAGCAGTAAATTTGTAATATTTGCCAGTATTTACTGATCCTTGAAAGCAGTAGTAGGCACCCTTTAGATTTCAGCAAATCAAGTCCAGCCGTCTCTGTGGCCCCTTTCACCAAGACATGTCAGTCCTCCCAAAGAATTACATTAACCAGATGCACTTCAACTGAAATTTAGCAAAGTGGTAAAAACACTAAGAGTCTGAACAAAGTTTAATAATGTGTCCATCTTAATACAGGCACAGGGCCGTGCAGTGTGCTGTGTAGTGTGCCTTGCAGTGCACCGTGCAGTGTGCTGCGCAGTGTGGCGTTAGTGCATGATCATGCTAGCAGTCCAGCGCACATGCATGTCACCAAACACCAGCCACACTGTCCCCCCCAGAATCCCGACAGGGTTCAGGTATGTGGGAACAGAGGCACTCAGAACACAAAACTGGCACCGGGATTGACAGGGAATTATTTCCACGTGTTTCCCGACTCCGTACAAAGGAGGAAATACCATTCCCTCAACACGATCTTTGTCTGTGTAAAGCGTCGCCTCCATTGTTATGTCTACAGATTTTAAATGAAAACACCTGTGCAATAAAGACCTCATTCTGCTGTGTTTGCAATGTATACATTCAACTGGAACAGAAAGCCGCTCCCTGCAGCCCTGTGAGAGCCAACAGCAGCTCAGTATCCACCAAACAACCCCTAGAGACCAAAGCCAATTCATTTCTGGATCAATATCTAACTCCAGGGCTATCAGATTGTGTTAATATTGTAACTGAATCAGCTACTTGTGTATAACCCGAGTCTGAGTTCTACATTTATTCTCCTCTTAATGGCTAAATGAAAATGAAAGTTGTATAAAGGAGGAACAAGACTATTGTACAACAAAACAGGCCACCAAGGATGAGGTACACTTTCAGTGTTTAGATTGCATAAAATGTAAGAAATTATTTCTTTTTCTGGCTGAAATAGTTTGGCGCTCCCTGAGTGCACAAAGCCCTTGGAACTGGTCAAAGCTGGATAAAAGACCATCTTGAGGATTGCTGAGACTCAGCGACCATCCTTAATGAGGATACAACACTGTTAGCTGATTAGCACAGGAAAGTGTGACTTTATTACTGGCATGTTTGTGTCTCTAAATTTCACACGAGTTTTTCAGAAGCGTGCTGCTGTTCCAGTATGAAGTTGCGGGCTTATTAGAACCATGGTGTTAGGAGAAGGACATACACACAGGCTTTTAGCATAGTTTTAGCTAACTTTAGCGCATAGTGAGAATGACTGATGCTCCCTTTAGCTATATCTGTATCCAGCAGCATACATCCTCGTTCCATAGTAGCCCTGAACAGCACAGTGACTTTCAGCTTTTCTCTGTGACGTAGCAATTAATTCTCCGCTCCCGATTAGCACGGCTCTGAATTACCTTCTGCCGAAGAATGCCAACCTGACCTGATACTACGCTGAGCCTCGGAAAGGGTCTCAGGCCTTTATTTGGCCTCAGACTGAACAAGTGATAATAGGGAAGGGAGAATTCCCCTTCCACGAGTGCCTCCTACAGGACAAGGGGTGAATTCCTCTACAGGAACAGGAACTTTTTTGTCTTTTTCTCAGCAGATTCACAGTAGTTAAGATGTGATACGCAGGCATCTATGGCTGAAGGTGCCTTCTTAAATCCTCCAGCAAGCACACATCCTCGATTACCATGCAGGAGACACGCAGAGGTGTGATAGGCGAGATGAACAAATAGTGGAATGTGCCCCCTGCTGCTGAATCAGCCTTACTGCGACAGCAGCAGCTCAGCCCACCGATTAGCGCAGAGCTGGAGACCATCTCCAGTGTGCCATCCTATAATATATGCGACCTCCCCCTGCAGGAGGATGGAGGGGGGGGGGGGGTGGCTCAGCATCTCTGATGCCTCTCATCCAAAGATGCAGCTTCATCAGTCCATCCACGTATCTGTAATGAGGATCTGCTCGTAAATGGCCATAAAATGAGCTTTCCGGAATGTCCTCTATACAATGTGATGTTTATGTAGCCATACGACAGCATAAGGAGTAACGATGTGTATACTCACCATAACAGCGTATGGAGTGTATTATACACACACACACACACACACACACACACACACACACATGAAATGTATTATAATTATGTTATATACACACACGTATATATATACATATCGCTCTCTCTCACTCTCTCGCTCTCTCTCTATCTCTCTCTCTCAATATATATATATATATATATATACATACATACACACACACACAAATGAAATATTTAAATTATGGGCTAGAAGTACAAGTGCCAAATATCTCTATTCTGCTTTATGTAACCTTAATTTTATCGGTTCGGATCCTTCTAGCAAAGACATCATGGCCGATGAGTCCTCACACCTGGGTTTGAACAGTTGACCTAGCAGTTATCCCAAAAACCTGCACACACACCGGCCCTTTGCGGACAAGATTGGCCACCCCTGAGGTAAGCCCTGTTTGACAAATGAAGTAGTCATTGTCTGCATTAGCAAATGATGGACCGTCCATCCATTTTCTGAAACCACTTATCCTTCTGGGTCACAGAGCCTATCCCAGAAGCTACGGCCACGAGGCAGGAAACAACCCAGGAGGGGGGGAGGGGGCAGCCCATCACAGGCCACTCACACATGCACACCTATGGGCAATTTGGTAACTCTAATTAACCTCTGTATGATTTTTGACTGTGGGGGGAAACCCGGAGGAAACCCCACAACGACACAGGGAGAACACACAAACATGGAACCTGGGGGGAGAATTGAACCCTGGCCTCAGAGGTGTGTGCTAACCACTGCACCACCATGCCAAAGGATGGACCTGGCTGTCCTTATGCTAAAGAATGTGCATTATGGACCTTTTTGATTTTTGAAGTGTAAAAGTGCAAGATAGGCCTATATGTGGATACTTAGAGTCAAAAGTAACATTGTCCTTTATTTAAAACCAATCTAGAAATACTAATTAATAAAAGGTCTGCCCAACTCCAGTCACGGAGGGCCAGAATCCAACACAGTTTGCAGATTTCCCTGCTCAAACACATCTTAATCAACTAATTACCAGGTTTAATAGGTATGTTAGAGCAGGGAAATCTGCAAGTTGTGTTGGATTCTGGCCCTCCAGGACTGGAGTTGGGCACCCCTGTGTTAAATCATTACTCTATTTGCTTTTCTTAAAGTTACTTTCGTAAAAGAGCGTGGTAATATATCTCTGACAAGCTTCAGGAAGGAAATTCGTAATGCATTTCAGTTTGCTTTCTGTCGTTAAAATGGCAGTGTAATATGAACTCTGGGTCAGCCTGCGCAATATTATACCTGTACAGACATTGTTATAGCCGAGTTTAAATGACACAAGTGATAAATATTAGTTTTAATTATGTATATGTATAGTAGTTATTTTAAAATGTAATTAAAACACGATTAGCGCAGCTTAGCTTGTTAGTCAGAATTAAGTGTATCGTCCTCATGCACTGGTCTGTTTCTCATAAACATGCTGTCCGAGGACAACAGTTATCACTCGATTTTCACGCGTCTTAAAATAACCGTGGGGAAAAAAATAAATAAAAATGCATTGCAGAGACTCTTCACTGGATCTGACAAATATCATCAGGGCACAATTTCCACTGACTGCGGCCGAGCTTTTCAGCGTTTTAGGTAGGAAGATGCAGGGAGTTTAACCCCAGGCTTCTGCAGACCTCACAGCGGCAGTAACTTTAGGATTGAGCGCAGTTACAGTTAATATGTACAGGCTTTCAATGGGGATGGGCAGGTGTAAGCGTGTCGTGTGCCAATATCGCGGGATCCCTGAGATATACCACTTACTTATTCCCGATTTGGTATAATTTCCGTCGCTACCTGAACAAACATGATAAAGGTGCCGGTGCCCCGCCACGGCTGATTGGCGTTGGACACGCCACTCCCCGGGAGAGCAGATTGACGTGGGAGGGAATTTTGGCGTGTCACGGTGAGTACGGCAGGCGGCAGCTGACGGCACCGGCAGCTCCGCCATCAAAGGCGGTCGGAGGGACGGAACATGGCTGAGGCCAAATTCAGCTCTGAACGCTGGGCGGCCGGTGCTGGCATTTATGAAAGCTGGGTCCCCAAATGGCGGATGACATCTGAGGACTGTTTTGCTCAGATGTTTGTTTGGGAAAAAAAACATGTTCAGTGACTGAGATTTTGAGTCAGATTTGACAAAGGGAAATACCACTTCCAGGTGGTGTGACATTCTGATATTTAAAACTTGCTTTTGATCTAAAAGTGTACACGCACCATATATCCACATACAGTAGCAAATGCTGTATTCACTCATTCACCACATTTAATTCTTTGCCATTGGTCTAAAACTTGCCACTTTCTGTGGATAATGTCTATTACGTCACTTCAGATTGGGTAATCCTTGTGGATTCCAGGGAGAAATTTGTCATAATTTTGCTTTGACCCCAGTGTGATTTAAACACGCAACCTTTTGATCTGGAGTCAGACGCACTACCATTGCACCACAAGGTCCTCACAGTGAATCCTTAGTCTTGTATCCAAAGAGATTTGCACTGGGTATCATCCAGAACTGTCCTGAAGCTGTCCCCCCCCCCGTGAGCAGTCAGGCAGCTGAGCTAGACGGTCACATGATGCACCTCCTGCATCTTGCCTGGGTATTCTCACAGAAATACCATAATGGCTGTGTGATCCACAGCAGAATTTATGCCTGGTTCTGGGGATACACGGAACTGAAGTGACACACAACACGAGAGGGTAGCGACTTTGGACCTCAGAATTAATGGACCTCTAAGCACCTCCATCCACACAGCTCTCAGAATATCGGACCCACTGTAGTGAATATTTAATTAGAAGAAAATTTCAGAGTCTTTCTAAGTGGTATCAAATCTGCTCAATTTCCAGCATTACACTAAATATAAAACGATTACCCACAAGCGCGCATGAGCGTGACTTGGCAACATTATATCGTGTTTCTTCTCCATTATTGCCAAATTAACCCACTGCTTTGTCTTTGTCTTCCGCATCATCCCTCGCTTCATGGACACTTCAGTAACTACGATAATTACTTATTTTCCCTTAGGTGGAGGCTGGGCTTCATTTTTTTTCGGGGGGAATTTGCCACTTTTTTCAAACTCCACATTAAATTGGACAGACATGCTTAAATCATAGATTGAACACGGTTCCCTATACATAGTCCACCCTCCAAAAGCCCAGAAACTCAGCACAAAACACTGACAATGTCTGTTGACCTTGGCGTCCCCTTGGCATGACCTTCACGGCGGGTCAGGGTCCATCCTCCCCAGGGCCCTCCCCATCTGTTCCCCTTTCCCTACATGTCTCCTTTCCTGGGGCAGCCGTACACCCATAAATCCCACTTATTAGATTAGTGTTAAGCTCATAATGTCAATACCCATTTTGTCTCTAGGCAGGATATGTGAGCTGCCAATCAGCTTATTCTTATCCAGCTTATCTCCATCTATTTCAGATCCCTGTCAGGCACCCTGAGGGACACCCCGGGTCCTTTTCAGCCCCTTCCATTGATTAGCAAGAATTATCTAGAACATAATGAGACATTGTCACTCCCAGAAATTGTGTCACTTTCCCTCTGAGTGGGTTTTCTAAAGGACATCTGCTTAAAAATAAAAAGGCACCTACATAACCCTTCCTGACAGATCAAATCAGAACAAGGCTTGGTTTGTCAGAAGCTTTGGAATCCGAAAAGGCTCCTGCAGGGGGCTTACACTGCCAGCAGGGGGCCACCCGGCAAACTCTAACTCCTTGTGGCATGTGTTTAGTCTTCATTCCACATGCACCGGAATGGCTGCCTGTTCACCTTTAAGGCCTTTACACGCTGCATGAGCAGGAACACTCCTAGTGTGCACTTTCTTGCTGTGCTGTGTCCAGCCAACCAGTCCCTGCAGTATTTGGGTCATCAGGGACACTGAAAGGCTCTGTGTGCGGATGAACTGTTCTGGAGCCAATGGGGAACCACAGTTAAAGTCATCAGCAGTTTAAAGGATGCTGATTCAAAGCAGCAACCTTCTGGACACAGGCACAGAGGTCTAACCCACTGAGCCGTCCATTGCTTCTTAGCCATAACCCTGCATCCGAGCAAGGAATCATTTTTAGATTTTTGAAGGCCATTTTGCCAGGTGGATCATTTTAGTTGTGGTGATGTGTGTGTTCCCCTGTTGATGTGGTTTTCGAGACTGGGTTTTCTGGCCAAGCCATGTACAGTATGACAACTTACAGTATCACCTTACACCATGTGCCGTTCAGAAATGGAGACTTAAGCGATGTGTGAAGGTCGGCCAAACACTGGCTGTCCTCTAGCTGTCCATATCGATCTGTAAACCTTTGTTAGAAAAGTGTATCTGAGTTGTGTCTGCAGGGAAGTACTATGCATTCCCCTGCTATCGGACCTTATTGTTTATAATGAGCACAGCGTCATCAAAAAGAGTCAAATATATTTACTGCATTTGCTGTAAATCATAAGCCCACTTTTCCAACTCCTCCAAAGACTCCATAACGTCTCTACTGTGCTCATAACTTCGAACATTCCCTACAACATCTGTCGACGGCGGAGCGTAGCTCAGGAAAGTCTCCGGTCCATCTGTGTGTGCATATGTGTATCAGATCTCATTATTATATCATTTAGAATGTTTATGCAGGGGACTCGTTCAAAGCGGAACCGGGCAGCGCACGGGTACGAGACCGGAAGCAGACAGCGGCCACCCCACACCGGAATCTGAATGAGGAGCAGATGCTGCCATCTTCCCCCCCCCGGAGGACACCGGAAGGTCCCGTGGCCCTTGGCACGGGCAGGCTGCCGGTGGATGGAGAGAGAGGATCTCACCAACGGTGGCCCGGGACTCTGCGGTTTGAAAGGAAGTCGTCAGCTGGAGAGCGGAAATAAGGGGGCCGAGGCCTCGGGACCACGCAGATGGCAGGATCGACAGGAACAAAGTGATACTTACGTCCCGCAGCTTAAGGGTTCGAGTGTCACTTTGGGTGAGAGGTAGCAGAAATCCCATCACACCTGTCCTGCTTTGCCAAAACGGTCCAGAGGAGGTGTGAGACTGCACCCTCTATTGTATTATAGTTTTTCGCGGCTTGTTGTGTCACCCATGTCGGGCTTCTCCATCTGAGCCGAAGCTGTACACACCATGTCTGATTGTCTTGAAGACAATATAAGCCCATAATGTTGATGGTATCGGGCCAATGCTGGCGAGATGCTGACTTGGAAACAGCTGAGGGGCTGGCGCAAGCCAGCTGGGCTGCCTGTTCCTTCTGTAATATTCAATGTGCGAGAGTGCCTGGACAGTATCGGACACTCGAATTACCGGGGCAACCAGAGCATTAATTGAATGGTAGTGGCTTGTACATGGTGATGATCCAGGAGGGGAAGAAAAGACTGAGGCTGAAACCTGAGACCCTGCGATGGGGAGAACTTGGGGAGCACTACCCAATATAAACATGCGTATGTAAATAAGAGTGAAACTGGATCTGAATGTATCCTTTTCTATGGAGGCAAAGTTATTTTGAGTTATTTGTGGGGGGGGGGGTCCAGAATAGGGCTGGACAGGGATTAAAAATTGGTCTTATTCATTGGGGGGGATCCCAGAGTCCTTTGTGGTGCTGGGGGTGGGGTATATGTGATCCAGACGCATAGAAAAATCTAAGGTCTATATAACTACTATATTTGGGGGGGGGGCAATGAGAATTTAAACGCCCCAAAAAAATTCAGCAGACCCTGTATCCCTCACCAAGCACAAATCCAACCCCCCCACCACTCCTTCCCGAAATCTTCCCCACTGACCTTGTTTAAACACAAATGTGGCCAAGGGCCTAATCAGAGCCAGCTGCTTTTCATTACCTGAGGCGTTTTTTGGCCCGAGGTCTGCTGATCAATCGCCACGGAGACTCAAATGATTAGTTTAGCCCAAACTCCAAAGCATTACATTTGGCGAAGGCCAAGAGGACCTTAATTTAAAAAAAAAGGAAAAAAAAAAAAAAAAACTAAATCTAAGCAGGAATAACGATAAGGGCGCGGGAGGTGCGTTTGTGGCGAGCGATGAGGATGAAGACGCCCGGGCCCCAGCCCGAGACAGGTCTTTAAGCACGGCCCCCTCAATACGGCTGCATGCCAGACTGCGCTTATCACAATCCACTTTAGTCGCATCTGAAAAGCTTTTCTGAAGGGCTTTTGAGGATCCTTTGTCAGAGCTGGAGAAAAGCGCAGATCTGAAATGACTGTTGTGAAAATACGCGGTAACCACCGGCGACAGGCAGCGTGAAAGCGATGGCTGGGGTGGGGTTGGGGGGGGTGACCAGTGTGTCATTTACATGCCAGAGCATCAGAGGAGCGTCACACGAAGCGAGGAGCGTTTTCTGTACACCTCCCGTCTGCTCTTTAAACACAGAAGTGTTCTGCCTTATATTTCTCTAATTCATAGATTCTTCTTCAGTTTAGGCCTTGATGCCCTGAAGAGGCTGTTGAAGCTTTATTATTTGTTTGCTGTTATTAAATAGCATTTATGAAGGTGCATCATTTGCCATCACTGTATGTCACTCAGGGGATTCAAAACCAGGCCCCAGTGCTATTATTGCCATTGATTTTTTCCCCCTTTCACTTGAGTGAAAATAAAATGAAATTATGCAAATGAGTGAAGTCTTTAAACTGGGTTGGCCACACGTGTGTGTGACTGTCTGTATGTGTGTGTCTGCGTGTGTATGTAAATGTGTATGTGATTGTGCATGTATGTTTGTATCTGTGTGTGTCTGTGTATGTGAGACCATGTATGTGTATATGTCTAAATCTGTGTATGTGCTTGTGTGTCTGTATCTGTGCGTGTGAGTGTGTGTATGTCTGCATGTGCATGTAACTATGTGTGTGCGTGACTGTATAAGTGTATGACTGTATCTGTGTGTGTGACAATATATGTGTATGACTGTATCTTTGCAGCAATTACAGCAGCACATCTCTCTGGCATAGTGTCAATATATTTCCTGAGAACTTCAACACTAATGTTATCCTATGCAACTCAAGCCAAAGGCTTTCCTTTAAATGTACATAGATCTGTCCAGTTTATTTTCCAACTCGTCACAGATGTGATTGATTGGGTTGAGGTCCGGACTTAGCACAGTGATTCTCCTTATGAAGGCTCTATTCAATTGTTTATAGAGCATAATGATCACTTTGTAGATATTTCATTTGTTTTATGGGGATTTTAATGGCCAGTTCAACAAAAACAACTGAAACCTTTTAAATATGCCAAGTGTTCTAATAATTTTGGCCACCACTGAATGTATATGACTGTATTTGTGTGTGTGTGACTGTATCTGTGAGTGTGACTCTATATGTGTATGACTGTATATGTGTCTGTTAGGTATGACGGCATCACACATGCTGACTAAGGCACAGGCCACGTCACCCCTGGGTAGCTGTCTTCTCAGTCCAGTATTCATTTATAAAGATAAATATTTTTTGTTCAGATTGTTCCCACAATATTTGCACTCCATAATGCATGTTCACCCATGCTACTGTTTGCATTACAGATACGGGTCAGTCTCTGAAGCGTTCCCTAATGATACAGACATTTGAAGCCCCTTTTGCCACTGCTGTCAGAGGACAATCTGCACCATCATACATGCAGAACTCCAGGTCACACATAGTGTGAGAAATGGCAATTGAAGAAGCAGATGAATTGAATGTTATGGGATTCATACTAAGATGTTACCCTGAGATATTAACGTGTACGTAATTGTGACTCATTGTGGAGCAGTTAAAATTTCGGAATATATTATTGCTATTACTGCTGCTCCATTTTCATAATAATGTATTTACAATTTTTTGAAAACATTGCTGCAAACAAACAGGCTGCCCTCTTACATAAATGTACTTAGTGATCGTGGATACGATCGAACACCTATCTCTGTCATTAGGCTAGGCCGGCATCATAAATGCTCTCACAGCCAAGGAAAAAAAATACAGATAATTAAAATTCTCATTTGCGACGTTTGCTCTCCGCTGCTAAAAAAGGATTTAAGAGTGACCAGAACGCTGAGGCAGGTACTGCGCTTCACATTATATTTTAAAGTGCATTTAAAAACATGGAGACATTAAACAAAGTTCAAAATGTAAATTAACATGATTGCACTTTTTAATCAACTCCGGGATGTTTACCACTACTGCCGTCTAGTGCTGACGATGTGCAGTATTAATTCCCAGGCATTTACAAAAAATAAGGCTTTGCTCTTGTTCTCGGATTAAATGTAATGAAAATAACACCAACAACAACAGGAGCAAAGACAACAACAATACAAGCAGTATTGTTATTATTATTACTGTCACCATCAATATTTATAGCACTCATAATAATGATGACGGGTCCTTTTATGTTATGCGTTGATGTAGGTATGGTATCTATAGATAGCTCCACCTTACATCAGCCGGAGTCAAATATCAGATTGTTGTGAGCATATGTGCTCCTGTCGTTATCCTGTCATTATGTGCACCATCCCAATCCCCCCGCCCCCCCCCCCCCCCCCCCCCCCCCCCCCCCC